>SJOL01008189.1:474792-642297 GCA_004794785.1 Opisthorchis felineus | reverse complement strand
GTGATTAGCCCTGTCTGGAGTTGCTGAACTCTTAGCTCACCCAGACTGACGTCCAGGCTACCCAGTCGGGACCACGAGGAGGTGGTTCAGCTCGCCGTCCAAGAAATCGTACTCACTAAACCCGACCTGTTTCAACGTTTTTGTGGGAACGGATCTTTCGCAGCCTTCGAATTTTCATAACAGAATCATAGAAGAATCAGTCAAGTGACTCTTGTATGTGTTGCTCAAATTGTTTGCCTCAGGATAAATTGCCTGCCACCCATGTTTGTGTCGCTGTTTTATTATTGTTTTCAGTTTACTACTGTTCTTATTAGATCTTATTCTCAGATCTTTCAAGAAATGAGCGCCCACTCAGAGCATTTTACACATTCTGAATTAGCAGTAAGCACCTCGTTTGCTTGGTGGTCTGTCTGAATGGAGGGAATGGAACAACGAGCCGATAGTCCTTTATCTAGAAGGCAGCACGGAACCCCGAATAACTTGTTTCTTGATACGCATTGACCGTTTTCAACCGCCTGCAGCCATATCTTCTAGTTCCATTTAAAAAGCGCACAGAGAAATTAATGACTGTGCTGTCCAGAACGCTTGGACACCAGAAGCAATTCCCTAAATAAATTCAGTCAAAGCAACTTGACCCAGCCTTGGTGTTTCGAGATCAGAATAAGTTAACTTTAAGCGATGTGTTAAGATTTTCACCTAGAATTGATTTTTTATCGATTACTATGCTACGAATAGACACGCACGTCTTTAGCCTGCTAAGGTAGCCAAAATCTCACAGTTTACTTGCGCTTGCACCTGAATTAATTACAGAGACGCTGGTTTTGGAAACCTAACAGCAGCACCCAGATCGCCAAAAAGGGAATAGAAAATGAGTTTTAGGCAAGTGCATTAAGTGTGAATGCTGAATTCCCAGATAAATATAAAATGTGCCCCAGTCGTGTGACGCAAGCAAACTGAAAATCAATTTTAGTACTAACCAGCATCTGCGTATAAACCACATATACCGGCATAGCTATCCACGTGTGATTGTTACTTTTAATCTCAGAACACAATGGAAACACTGGTAGAACGCCTCTGGATGGCCTTGAAAACACGCGATACACTGACCCACGTGGAGTTTTGTAAGTTTATTTATGACATGCTCAGCTAAATCAATAAACACACCATTGTCTTAAAAAAATTCTGTTTTAGGGGATGGTGTTACATCATTGCAGTTGGACCTGTTCTTGGTTATTACCAACGCTGTTTTAGCGGAAAATTGTCATTGAAACTTTGAAATCCCTCCACTACCTAAAAGCTGTGGGCACTATTCTTAATAACGAAAACCACCCAGCAAGGTTTTTCTCACAAGAGGCCGGGAAGAATTTTCGCTCGGAAGAGATTTCAATGATTCACGGGTGAAAAGAGGCCTCAGGTTTGAAGACACGGCTGAAATAAGAGTAGCTTTGGTTTATCTGAAGTCTAACTCCTTAGATACTCTGTTTTTTGTTTACTGACTACTTAGTTTTCTAGGTTCCTGGTAGCAGGAATGTATTCAAAACGTCTGTGTTGGCGCGTTAGAGTGCGTTTTTGAGTGAATCAGCTTAAATTTCACGCCCAAGAATTGCAAGCTTTTGTGGAGTTAGTAAGTTGCACTTTGTGTGTTGTTACAAACAGTCTTATCTATATTCCAACTACTTCTGACCCTGGGCTTCACACATGGCAACGTACAGGGACAAAACACATTTTGTACCCGGACTAAGGACGTAAAAAATTCCCTGCCCATCATCGTCTCATCATCTTACCAAGAATAATCCATCCGATAATTGACAAAAACAGGAGCACTGACCAAAACAACAATTGTCAGACTGAAAATTTTAATAGAATGCCACGTTCAGACTAGGCCTCGTGAAAGTATGTAACCGGACGGATTGCTTTTCTGCTTGTTTTGTAGCCTAAACTGAGCACGCCACACTATCGGTTTGTTCACCTGACCGGTAGTGTGTGCGTCAAGTCTTCGTGCGTTAGCATTTCGACGGACCTATCCTGCATGATCAAGGACCATTCTTGCGAACGTCGATGCAAGCAATCCGGCTTTATTTACTCAATCAACGTTTCAACCCACCACACCTTATATGGTATTAAGTGCGTTGTTTATTGGATGGCCATTAGGAAGAGCTAAGCCTCAGTCGACCTAGGTTTCGACGTGTGCACCGGCTGATCAAAATGATGTTATTAGGATACAGCCGGTGTACGGGATTCTAACGGTGCAACTTATGACCACTGAGCACTGACAGTACCTGCCGCCAACAGCCTACGGGGTAGTAATCTTGGCTGGGCGTCATTGTTAGTTTTCAGTCTTACACTCTGAACTGCCTTCCTGGCTGTTTTTCAAGTCAGTTAATCTTTATTGAAATGATTTGCACGGTCTTCGTACGGACGGAAAATTAGCTGCAGAACTATTGTCCATAAGAAACACTTGAAAGATGAGAGACGAGACCAATGCCATGATCATTTGTCAGGTACCGACCTCGAAAACACTTCTTTCTGCGTTGAGAAAGCTTCATGAGAGCAAACTTCAAGTCATGGGTTTTGTGAAACTAGGAGTTTTGAGTTACAGATTTTTCGACCAGTTCTGTATTGATAGGGACGCTTATCCCTGATTTCACACAGACGTTGATGTCAATGGAAAATATGATAGCGGTGTTTCAAATTTGGAGAGGAGTTTAGGTTTCTTGAAGTACACAGAAAAGCGGAACTTTTCGGGCATTTCGAGCTACTCAGCATTCGCAGCATGGGTATACTTATTGTGCTTTGTTCAGTTTTGTTCATCTCTTAGAGTCTGCATATGGAGATCTAATGAAGTACCATTTGTTGTTTGGTTTTTTTCTTTATAACACTCAGATGGTTCGAAATACCATCCTCGAGAGGGTGGGGGAAGTTGCTACTGTTGTTCCAATCTGGAGACCGTTGGCTTTAAACCTCTCTTTTTCTCGAAATTGTTCCTGTAGGTGATCTACAAGATGTGGGTAACAGCTATATAGTGCTTCTTGACCTCTGTGCGTCGGCCGACACCCTGTGCGATACTAAGCCCAGAATCAACAATTTTGTGTACCTGAGGAATGCGTAGCAATGTTTCCATAACAGAGGTCAACTTCTACATTTTCTCAAGAGGCACAAGAACGATAGAAGTAGAAAGATGATCACTACAAAGTTTTGTAACTGCACTTCGTTTCCGTTTCCATTTCGCTGGTGATTGTATCGCACCTTTTTAACAAAGGCTGGACTTCTAATACTGAGAATGGAGTTTCTTTCAAGAGATATGTCCAACGTTCAATATCTACCAAAACTGACCATCTGGACAGTGGTTGGATTCTTGTCTTTTCTGTCCAATGATAAGTAATAATAGGTTACATGAAACAATACGAAATAAACACCACTGAACCTGGAGCCTAAAAAAGGAGAAAATTCCAACCAGCCGCTGGAATTCTAGAAAATCCCAATAGTCCTTATCTAGTTTCAGTAGTTACCCATCCCCCCGACAGCTTGCTACTTGACAAGCCAGGACCAAAAGAGGCATTTCATCTGCATTGAGACTCATCCGGTGTGCGTACACGGATTTGTCAAGAGATCCTGTGATCAACAATTTTGAGCTATCAGCTTAATTCAAACTCCACAGTTTTTCAGAATAGTCGGCATGCAAGTGATCCGCTGGTCATTGGCCTGAATTCGTTAATCAACTTGATGGGCTCCTTTGGAAGGAAAGCATTGTGTGGTTGGGATTTTGAGGGACGATATTCTGCATCATTCTGCACTTCGATGATAACATAGTTTTCCCTGGCTCTGGTAGAAAGATAACATTCAAATTCTCTTTTGAGATTTGCCCCTCTGGCTATTGTGTTGCTAGCTAATCACGTTTCTACAATCATAGTCTAATGTGGTTCCAGCTGTCTCACACATTAGGACCTACTGATGCTGGACTAATGTTTCGCATGTCCCTTAACGCTTCGGCCATAAGCAGGACCATCCATTGTCTTACGTTCAGATGACGAAAGTCCGAAATTTCCACTTTTGATGGACAAGGTATCACAGAGGCAAATGTGGACAGAAATGGCTGCGGTTTACCTGGTCAAGGCCTAAAACAACTACCTAGCTACCGGGGCTGTCTGCGCGGACGGTACCGGTCTTAAGACCAGGGCCTTTTTCCTGTGAGCATCACCTGTTAATGGTTTTGCAGAGTGATTAGAGTGATATACTGACTGAGTGCCTCGTCCCTGAAAATTCAAAGGTGGAAATGCCAAGTGGCTGTCATGCCCCGGATAGCTGTGGCCACTTAGACTGGACATGAGACGACAAAATAAAGCGAAATAGCCTATCAAGAATAAGCGGTGAACTTATATTTAATTAGCTGTAGGTGGTCGCGAGATTTGTAGAAGTTACATCCACATCGCTCTCGCTCGTACAGTCCTCCCTCAATCCTGGCACAGTTATCCTGACACATTCTCATCAAGGAAGAGAAGCAATGCATTCAAATTTCGCTCCTCTTGCAGCTCGTCAGTATATCCTTGGCGGTTCCAGTATTTGAACTCCAAACTTCTGACATGCGAGGCTAGAGCGGTATCGCTATTCCATTATACCGCGTAAATAAGTGTCGAAATACTGTCGTTCATTGCCTTTCGATAACTAAAAGTAATACGGATTCTACATTGCATATTGACAGTTTGTCGAAATATTAGTGATTCGGGTGTATCAACTAGTTTGAGATCAGGTGGCTGTTGCTCTTCAAGGCCCTCTGCCAAGCTCGGTGAATAGATCAACAGCCACCTGGTTTACAACTAATCATCATCCATACAAAACACAAAGGTTGAGCCACCGCCAAGTTTGCGGGGATTAAGTATAGGTGCACACGAAGATGGGACACTAGATAGCACGTTGATTATAAATGACTTTCACACAGGGAGCAGTCGTTTTCAGTCAGTCGGCAACCAGTGTGATGTCGGCGTATGCATAGTTTCATATTTCAAATTCCGATGTTCCTGTGACAATTAAGTTTGATGTTGCATTGTTTTCTTGTTCGCAGAGTTGAAATGTTGAGAATGCAGAAATTGTGCTTGCAGAACTGATCTATGGGGATTGCTTTCATCCCTCCGAGTGTCGCCCATTGTGAAAACTAGGTTTATGCAGCAACTGAGAAGAGGTTCAGCTGAGTCTTCTGTTAGCACCAACTTAGCTTGCAAGTGAGTGTTTTTCAGCGACTGCCTCAGTTCGATGTCCAAGGTAGAACACAAAGTTAATGAAACCCGTAGGACTAGGTCTACCTGGTGAACAGTAAGAAGGGTAAAACTAGTAGTGGAGTGTCAAATAGTTTTCAACAACCTCAAAATAGTGTGCTATGCCAATAAAAATAGGACTTGCTCAAAATGGGTAGAATGAAATGTGTGAACCTTTGGGTCCAACCTAACTATGGTGATCCTCAGTAGAACGAGGTTGTTGAACTCTATGAAAATGGACTACTTTCTAAGTTAATATCGAAGAGCCAGCTTTGACAGCATTGGGATAGGAAAGCATTTTCACCAAAGTCAAAAGGAAATGGTCAGTAAAGTATTTAGTGTTTGAGTGTCGATTTAAAAATTTCCTGGTACTCGACCTGATTGTCAAATAAAACATGTGTAAAAAGATTTGGTGAATCCATTGATGTTCTCCAAGCTAACGCTTCAAGTTGAGTATAAAAGTCGGAAACATTCAGTGGCAGGATTTCAAAAGAACATTTGCAGCCACTGTAGCAAATGGCATTTAGTCGGAAAACCCCCAACCGTTTTTGATTGATAACAAAATTTTGCAACCGAGCCAACCATCTCACAGAGGCTTGTTTGGACCTTCTTCACGAACAGCCCTTATGTAGACCAACTGCTGCAAATTTCAAAGAAAACGTCAAAGTTGCCAAACATTCCCAGGCCACCTTTCGGTGTTTGTTATGCTCCAAAAACCTCGTAGCTAGAAGCACTGGGAACAATAGTTTTTGGATTTCAGTAGAAAACCTACAGGGTTCCCGTGCGCTCCCCGAAACCAATACCTGAGTAACGAAGGGTCATCAGATCCTGCTCTATTTGAGAATCGGTTCAAGAGTCCTAATAGCCTCTAATTCTGTAGACCTCAGTAGTTTTCTCTTTACTAGATCACTAACTGGGTGCTACTAAAAATTATTTTCAGCAGGTGGACCGCGGAATAGATATGTCTGTGCTTATGTATTGATTAGTGGCTAGTGACAACGACATTCTCAGTTCCTGTTGTTATCTGAATAGCTTTTCTCATAACAAACACGGACCTTCCAACTTTTGATCTTCAGTCACCCCTGAAAACAGATTGTTTTGTTTACTCATGTGTGCTGGACTGCTCCTTACTTTAGTGTCTTGTCGAACCGTGAAGCGTAGGTTGTGTGGATCACATAAGCAGGAGTAAGTTGGAGGAGATAACGCTTGGCTTGAACCAGAAAGCATGAAAAAAGTTTGCTTGTCTTAAAGATGAGCGCCCTATACCGGGAATTTGATAAAGCGGATGGTTAGGCTTTCATCCTGCAAAGAAAGTTAAACTGTGTTGAAAAGTCAAGAAGCGCTGTTGAGTTCCTTCAACTTTTTTGGGAATCATTAGCACACCGTATCTCATGTATCTTAAGGAAGCTTTGGACCATGACAAAAATTAACCATTAGTTCTCTGCGTGTCAACATCACGATTCTGGAGGTATAAGGAAATTTTTTGATCAGCCACATAGTTTGTTCTTAGTAGATCCAAATAAAAACTGCCTATATTTCGAGTTGACGATAAAAGCTGCTTGTAGTACCAACCGCATGCTGGTTTAATTAGGACAGAGGAGCCGGACAATGGCTACCAGCCCGTCATTTGCTTGCTTCAATAGTTGCTTAGTGGCAGCTGGTTACGGTTTGATGGTGAGTCGGCGCTACCGGCTGTTGAAACGCATTAGCCGGAGCTCGGCAGTCTAGGGAAAGGTCGCTGCGTTGGTTACTTCAGTCTACTTTTCATCAATGTGCGGCAAAATTCTGGTGAAGACCAAGCTTACGACATATTTGACTGACTGGAGCTGATCATGCCCAATTACTATGCCCGCTTTTGCCTGCGTGCTTCTTCATTAGACGCGAAATAGCTGTTAACAATGATAGCGAAACTCTGAACTACGAATATTCATTGTAGTTAAAAGCGATCGCTGGACAAGTAACAGAATGTCATGTTCCTTCACGCCGTATCCATCATTTTCCAAGAAGCTTTCCTCACTCGACGAATGAAACATCTGAATTGTTCGGAAGCCTAGCTCTCACGACGCATAGTTGAATCAGCATCATATGAGGCTACAGCCATAGCTAATGGTTCTTTCGCATTAACAGTAGCTGAGAAATTTGGAATGCAATCGACAAAAAGTCTTGTCTTAAAGATGCTAGTATAAGTTGGAGGGTGGAACGATCAGAGAGCTTGAGTAGCTTGTAGTTTCTACAACTAAGTTGAGTAGGTGTCGTCAATAAAATTGAGGTCAACCATGCTTCGTGCCAGATCCCGGCAACAGAATTGTGTTGAAACAAGCTGGTGACAGTTATCAGCTGTTGCCCCTTGTGACCAGAGTCCTATGAATAGCTTTCTTCATCTGAGCCTTCCTGCTGCAGAATAACCGCTATTCGCGAGTCCTAGTATGGTTTGTCAGACTACCATTTCTGCTGCTGTGTCTTCAGCAAGAGCTCTTGAAAACCGTAGCTCAGTACCGACACCGGGTACAGCAAAACCAGTTCTGTGTAGGACTGAGCTATGTTGCAAACTTTTGGATATCCGAACAATGCAGCCAGTGGAACATCAAATCTTCCATATATGAATAATATCGTGACGGTTTCCTGGTAAGTTATCTCCCAAATTTATATTGACTTGAAAAAGGCGGGCAAACCTGGTAGTATCGGAGAGACTTGGGCTTCTCACGAATTTGTTGGATATCGTTAGAAAGGATATATGCTTTACATGAAATGTGAAGGATATTTTGTGTGTGAACAGATTGGAACAGTTTGGAATAGACTGCATTTTGCTCAGATAACTCAAGGTTGAATTTTGTTCACATTGACCTTGTATTCTATGGACATATTCCTAAGGCGCGACGCTTTCACGGTTAGCAGTCTACGTACTGCAGTCCTGACATTTCGTCAGACAGAAGATAGTGCCCAGTAACACTATTTCGATAGTTATCGACACCACATATGTGTCTACAAAACTATTTTTAAGCTAAATAAGGACAACTTGAGTTTCATTTTTCAATCTTTAAACCATCATCAGAAGCTGCTTTTTCCCCTCATTTTCTTTGAACAGATTATCTCTTTTGGTTAGTCCATCGTTCAGCAAGATTCCGACTAATCTGTCGATCGCACGATGAACTTATAGCGGCAGTAGTGGGGAATTCTCTTACGGACAAGAAACAGACACAAAGTGGATGGTGCTACGCAATCAGTTTACTCGCTAGTCTCACAGTTGGTGACTTTAACGTCCTTAGTTCGAAAGAAAGCTCGGACGTGATCTCTGATGGAATTAGTTATCGAACGCCAACCTATCTACCGAAGTCTTTCTATCGTATTCTTCAAGACTACTTGAGTGAAGCAATCCAGCCCTTCCCGGTCTTCCCTACTGGTGAAATACGGTCGGTTGGAGATGGTACAGTATCACTGATACTAATTGTCAAATGTCTGTTATCCTGGGTGAGTGAATATTTACCAATCAAACCCATATTACTTGCGAGTAACTGCGAGGTTTGTTGAATATGAATTCATATCACTCTTGCCTAAAGTTCTCATTGTCTCCTCGGTCGGTTGACATTGTTTGCATACACTAAAAAGCAGTTAGTGTACTGGGGTTTGGTTCTCATCAGGCCTCGTGGGTAGTGTGAATCCTTGGATGTGCGGATTTGTACTCCGATTGTATGAGATAGACAGCGTGCGTGTACTGACACCCGGATAACCACTTTCGAACTGGCACATGCTCTAGGCTTATGTGACATGTATAGGTGGCTCTGCTAAACACCAAAGGCAGCAGCCTTTCTGATAACCCTGAGCGACAGTTCGCCCGTCAAGTCTTCCCGTTCTGGTAGTGCCATCGACTATTACAGAAACATGCTGAAACATGCATTGCTCAAGCGTGGACACCAAGGACACAAGACCTGCGTAACTGCATAGGGCTTTAATAGATGAACACTTTTTGCGGAACTTTGAGTGGCTGGCTCCTCGTAACATGGTGGTTGGCCTCACGTACGCCGAGGATTACAGCTCCCCATGTGTGGCTATCGCCGACAAGGTGTGTAAACATTTCGACCCAATCCTGCTCTAAAGACAAAACCGTCAATATCAGACTTGTCAGTAGTGAATCGTGTTTCTAGCTGACCTCCATCGCGGTAACGCCAAACCTGGCACAGATCTGGACACAAAATCCCTTCATTAATTTGCTTTCCGTCCGGTAGAGTACGTATTCGAACCATCGTGTTGTGCACTGCTAGAGGAACAACGGGAGGTGTGTTATTCCTGTGGAACATTATTTAAATACGGCCAGTCGCACCGTTTTGCTTAAGGGACAAACCTCAGACACCGGCGGTCAAACACTTTAGGCTGTAGATAACTTTTTGTCCGTTAGCGTCAGGGGTGCATTCGTGAATTGAGACTGGGTGAACGATAGCTTGATATGCTCTAAACTCGTTTCAAAGGATGAGTTCCGCTTTGCACCGCAAAGCATTCCGCAACTGAAAGAAAGCTTTTTGCGTTATTTATGTAGTCCTTTACTTCGTTCTGGGCATGACTAGGTAAAATGAATGATCCGATATGAGTGAAGACCCGCCTCTTTTGATGTTGGGGTTCTCCAGCATAAGTGATGTTCTAGTTTCGGCCTAATTATCGACACATTCAACTGGAAGTCGAAGCCTTCTAGCAGATCGAGTCTTTTGGTCTATGACTCACAATTTAAGTATCAGTTTCACTCGGTGACCGTTGAGTTGTTCGGTGAGCTGGCTGATTTGGTATCACTTCCAGCCTCAACGCACTTCCACTCACAACGCACTCATGATGTCACCTCGACTGTCGATTAAGCATTTGGAACCAAATTGCCCAGCTCAGCGAACGGACCAGTGGCCATTATTACAAACTGAGCTACCAATATTCTGTATAAATGCGACTCGGTGGTACTCTCAAAGGCTTGATTCCACAGTTTGATGAAACTGGGAACGCTGGGAATCTTCGTTGTGTTCCCATGAATGAGGCCGGCGATGACTGATTAGTTCTAGATGTGGTACCGTCTAAAGCAGTGGTCTTACAGAGCTTGTATCTTGCCTGATCTGAGCATTTGGTTGCCTGCTTCTGTCTTCGGTGTGACTTGAATATTCCACTGTGGAAGCCCAGTGTGAACAAACCAGTCAAGTAGCTGGGATGTCCTTCCATCACTTGAGTATCTTGACAAGATCTGGTGTTGTAAACACGCGTTAGAGACGTATGACAGGGCGGAATAGTCAGAGATTACCAAAAGTTCGCCGACTGTGCGTCGTTGATCATGGCAAAAGCATCCAAGGGGGTGATGCGTAGTATCACCACCTAAGGTAGTACACGCGTTCGCATCTCCAGCTATCACAAGAATGCTATTTCTAGCGCTCGAAAATCCCATACTTTATGCAATGTCTGCCGTTTACTCTTGATGGGATCCCGCATCCAGGTTCCACTGTTTCCACAGCTGCTGTCCATTGAATCAGTGGTCTTTCCCTTTCCCATTACAACCAGGCTTTTTGTTATGAGGAGCAACTCAGTTTTAGTTTGTTTGGGTCATAAGGAGCGGAGCGTGAAAGAGTGCCCGATCATCCTGCCTGGGCCACCTAGTCGGTGAGGTGGTCAGCCAATGACCCAGATATATGACCTAATAGTTGCCCTCTCACGACACCGTGAAGTTCAGGCAAACTAGACGGATATACATATACGTGATTGGAGCTTATCGGTAAATAACTGCATGACAGTGAATACCTTGACAGATCAAAAAGGTAACTATGCATCGACTCAGGGGCATTGACCGGTTTGTAGACACTCAAAAGAGGTCAACTGTGGGGACCAAAAATATGCTGAACCTAGTGCTTTTAGCTTTCAAACCAATCAAATAACAATTTATTCTACAAACATTCAGCACGCATTTGGTGAGCGTTGTTTTACCAGGTTGCGGTCTTGGTAGCGTCCACCTCGATGGAAAGTTTATCTCTCACAGTGCAAACCATTAGGAGACAAAGCAGCTTGCTTCTCTACCTAAAGGCAGTCGCTCTCGAGGAGAACTCTCTTGGTGAGCTGCGCCGTAACTATTTACATCCCGAAAGACCACAAATTACTTAACGACAAAATATCTCATGTAAACGTATCTCTCTCTTTTATTTCAGGCATTCGGATTGCTTCCTATCTTTGAATGTTCAACGGTTGAGCTGCCACTTTCAGAGTCTTCTACATGTGAACAGTGTCCAAATACGTGCGACTACCAACCTGTCTTGGTCGAAGGAAACGTTGTACAGGTGTTGATTCGTTGGGTCACGAAACTTGTGACTACAGACATTACACCCGTTGCCAACAACAACGTAAATTCAGTGTGTAGTCTGATCGACCAGACCTTTCAACCTATTCTAAAATCGCTTAGCGTCAGTGGGTGCACTGGCCGTTTGAGCCGAGCGCATTGCTCTGATGCGCTGCTGATCGCTGAGGCACTCGTTCCCAGTATAGCAATCCTGTGTACGTTTGTGGGCAACCATTCGCCGAACGCGGATTCAGGCTACTCTGATGATCTCGCTTCGGTGAGTTGTATTTAGGCATGATACCCAATAATTTTAGTATAACTCTGGATATTCCTCAGTGTTTAAAGCGTTCAAATTTGGCTGCTTAGTTTAGGAATTGTCGGTGATATTGGTTCCTCCTTAACTGTGCAGAAAATTCTTAGATGCATAGATCAGCAGCGCAAATTTGCACTGTATGTTCATATTCAGGTAGAAAATAAAGATGGCTGAACCCATCGTTACGATCCATTGAGGATACGGCAGACCTAGATTGGCTAGGGTGAATTATGTTTTTTTCGCCAGTCAATTTGGTGAGTAATGTCAAGGATTAAAGTAATGAAAGTCTCATTCAACTTAGTAATTAGCATTCTCCGTCTGACAACTTGAACTACTCCGTGCACAACGGTGAAACGTCCTTCATTCTTGTAGAACAATCACAAAAAATGCAACGTTTGAATTATCAAATGCGGTCGTATTTGACTGCGGTCATTACCAGTTGGTACTGCGCGAATTCAAGAACCCTTAAGATTTTAAACTCTAAACACAAGACCTTCTTGAGCGCTGCGTCTCGACAGGACAGACCAATGACGTCAGAATTGTCCATAGGTTGCGATGTTACCTTTGACGGTTCATTATCCGACAGCCTGAAAACAGGCGCTAGCCAACCTCTGACTGTTGTATCAGGCAGCCATTTTCTGGCGTTGTTACTTGGTAAATCTCAAAAAGCTTTCACTCACAATAAAAAACATGGGCCGGATAGGGCCAGCTTCATCGCCTGAACAGCGACTAAGATTAGGATGAATAGGCTATCTGTAGGTCTGCACTGGACATGATTACAGGTGTAAGCCGCCCTATCATGATGACGAAAAGTTTTTGTCAGTGTTCATGGTAGACTAATGTGCAAGGGATTCCAACCTACTTGATTAAAAGGGTTGGGTTATTTGATAAGAATTCTGGGAACAGCAGGATGTTAAAGGTATATGGATTGGAATAACGTCGTTGGGCTACTCAGTAAAATATAATTACACCTATCTTCCGTCAGAGGAGTTTTCAAACCACTGAACTCATAAGGCAACAGCTTCAACTGGACTAAGAAAACTGAAAAAAAAACTAGTCATGTGAAACCAAACGAAGCTAAGCAATGCATAAGTGATCAGGTATCCAAGAGAAGTTCACTGCGCGTTTCATTCTGATAAGGATCCCCTGATGTTCAAGTTCAGAGTTCAAACTCCTAGTTCCAAGACCAAGTGGTCGCCAGCCGTATTTGTGCGCATAGCGAACATGAAGTAATCAGAATTTTTACAGGTGTCATCCACGACATAGAAGGTCCTGTGAAGGCAATCCACACGCGGTTTATCTTGATCGCAATTCATCAATTTGGTGTAATTGCAGAGGCACAGCTACGTATGTACAATCATCGCGAGGTGATACAGTTGATTTGTTTTGTTCGTTTTTCCTACAACAAAAGACAGCTTTGGCATAGAGTTGATGTTTGGAATGAAGGGACGCAATCCCTTTTTGTGCAGCGATATTCAGACTCTTTGAACTTCAATGCTACACATGCCTGAGTACTCTTTAGGGAAGGTTTGAAGATGCGCACCCAACCCAATTCAAGAAGAGCTTCTTGGACATGGTAGTGAATGTTTGGAGTGGAATTTTTGAACACGATAATGTCCCGAGTGCATGCTATAGGTTGGTTGTGTATTTTTAGTAGCGGTTCTGAGATGGAGATGAGAGTTTGCAGCTTAACGGGCAAAATGGTGCTTCTATTACTTACAAACGTCGTAAGCAGAATGTTTTTGCAAATAGCATTTGGTTACTTTCGTTCCCGAAATGCAGGGCTCTGTTTGCCGTTGTCACTGACATCCTTTCCATATGTATAACGCCCGATATATTTTGCCATAAATTCTGGGAAACTTATACAACCTTTGCTTTCTGGCATGTTTGTCGGTGTTCTCACGTTGCGGTTGGCTAACGACACTAACAGGACTGTATCTGAAATATTTCTCTGGTGGACTTGTGAAAATCACTCCAAATTTATGATGAAGTGTAAAATGTTCTAAGTCGCTCTATTTATGGCTTGGTGACTGGGATGACGTCACACTGTTTCACAATCATGATTTCTCTATGGCGATTCTGCCATGGCGACTGAACACAATGGCTCATATTTCTCGTGTAGAGGGTTGCTGTCCAGATACGCGGTCAAATTTGGCGGTAACGGCCAACTCAGACCCGTAGAAAATTCCATGTTCGATACTTCAAGCAGCGTGATCTTTTCGGATTTAGAGTACAAGTTTTTACTCTGTGCTACCATGTTTTATCGATTGGTGTCCTTGATAGCTGCACGATTCAAGTTAACTTATTGTTATTATTTGATAAACGCTTTACCATTCGTTCCATTTCCAGAGGGCAACACAAAACAAGTCCGCGCAAATATCAAATCCTGCCATTCTGAAGCTACTTGCCTATTTAATGCAGATTTTGGAACGCATGGGATTACATTCACTCGAAGCTGAGGAACTGAGTGGTATCCTTGCACTTTTTCGGTTTGCAGCCGTACGACGTTACAGTCAGCGCCTTTTAAAGGTATATATTTTTAGTGAATTAGCAAAATCATTACCGCTTACTGTATCCTAATGCTGAAATTTTTAACGACTAAAACTTGAAACTGAAACTACACGCTGTCCACTTTTTGTCTCTGTTTTTGTTTTCAAAGCCAACAGCTGAACTTCTTGTGGATCTGCTTGAGTGCATTACGGAAAGCCCCCGGTAGAAGCAAGCTGTTCCACAATATGGATTATTTATAGTTGACGTGGCAGTTTCATCCAGCTCACGACAGCTAACCTCAGGAGTATTTCGTATACTCGGTCTAGTTAGAGTTTTGTATTCTCGCCTCCATTTTTATGTCCAGGAAATAGAAATAGAATAAAACCGCTAACTTTTGACTTGATAATAAGTGTAAAGTAATAAAAAAATTTTACTCCGCAAACAAAAAATCCTCCCTTTAAAAATTATGCCAGTTCAACACTGATAAATGTAATTTGGCCGGATTTGCTGCATTCGTTGGCTGAGATACAGTGATGTCGTCAAGAGCCTCCTCCGTTTTTATCTATTACAAACAGGGTACAAACACTTCCCAGTCAAAGGCTTCCTTGTCAGTAGAATTCTGGAAAAAAACACGTTTTTTTGTCTTCAGACTGGTTACTTGGAAAAAATATGGTGTGGCCTTTTGACAATGAGTATAGCCCACTCGAGATCTTGGTCGATCTAAGAAACGACGTTCAGAAATAATGGGCTTATTGACCCTTACCAATCGACTGGACTGTTCGTAAGATTCCGCTTCTGAATCCAAACAAAGGAGGAAATATCTAGGTTTAGTAAGTGCTAAGAAATCCTTCTATTTCTGCCATATGAGGCACTTTCTTTAATACAGAGCCATCAAGCAACGGGTTTTGCACTCGGTCTTCTCATACGATGCGAGAAAACTTGAGCTACAATGAGAAAATTGTTGTTGAGGAGCGACCCTACCAAGGCCAAAAATCAGCGTGATATGCGTACCTTTATTGGCCACTTTGCAGAAAACCCAGAGTTCCCGAACTGTACATGAGAAATGTTTGTCAGCGGAAATAAGCATTAAGGTAAATCATTCGGTTTAGCTTGAGGAGTGTGTGTTTGCCACCGTCCAGCTTTGGAAAGAAGTGTCAATGGACCTAGGGGAAGATAAGACAGACGAGAAGTAGTATAGCAAAGAAAGTGAACTAGCCAAGGGAGATGAGTTTTATTATTGAGTTGAATGGTTCCGGTAAACGTAGCTAAAGTAGTGCGGTAAGATCGGATTGTCTGAGAGAGCATATTGGGCTGCTACACATCGTTCTTGAAAGAAAGACCAGTACATTGAAATTGAAAGTCACTGAGAAGAGTATGGAAGCGGCACATCTGTGATCCGATGATTCGAAAGAAACGGTGAGACTCACAAGGCCCACATAGAGGTCCATGGATGGAAAAGTGCATTATGTTTGATCCAACACTGCTAAGAGGTCATTTAAAACCCTTCGAAAGCCCAATAATGACTGAAATCTTCATGTTTCTCGTTGGGCAGCCCTAGTTCCCAAATCTTAATCAGCTTCGTTTGTACGTAAGTGGCTGCATACACCCTTCTGAAAACTAGCTTGTTGCTACCGAGAGACAACTAAATACCAGCTCAATCTCTTGTCTATAATAACGTTTACTCAAGTGTACTGTACAAAGGCTACCCCATTTTTATTTAGAAAGTTATTTGAGATACCAAAGTTTTTTTCGTTATTAATTGTGTTGACAGCTCTGTTGTAAAATCACAACAGGCTGTCAATAGGTAGAGCTGCGGTAGCGGCTCGGTTGGGAAGTCCTGACTAAAATTTTCAACCAATTATAAGTAACTCAGAAGGAAGAATAACTCATAGGACTCGTGAACCTTCCGTTTGAGAAGTAGCCACTTGCGGAGCTGGTCAACACGTGACCACGCGATAGGAATTCCGCGACCGAAGGATAAGTGGCACTATATCATGTCTGGATGTGAATACATCGCATGCTGATAATGGCCGAACGCCCTAGTCATCGACTACTAGCCGGGAGGTCGCGGGTTCGAATTTTCCTCAAGAGTCATGAAGTGCACACTACTTCTGATTCCTAGTAGTGACGACTTCTAGTGGAGGGGTCACGTGATCACACAAAACAGTAAAAAAATGGTGCCATTGTGTCCCAGTACACCTAGCAACATCTTGCCACGATACATGTCCGATAACTGAAATGGAGATATAATATTCAAAGCGAACAACGCCTCAGTAAATGCGACCTCATTCACAAACTCATGATTGCTAGGCCATAGCATAGCGGCCTCACTGGACAAGCAATGACTTACAACGCGGTTGACAAATGATAAGATTGTGGGCCGCAACTTCGACTACGCTGCTTTGATCCGCATGTGGTGGCCTTTAGGGTGGCTGTCAGCCCTTGTCCTGATGTATTGTTTTAGAAACAGAGAGAATTAAAGGGACTTAAAATAATTTAATTCCATTAGGCGGGTTACAAGTATGATACAGAAAAACTTCCAAAGACTGAATACTGTTGTACTGTACTGAATGCTGTTGTTCAAATTATATTGGCTATATTGTATGCACGGGAAAAATTGAAGTTTGATGAGCATATCTTGTGCCTCAGTAAGTTCATACAGGGTAAATGTCATTGCCATTATGAACCAAAAATGCATTTTCACCATCGAATGAGGGAATCGATTAGCGCGTAGCCTGCGTATCACATGTTATGTTCCTTTCTTTCTTCCGCTGAGCCTCTTTTTTAAATTAGATGGCCCCATTGGGAGTGGTTTGAGGTATCAGCAAATTTGAGTGGCATTGACAGCATTTCACCAAGTATATTGGACAAAACATCCAGTGCCAACTAATTGAAGCCACCGAATGGGATTGATGTGTCCGTTCAGTAACTCTCTGACAATATCATGTGTATTCTTCTCATCCGGTTGTGTTCTCTTCGTCTGTCATACTTCTTTATTCCACAGATTCTTGCCAAAATCTCAAAGGCTGGGTCTTCCAAACTGTCTCCTATACCAAACAGTGGTTATTGGTTTGAATTCGCTCGTCCTACCGATAGTATCCTGATCTTCCCTCTATTTCCTGAACCTGAAGGCAAGGAAGAGTGAGTAATTTTTGTGAACCTGATCTAATTGGAATATTCCAGTCCAAGCAAGCTTCCCTATAATTCGTGAAGTTTAATTTGGTTCTTTTGCTACTTCCTCTTCGATCTGAACTAGCCCTGTGCTTGCATGATACCCCACGAAAGAATTACAAACTCATCGGGTTCGGTTTATTTTGTATCGAGTATTGTTGACTAAACAGAAAGAACAGGGCATTCAGAAATCCAGGATGACTACTGATTTTATACTAAACTCAAACAACCCAAACACATGGTTACCCATCCTATTTTGTTGAAGTTTCGTAGGTGGTCTATCATTCTACCTGACTATTTGATCAGATACTTCGATCGTTGGAATGGGCGTTGCTGGTTCTTCTGTTGTATTGCCGTCAGATGTAGGTATACACTAGGGCAGGCTACATTGGCCCTTCCCTTCACAGTCCCGAAGTTTTCCAAAGTAGACTTGTCGGCCTCCCTCCGTAAAGAGTTTTGCAACAAAAATGGTCACGATTGTTTTATCATGGGCTTGTCATTGTGCAAACTAAAAAAACAGTCGTGAGATAGCCTGTTATGTTTCCAGAGTGTGGGTCTCATTTTCGAACACCTGTTACAGAGTCGGCTTCGGTGAACATGTTGCCTAATGTCTGGATTCAAAATGAGCTAGAGCGAATCAAAGGTCCAGATTAAGTATGTCAAACTGATCTATTTGCTTCGTCTGTATATTCACCAGTGCATTAAAGCAGGACTGCGCTCAGGAAACGGACGAAAACACCACCATTAGCAGGTGTATTATAGCTGATAATCGTGGTTAGTAAAGTGGTATTTGATTGCGTTCTTTTTATTAAACTGTGCCTGTAAGGTTTTGTAACTGGGCAGTCTACAAAGCTTAACTCTTTGCGATACGTTCGCAGAAGCAGTAATGGGTTCACATGAAAACAATCGCCTTTAGCTGTGGCATACTGGAAGTTTCTCGTCAGTGGGACATTGGCGGACCTTCGTTTTTGAGCAACCCATAAACACGACATGAAATGCCCGGACATAGACATAACCGCAGTGAAAAAAGGCGGCCAGGAGAGGACAAAGCACTGGTCAACTCTAGGATAGTAAGCTGTCGTGTATCGGCAGATGCTCAACTAGGTACTGATGTGCGACCAATTTGTCCCAAGAAGCCAATAAATTCAGATTTATTTCTTGTTTGGGGTTGACAAGAGTGTTGAATTAGTATTGATAAAAGAAAGAAAAAACAATTTCCTCCTCGGAAGTTTCGCTGAAATATAGGTCATAGCCGAGGCATACTGTTTTTCTAGCAGAATCACTTGTGTCAAACCCAGCTATCTGGACGGAAGGGAGCATGAAACCAAATGCTATTTCTGAGAAGGTCGATTCCCAAGGTCAGAATATTCCTTTGAAAAGACACAAACAAAAATTCAAATCCCAAATCTCAAATGAAACGGTTGCTGCACTGATCCGGTTCTTAATTCAAAATGTGTTCCTCTGGCTACTGGAAGACCGGCGCCCCAGCGCATGGTCTTAAATAGGTGAGCAGCCTCCTGTGGTCTGGTACCTCCCCGTTTGTCGCTATAGGCCTCTAGTCGTCAAAAACACACGTATTTTTTTAGACTAAACTTGTTTTTCCTCGTTGGAGCTTAGACCTGTTTTGGCCGTTGTGAACGCCTTCGGATCTGTAGCAGCAAAGTGTACAAAGCTTATGGCCTCCGCTACTCAAATTATTTTATAGAATATATTTACACAGGAAGTGTCAATGTGCGAGGCAGTGCAGAGCACAACTTTGCTTCGAATTTATCCATAAAAAAGGATTCACTACAGCGGCCGTTTAATCGTTTTCATCCCTCACTCTATCCCTTCTTTACACAAGTACAGTTTTCACTTACACTGTATCTTCATTACTCCCGATTGAAATACAACGGTAAAGCCCCAGTGTTCAACCGAGTGTTACTGAGAGTCCTGAGAAAAAAGGTAGCAAACTCGTGCGGACATGTGCTACATACTTTACTGTGAGGTTGTAGGACAAACTGTCAGTACGGTGCACATACCGCCTTAAGCTTAAATGTCCCTCAGTAATCAGCTGAGCGCTTCCTCGAGCGATTGCCTCCCTTACCATCCAGTTGAGTGCTAGGGTTCGAAAGCTTACCCTGTGCACGGAGATTTGCGCATCATCCCTCCGCTAACAGCCTATCTAAAAACATCCTCTCCCAGTTTAACAAGACAAGTCTATCTACCAACCGTCATTGTTTCAGCAGTGGCCGCCCCTGTGATATGAATGATAATTTCAATCTCACTAGCAGCCTTGCACAAAAAACCGTCTCCCTAGCACACCGTAAAATAAGATTTTTATCGGATAATGTGACTTGTTTCCTGATTAAGAGAGACCAGATGACTTCAGCCGCATTGCAATTTTTCGTGTCCACAATGTATGTATCGCGAAATCGTGAAGCTTAGAGCGCACATAAGCAAAAGCAGTTATAAGTGGATAACGATGCAACCGATAACGGATATGAGTTTTAGTAGGTCACAAAACGCACCGGATTGTTTCATCAAACCGCGGCAAAACGCAGTCAGATTGTTTCACTCCGGGATAAACTGCTGCTGGATAAACTTTACCAACTACGTAATTCACTTCAGTGCCCCAGCTTAGCATAAGATACAGACCTATTTGCATTCAGAGGTTTGTCCGGGTGGGGGGGGGGCTTTAAATAATCATATGTTGAATTCATGGAATGGAATGCCTCATTTGAATCGTAATTTCCAAAAATTTAGAACTGGAAAGATACAAGGGTGATCAAGGACGTTTTGTCTAGTTTCTATCCAAAACCAGGCCACAGATACTAGAGAAAACACGACGCTCAAATATGGAAATGGTGTGTTTAAGGAGAAGGGTCTTAAGCATATGTCTACGAGCGCAGAAGTTTTGGAGAACAAGGTGTTGGGGCAGCTATTTAGGACTCGAGCAACTTACCACTGCATCTCCAACGATTTGATCGAGAAAGTAACGTTTTCTGCTGTCGATCTCAAACGACGAACTTAGGTCACAGCGTGATGGATTACATGCAGACGTGAGACATGAGAGGTGGGACGGTCTATACGAAGGCTCACCTGGGGTAGCAGCTGCAAGGTCGTGAGTTTGATTCCATCGGCGGTTGCGCTTGTTTAACTGCTTTGAGTTGGGGTTTTCATACTTGCTTGAACAACTGCAAACGATCCTGTAGCCCACATACCAACAGAAGGATGCCGATTGATTCGTAATAAAACTATGCCATCCACCGTCCATCACACTTACCACGTTCACTGTAAAATAGTGAACTATGGCCCTTCGGCAACTGTGTCAACTGGAACTCATGTCTGGTAGATTTAGAGGAGGTAAGGATGGTGCTGCTACAGCAAAATCTGGCGAAACCCCAAACGTTAGTCAGGTTGAGGCGTAATAAAGAAGTTGTTAGAATTTGGTGGGCTCAGTTTATAGAACAAACATATATGCCATCTCTCACGTGTTATTATGCACGGTAATACTGTCATTTTAGGAAAGAATTCTCCACACGGATTGCTGACGGAGAGCACTTGTCGCCTATTGATCGCCTCACAATAAGCCCTACATGTACTGGGATCCATGGTACTTGTGTGTCACTTGATTTGTGGTTGTTTTGAGGTGCAAACATGCAGCAAATTTAATGAAGGAGGAAGCTAGTCAGGTCTGTCCGTGACGGATGCGTTTGCATAACATTCAGGCCCGACTGATTGTAATTCTCCAAGGGATAAAAGTGAGCTTGGGAGTTGGGTCCGCCAAGAAATTGGAACTTGTGAATTGGTGTTAATGTGAACGATACTTGATGAACCCAAAATGGGTGAGAGGATCCATGTAGCTTGGCTTTATTGCAGCATAATTACCCTTTTCCAAAGAAATCCGGTACAGTTTCAGCTCCTTAGTTTGGTAACCATTAAGTTCTCAGTGATGATGACTACTTCTGAGTTCGCATGGCGCCTAGTTTGATGTTTACCTTAAGGTTCCTAAAAAAAGCGCAATGCCAGCCAATTTCGTTTTTTATTCGCGTCATGAATGAAGGTAGGCTTGTGCAACAGACTGTGAGGTTACAACTATTAAAATGTAAAATTCTTCCTGTCTTCAGATCGTCACCACTGGACCACATATCGAATTTCAAAACTTCCAAATCAGGCCTTAGTTTTCACTTTTGGTTATCAGTCGAACACGCATTGAAATTAGTCACTCCTGGACCGTCGGACAGCACCATTCAATCCAATCGGAGGTACTGCCTTCTTCGAATGCTCGAGACCAGTGGAAGCGGGTTGGAACTATTTTTCACCGCAGCTGGGTATCTGATAATTGCAGTGGCACACGGAGGAGAATATCAGTATATGCCAGTAAGTAACACAATAGTGATGTGAAAATGCTATTCCTGAAAAGTAAGAACATTTACTTGTGTGCCTTGAGAATATCGCAAGAATATGATTCCAGAAACCCCTATCTAATGCTATTACAACTTTATCATTTTTGCCGTGGATAAAGCATTTGACGAATTCCATTCAGCTTGGGTTCAAGTAGAACATAGGGTTAACGGAAACTCAAAAACGGCGTCTACTTGATGATTTCTAAGATGAGCAAAACCAGTCGTGAGCGTCGAAGTGTTTTTAGCAAAATTATGAGTAGTTTGTTACGTCTAGACGAACCATAGTTTAGTGTGACAAACTGATATTAGTACTGCAGTATGAGGTGAGATGACACCCTTCCGAAGCGAACGATTTTGGTGCTTGATTTCCTCCTGTTGAGGTCTTATGTGATCTCTTGGGAAAATTATCAAATTAGCGGGCGCCAAATATAAAAATACTTGTATAACTAATCGCCTGGGACAAGAACTGAGCTAAGTAAGATCTACAGAACTTTACCCACGTAAATGACGAGGAGTAGTCAGACTTCTGAGGTTAAAAGGCAATGGAGCTTATTTGCCCATTACGCGTTATGCTAAACTAGACTCGGAGAGGTGAAGTATCGGTTCTGTAAACTCAGGGAAAGGAGAACAGCTAGTTTGTGGATCAGGCGACTGCTCTTACCCTTGAAAGTCATCTACGGGTAACTCTTGCCCTCTGTGGCCAAGCACCTATACAGCCCTACTTATGACAGCAAGTATTCACCCAATTTGAGATGAATGCTCCAATTTTGGTTCCGGCTCTTTGTTTCTTTTAGTCAGATCTCCAGGCGGCCTAGCCTTTTGCAGTTGGTTGATAGGGCAGCGCTGTCTTACAGGAATTTCCTAGTTTTCTGCACTCTGGTAATTATCCTTCCCAGCAATAGTCCTACGTAGATCCACTGGCAGAACACAACCGATTTGGTGTCCAAAACTACACCAGATCGTATCCCCTGTTTGCCGCATATGACTGGACTTGGAAAAGTGTAACTCTCTACTCTGATGCGCTTGCCGTTAGAACTACTGTTATTGTGAAAAATGGAAACACGAAGACGAAATCCTGAGGTCCCCAGGTGATCAATTCGCGTGAAGCCTGCAGCTAATCTCACTTGTTCATCGGCAGACTCATCTGTAAACATCCTGTAATCCTGTCACAACAATATTTCACGCTCCGCACTAACGCCGAAATGTCACACAAAGTGAGGAATACAGATAGAGAAGCTGTCCCTAAAGTATTACAGAAGGGGGCAGACAGGGCGCATCTTAAATTTACACAGCTTCGATTGCTCAGAGTCAGACTTATGTGTTTAAAGTCACCAGCTGTGCAGACAACCATGCACTTGGGGAACGAGCCATCACACAATGAGTGCTAGACCCTTCCAAATTTTGGTCGTAGCGAAACAAACTTATATGTCTTATCGTTTGAGAGACAGGATAGTTAACGCGGATTCGGCTGCGTTGTCATGAGTTTTTGAAAGGCTCATGTAAAGGAGCTCGTGAATTGTTCCGAAGCATCAGCAATAATTCGTAGATAAGCCCGAAGCGATCTGCTACTTACTGGAACGGGGTTGTTGATAGTTTCGAAGTTCATCTAGCCATGTTGTGGCACAAAAATCTGCTAAGGTCATAGTGAACTCATCAGAAACACAAAACAGAAAAAACGTCATTTATTACCGCTTTGGACAGCGACCCCTATTTTGGGAAGTATTCAATATCAAGAAATAGATTTATGGAACTTGGGAAAAGCTTATTGGCTATGATGCTCAGTACTCCATGTTTGCTGGTGTAGAATTTTATAAAGGTTTGTATGCCTCGAAGAAGGCTGGTTATGTTATTCTCATTTAACCCGCCTGAGTAGTTTGTTCAGGAGCATTTTAACGAACTAGTCATCTATCTCCGGACAGTCACAGCTTTGTAGAAGCATTATCGTACCTCAGTAAACATCATTTCAAAACCCTGAAGGTAATTTCACCGATTTTCCCCATACTAACTGTGCTGTGGCTGCATTGGAGCGACGAGTAGTGTCTATACTTCGGCGCACCGGCAGTCGCTGTAGAAAGTCACTATAGAAAGTTACTATCAGTGCTTTAGTCTACGTCTATGATGAGCCCAAGAGGGTCGAAACTGGTCTTGGACTGTTGAAGAGTTTTCAGCAACGTTATGAGTAGCGCATTAAGTCTATACTAATCAGGTTTGTTGGTACAAACCCAAGAAGCAAAAAGGTGTGTAGCGCTTGGGCTTTAATGCCACAAATAAAAAACTCCTTTGGATATCCCAATTCCACTTCAGATTCCAGTCGGAATGTTTCCAGATTGTCGTAAAGCACCTTGAGAATTTTATCGACGTCCCATAGGTCTCCAGGCCTTTTGGCACAAAAAAGCTGTAGTTATCTGTAGAATGTGCCCATTGATGTGTAGAAGGAAACAACCAAACAACGAAACAAACAAGCGAACATGCAGACCAATTGACCGTCTACACTCACTGTCACGTACAAATTGATTTATTCGCGCGACCCAATGCGTCAAATGTTTTTGGTGGCCATATTGGTGAGAACCTGTTATTTGTCAATATTCTCCTAAAATGGCATTTGGACAGACCAGCCTTTCGCAGTTCTAAAACGCTGTGACGTAAATGTGTGTCTAGAACGAACCATCCTAACTTTACGACGTGTTTTTTTGGCTCTTTTCAGAGGGCTGATCGGAAGGCTAATGTGAATTCCAGACATTCGTGTCAGCCTCTCTCTTATAAAGTGTACTCAAGCAAAAGGCACATCCAGGGAAGAAAAATTTATATTCCCGTGGAATCTTTTTATAAGCTGTAAACGACTTCCAGTCTATTTGCGTTCATGCGAAACTGATCCTGGAAAGTGGCTCAAGACAGCGCAACGGAACCTTTCTTTGTAAATCGCTGTTGTTTTCATCAGATTTCCATATTTTCCTCCTTATGCTCTGCGAGACACTAAGTAATGACTAAGGAAATAGACGTCAAGCTGCAAACAGCAAACTCTGTCGCAACATCCATGGGCCATACTATGAACAGACGAAAGAACATAAGGTTGACGGAAACTCAGGGACTGCGCCTACCTGATGAGCCCCAAGAAGGGTGAAACCGGTCGTGGGCTGTCGAAGAATTTTCAACAAACTTATGAGTAGTGCATTACGAATATACAATCCTAGCTGTTTATTTAAGGAAGAAATTCTTACAGTAGCATGCTTGAGAATTGGTGTACGACGCTGAATGTGCACAATTCATGACCGGTTGTGTGGATTGCAACAAAGGTGAAACATGCAATGCATGAACTCAAACAGAATGCAGGCATCACGAAGAACTGTAAGTTGGAAGAACCCTGGTAGACTCGGGTTTAAGCTAGCACGTGGAAGACGGTGTTAGCCTCTAAAAAGTAATCTGCTCCACTTGCTCCCAGTGCCGAAGCACTGAAGGGCGTGAGAGCCATAGAATGCGTTCTGTGATGCGATTTTTCAACAGCTTTCATGAAAAACTAATATTGTCATTAAAAAACGGAAATCGTCGACGGAGCAATTTGAATTCGAGATAAAATGACTCACTTTAAACAGGCCCAACAACAAAACTGCAAGTTCGCAAGAGTGCACATTTGGTTCCTTATTAGACGCTGATGGGTTTGTTGTCTCCCAGAAACTAAGCCTAGTTCTAATGTACAGCCATTCAATCCCGGTATGTGTCAAATATGTATAGTGGGATGCACAAAGGGTTTCAGTGGACAACCCATGGGTGAAACTGATAATACAACAATGGTAAAAGAATCAATACTCCTCCAGATTCTCTTTCTGTTTAAGAAAGCTCTAGCTCTCCATTGAATACGTAAGCTACCCGTGGTCTGGGTGGGGAGAAACTTGAGTTTCAGTTATTTCCGCTTCAGACACTGCGGCATCAAATTTGTGTAGCAGTTTCGCCTAAGATCATAACCCCTCTCCGAAATACTGGATTATATTTGAGCTTCCAATAAACAATAACTGCGTTCTTGAGGACTTCTGCCAACTGATGCACTTCTATGCACTTTGTTGGTTTGGAAGACTCCTTATTCAAGAGATATCCGCTGAAATTCCTAAGATTCGGTGTGCACAATCGATAACGAATTAGCTTAAAGTTCTGACGGTAAGTAAAAAATAACCGACACATTTAATAAATCAGTTTTCTTAACAGGTACACATTGCGGTAAACTGCAGATTGCGCACGATTATATGGATCATTGGGCCTCTTGTAGGCGTTCTCGAAAAAGCACTCTGTGTAAGTGGGCATGAGAAACTCAAGGTTAAACTAGTGCAAAATAACGACCTACTCAAAGTGGAGTATACTAATTGATTCATCAGTTCTACGGTTTATTTAACTAGTTACCATCCTGATTCATAAAACCAGCCATTTCGCACATATAGCTCTTTTGTTCCCCGTTATTTGCAGGTCTGTGGCCCCGAACATCTTCCCGCTCTTCAGTGGCATTCACTAGCCATTGTGTTCTCACATATCCGTAAAATGGTTTTCACGCGACAATATGTAAATATCATTGTGAACGGAAGTCGGTGTTTTTCGGCCGAATTCAGGCTACCGCAGTTTGCAGGGGTGAGTTCTTGTAGACTAGAAAAGTTATTCTTTCATTATTTCGATTTCACTAACTCCGGTTAAGATGACCTGAACACTGATCTATAAAAAAGTACTTGTGCTAATGCTGTCCCCGTGAAGATTGTCGGAACTTTCTCACGGTAATGTGAAACGATATATAGCTAGTTACATCAGTAAGTGTACTCACCAAAGAGCGGATACACTCTTGTTGAGTTGAAATGTGTTCACCTCTAGATTAAAGTTCTGGCACACCAAAACATAGTGTCTGTAAGCTACAATGGATCGTTCCACCTCAGGTTACAGTGGACCTTATTGTCTTTTAACTCACGTTTTCTGCCTGAAAATGAATTTTTTCCGCTTACCATTGAAAGGCACTTGAAAGTTCGTTGCAATTCTTTATGGGGCTTTGCGCAACCTTCCAGTCATTTGATTAGTTCACATAATATTTTCTTCACCTTATGGACATCATTGGAAGCAATTCAATTTTATTGACGAACAAATCAACAACGATATCTGGAGCCGAAACTCCTGTGGAGGACTGCATCAACTATTCTATGTATATACAGAGAAGAAGATTGCACAGTGAGGATGCTCTTCGTAATGACACGTTGAAAGTGTAAAATAACGATCGTGTATCCGAAAAATGGGCAAATCATGGGTACCTAGACGTGGCCGCAAAACCAGACAGATCGACCTGCATTATGTCAGTCCGGCTGAATATCACTCAAGCGTTAGTTATGATTTAGGCGGGATTGCATGTACACGCTAGGTCAAGCGATGACGCGTACATCCATTAGGCCGCAAACGGACCTCTTAACTACTGGGTCAATAATTTGCTGATCCGTACTCACAGCGTGTCCTTTGCTGCAGAAAGAGGTGATACCGAGCATGCACGCTTAACCCCAGTCGAAATACCCGAATTGGAATACGCTTTCGCTGGTGTCATTTTGGTTAACAGTGACCTTGTGGACCAAATGTGTACTCCGTTTTGTGGTTGTTAGAGCAGCTCTGCTAACTCTCAGTTCAATGATAAAATGGCTGTACGATCAGACCAGCTTCCAGAATGATGATCTGAACGGATGGGCGGATTGCTTGATTTAGTCTATCCACCTGGTCCCAAGAAATAAAAAAAATTCACAATCAGAGAACTTCCGGTGAAACTTGAGGGGACTGTTGTTTGTGAGCGAGATGATCAACCATGAGTTCCGGGAAAGGGTACTCGAATCGAGCCCTCAGAGAGTCAGTCCATGAAATATTGCGGTGTGATTGTACTAATTTTCACGCCATAATTGAACTATGGTGTTTGCGTTATTGCATTATACACACTCAGTTCCACTGCAGCTGAGGATTTTTGATGAAAGATGCACACTGTATCTAAAATGTGTGCCATCAATTCCATCGCGAACTGTATTTGGTGACTTCTGTTAGCATCGGCTGATAACGATGCTGATAAACCCACGTCAGGAATTCCGGCACCCTTTGCCCGCTGTCAATGGTTCATAGGGTTTGAAATGGCCAGCCTACATGCACCGAAACGTCACCTGAATTTTATGTGGTTATGCATGACTGACCAAGGTACCGGATCCTTTATTTCCCAGGATGGTTAGCACCATGTATGTTTGTTCACGTAAACAAACAACCGGTGCGCAGAATATTACCATTCGTGACAGTTGCCAACTGAGAATTAACTCAACTCTCCATCGTTTTCTGAGCCATGTGTGAATATCGACGGAACGTTTTATGTTTTTGAATTTGCCTTTCAAGGTTCTCACAGTAATCTACCAAGTGAACGCACCCCAAAAAGATGAGCCTGTCATCAGTATACAAATTATTGAATGGGCAGAAATAGGTAGTACAATACTGCCATTATTTGCGTACCCGGTAGGTTCTTTCTAGTTAAACAAGACCATACTACCGTGCAGTATATCCACCAAGCTTGCGCTGAATCAATTGAATGACCGTACCCATGCATGCTGCATCCCTTGTTTGGTTCAGATGCACAAGTCATAATTCCAGCAGACTGACAAAAAGTAACACATTTTGGTACGATAAATTTGGGATCCAGTGTGATTCAAGCGTGCAAATGCTATTTTCACCGGTTGATCTCGTGTCCGTATGTTCGCACAACTGGATTTCAACAAACATTTCGTTCTGTTGCCAAACTCCTTTGCGCACTGCCAAATTAACAAACAAATCTGATAAACTCACGGAAAAAGCGAGTATGAGAGTTTTGAAAAAGGGGTCGTTTCATCCTTTAGTACATCTAACTAACTGGAAAATTTTCACACTTGATAGGTTTCTAAATAACATTTGGTAATAAGAATGCTCACATTAAAATTAGACTTACATGTCCTTTATAATAAATTTTAACTTCAGCTCCCGAACCTAATTCAAACTATTCACTGAAATAGACCTCTTCTCACTTGGTATGAAGTATGTCATAATTGCATGTTTCGTTCTACTCACATACGTGCTTCCGCAAGTACATTCCTGTTTGCAAACGGAATGTGAGTCGTAAAACTAGAATCACTCTTGCGCTGGGCTTGAGCTGTGGCTTTCCACGCCTCAAACCAAACCTGTGTCCTAGGAGGAGGGGGAGGAGGAAACTACTCATAAGGTTGCTTAAAACACTTCGACAGCCCACAACCGGTTGCGCCCCTCTTGAGGCTTATCAGGTAGAAGCAGTCCCGAAGTTTCCGTCAGCCATTTGTTCTACCTGAACCCAATTTGTACGAAATTCGTCAAATACACTCAATAAACACCAATTTGCTTTTAACGACAGACTCAACTGAATCCCAGCTGAATCTCTCTTTGGTGATATTCTTCAGCTGAATGTGCCGCAAGAAGTTCGTCTCATGTGTCAGCTGGTACGATATTCAGATATCGCAGCATATTTTCTGGAAGGAGACTACTCATAAGTGGTTTGTATTGATCTTGGAGTTACCTTGATAAGGCAGGACGCCTAAACCTTCGACCTATCGCATATCCAACAAACATGGTATCCGCACTTTTGGTTTATGTCTACTCCCCCACTCAGAGTAGGTTCACACCTTTCGCCATATTCAATATACCATGTCGTGGACGCTTATATGCCTGTGTGAATGTCGGACCTGACACGTGAACTCATTTCTCTGTGTGTCCGAAAGCTATTTAAACAATCGCTAATGTTAAATGACTCATTCTTGTGAGGATGGGAGATTCAGCTGGGACTCAAATAAGTTTCTAGTTTCTGGATACCTCCAAGCAACAGTACAAAACTGCCTCTGCGCTCAGCTGAACGGAAATTCAAGGTATCGACCACAGTATCCACAGACACAGCAGATTACGGGTAACAATGTCTGTTCTTCAGTTAGTTGGATCGCTGGTGTCGGGCGAGATAAACTATCCGCAGGTATTGTTTTGGAGGAGAGTCTAGAAACAGCGCTTTACCACACATTTAAACTACCAAGTTTCCGAAGAATGCGGCAACATGACAGAGTTATTTGCTGAACATATCATGGTCTGTGTATCAGTCGTTGGGAACATAAGGATTCTGCTGGACTGCTCGAAAGATCAATCAAAAAGTGTGTAGTCTCCGGAAACTGAGACAATCATTCCCTGGATGGAACAGCAATTTGGTTGAAACTGGGCTCTCTGCGGGTTTTGGGCCGTTGTCCCATATGGCTCTATTCGAAAACGAAAGGAACTTCACTGAATATCTGCACACTGTGCGAAATGATATCAATGTTCTATTAGCCGCGAGGGACTGCATCGAGCCTCCAGTTCCAGCAATTTCATCACGAAATTGAGCTTCGGCGATTCTCACATCTTTATGCCTTTGCTTGTGAATTAGGTCCTGGAACTTCTATTGATTTTTACTGGTTAATAACATGTATTATCCACAAAAACCCTGTGGAGGTTTATACTTCATTTAGAGAAAAAAATCTGTTTATCAGCGCCACTGGTTAAAAATCAGAGTAATTTATGAATACAAATTAGAAACAATTTCACACAACATAGAATTCACCTATTTGTACACGCTTTATTCCCCAGGACCTTTGTATCTTCCACGTTGGTGGTTGTCCAGAATGGGTTGAACGGGTTCACTACGTAAAGCTTATGAAAAATGTTGGCTGCAAAACTCCGGTTAGGCAGGTGGCTGCAAAATTTTTCTCCCGGAAAATTAGCTTTAAATCTGCAGCGACAAACGAAGTTTTGGACAACTTGAATCATCTAACCGAATCGGATATTGGAACGGCAATGAAAGTGAATTTGGGTGAGGAGCACGTCGCATGGGGTACTCTCACGTCGTTTCTTGGTCAAATCGCTTCAGTGACAATTTTCGATGACGCGATTCCCGATATGACGTGGCAAACGATCACTAAACGAGGTGAGACTCTTGCCTTTGTATGTCATTTGTGAAAAACTGGATTTTAAATAAATAGCAATTCAGTTGGCGATTTTAGCGTCCAGTCAAATTAAGATAGGTAGTTGCAAAAACTGAGTATTTGATGTTGGAAAGAGAGTATTCCTGAAACGCAGCGCCACCAAAAATATTTTTGGTTTTATCTGTTTATCTATTTAGTATCTGTTTAGTGTCTATTTATTCGACAAAAATAACCTCCTCACCCGGAGTCGCGATCTCGCTACAAACTCCACACCTATTTCTAGTCCGGTGAGTTTGACTTGAAAATGATTAATGCATCCAACGGATTTTAAAGATCACTCTAGTTGTCCTCCAGGTACGAATCCCACTGCAACATGTTTGCACTGGATCTTTTCATATTCTGGCACCCAGTATCTGCCTGGCTGCAAACTAGTTTTTCCCGGAACAGGTGGTCTTAAGATATCTTTTTAATGTACGGCTGATAACCAGAGCACGGAATAGATTATTCACTGTTTTTACAATGTCAATTGCTGCATCCCTCGCATCGTACACATCAACACACCTTATCTCTTGGAAGAGATCACTGTGCATCGATCAAGTAGAGATCCTGTCGATTTGTGGGGCGTTGGGGAAACTGAGTACACAGCAGCCCATTCATATATTCTTATATAAAGGACGGAAAGAAAATAATACCTGTTGCCTGCCTTTACTTTAGAGGTATGGAAAACACGGGACAAGCAGAGGTTCTTCAGAAATCCAAAGGTTACTTCTTTATAGAATGTTAGTTTGCGCCGTTTGTGTTAATCGGTGAGTAGCCTGTAACTTCCTGTATGCTTTGAAACACAACACAAGTGGACTCTTCATCGCTGGCATAAAACAAAAGACTAGGTTACGATACCAGATGAAATTGCTACACCATGTTAAGGTAGATTACAATTCAGCGTCATCACCTGTCCAATGGACAACGTAATTCCGTTAGCTTTGCACACATTGGGACGACTGGACCTGATACAAATCTGTTGATCGAAGCTGGTTAGTCAGCTGTCAGATAAAAGCACATAGAAACGATAATACAGATAAAACCTACCAATGTAAGTATTCAGCCGAGGGAGGAGAGCCGGATTACACTCTACTGACAATCAAATAATGCAACATGTTTCAACGCTCCCATCATTCTGACTGAGGTTCTGCGACGAAAGGTCAAGTGCTCGAACTACTAGGCGGAAGGTCACGGGTTCGAAACTTCCTACCGGAGTTTCGTGAAGTGCACATTGTTGATGATTCCCAACGAGGATGAAAAAGCTGTACAGTTCGACCTGGATAAGTAGTAATCCCGAGCAACTTGCCCATCAGTCGCTGCGATGTGAATCATATTTTTCGCCTCAATACTTCCAAACTTTTTTAGTGTGTCTTCTGTGGTGCTGTCTTTCAATCTTCGGCAGGTTCCTGATATTCATGTGCAATTGTCTTACACTGGTTACTTTTGACGGGCGATTCACTGTTTTCTGTCCTGTGTAGGTCTTGATGAGCCCTGATGTTATGCAGTGAACTCTAGTCCTCTCAGTCGGCGGGTGACCGTTCAGTTATAGGAATAGTGGATTTAAAGGTGCTTCATTCTGGATCTCTACTCTAATGTCAGTCGCGTTGAGCATCTTCCAAATAACAAAGATGTTCCTGGCGAAATAAACTCATTTGCAAACTAAGCTGGTGTTAACGGGAAACCCGAGTGAATCTCAGCTGAGTCCCTTTTTTCAACTGAATGTGATGCACAAAGTCCGTCCTACGTTTCGGCTGGCCCGAACCTAGTAGTGGGCTGTAAAAGGGCAGATGATCTCCAAGTAAAACACAAGAGTGATTGAAGCTCAGGGACTGCGCCTACCTGGTGAGCCTCGAGAAGGATAAAAGCCGGTCATGGTTTTCCGAAGAGTTTCTAGCAGCCTCATGAGTAACGTGTTCTTCTGAGGAACTATGATATTCCTGTTCCGTACGCCTCACTGGATATCCAAGCCTAAAAGTGTGTTGTTGGACCTATTTTGGGCTGCCCTCCAATCAACGTTTTCTGTACACAGCGCTCTCATTCAACTAAACGCTGGTGAAGTGACAACAGCGTGTACTAGCTTCGGATAGGCTAGAGGTTTGGGGAGGTATCCTTGTCTGTTGATGTCTGCTTAAGCGTAATTATCGGTTTTCCAAAAGAGTGCAGAATGAGCGGTGGCTCCAAGTAACTTCTATCCCTTTGCTAGATTTTACGTCAGGACCCAGATATGTAGGGATAATATTATGCTTCAACCTTTTTATTTGGTTTCTCTCCCACTTGAACTGCGCTCTTACCAGTGGTACGTATTGGCTTGGCACCTTTCAAATCCTGGATGCGTAGCTGCCGTCAACGACTAGAAGAAACATATAGTTGATCAAGCAAGCACCAATCTAGAAGAAGTTTGCTAAGGGGAAAATTATGCAGAAATCTTAGGAAATGCTTTTATGACGCAACCCTATATGGGAAGTGAACACACTTCGGAAACTACCTCCGAGTTACACACACACACGCAGACAATATGAAGTGGTTAGACATAATTGAGAATCAAGGTTGAATAAAAGGAACGACTTTCAGTAGCTGTGGAACAAAAACATTCAGTTTTGTCTCTCCGACAAACGAACAGGTGACCATTCATGAATGAGATGCATTCGTGTAGAATATGGTGAAACCTACCGGTTTCGGATTCCAAGCCTAGTAGAAGTGTCAAAATAAAGAAGCTTAAGCTTGGCTTTTTCGCGGCACCTGACTAAAAAGCTAAAAGGTGACTCTAAAAAGCATGCTCCTCTCAAAAGTGATCACACACTGGTACAAACGTTCCTATAAACTGTAATGTATCTGCCTAGTTGCTTAGAATTAGACGGTCAGACACGTAGACACTAATATATTTCTCATAACAGATATACGAGGGAAAATAATAAATGTTTTGTTTGCCCTTTCTCACAAATATTACATCCACTATCAATGTGACTTTCTTCTGTCGCGTTCAGGCCCATGTGACCTGACGTACATTTTGGACTCGGAGTGCTACGTGAACTGTCCTACCCTACTCATGCACTATCACGCCAAAGCAGTCGACTTACAAAATTCCATTTGCTCGGATCTGTTTGGGGAGGCCACAGCTGCTCCAATGGTTTTTCGAAGCCTTGAGAGGCTAAGTCAGATAAACGCAAAAGATGATCGAAGTTCAAGGACAGGGTGGAATTTACATACGACTTACAAGATGAAGTCATTCTGCGGCATTCCCGGCACCCTCGTTGGAGCACGCAGGCTGAGTTCGACGAAAATGTCAGTAAGTTTATGAGAGGTGACCTGGTTTGAAGAAAGTTCGGGTTAGATTAGGTAATCTTAGATTTCGGATTCTGAAACAATGCCCGATCAGATTAAAGACTATGATTGTTGTGGTTTCATGAAACGTTTTCATCCACATGGATGGACCCGTATACAGAGCTATAAAAGACGTTTCGGAGTTGGGCACGCGGTAACATATTTCAGGCTAATATTTCACATCACTGGAGAGAAAAACAATAAATATTTTCTTTTTCCTTTTTTTGGGTTGTCGGCTGAGTATTTTTCAGAATGGCAGTCAAGTGACTACTTATTTTTCGTCTCCTTATCATATGTTCGTAGCAGGGATTCATTTTTTTCTGCAAAAATCAGACCCACTAAGGAAGTGATCGCGGACTCCCATACTTAACTTCATCTGGAAGATCTAGTACCTTCATGATCACACATTCACCGTCATCATCATCATCATTATCAGCTGTAAGAACCGCACGCTTTTCGTACAGTGGTTGTAGCTGCCACATAATTGGGTAGCAGGAGAACAATAACAACAACTGATCACAGGTATTCAAGTTTTATGACAAATCATTGGCTGTGACTTTTAAGAAGTTAACTCAATTCATCTCCTCCGAGCACAAAAGATGGTCATTAGCCAAGGATTGGGACGTCGCAAACCAAAATCAGCGTCGTTAACTAGAACATCGTTAGACAGATCGTTGCACGTTTGTCGGAGGAAAAAAATGGTGGAAAACTAGGGGTGGGTCGCTATTCCGCTAATGAGAATATCCTGCCTCTATACTCAGTAGATCAGTACATCATATCGTGGACGCGCGAATCCAGAGGTGGCGGTGAACTTTCCTTCTGGGAGATTGAAAGTGGAGGCACTAAAGACAACGGCCTGAATGAATGGACGTCATTCAGCGTGCAAACGGGCCATGTCCTTAAATGTTTGTAACCGTTGACGTATCTCCTCTAGAGGTCTTCATCCAAAAGTAGATCATCCTTACCATGAACTCTTGCGTTCAAGCTGCACAGGCCACCGGTTTGCGCTAGAGATGAGCTGACAGACATTACTTGTGCTCTGAGATCTCCAGGTCGAAGACCATACCGGAAATTCCCTTATCTGTTAGAGTAGTTAGGTCGGGATAAAATATGCTTTTCAACAATTTGGAGCTACAGTCACTTGGCGGATACGTCGAAACTACAAACAAAGAGTGGATATTTTGTTGGCCAGGGAGAATTTTTGCGGAAGTTCACAAACGAACAGCGCAAAGTTAATTAGTTACGGTGACCCATTCAAGTGAGCACGCGGCTTGGGTGCTGAGAGCTAAACTAGCACCGCTGCAACCCCCATCGATAGACGCAGAATCCCATCGAGTTCTCAGGCGAATGTCCAAAATTCCGTAAACTCGCATACCACCTATTAATACTGCACTGGAGTTTCTAAAATGCAGCAGTCGTCCGGTGATAAGTTATCAACAGTGCGCACTAAAGCAGTCTGTAGCCAAACTCAATGACTGTTCAAAAGTGTCTGGAATCTGTGAGCCTATAATTGGTGGGTTGTCATGAGCATAAAGTTCTCAGGTCCAGTGCTTTTTAAAGGTCGAATCGAACAGATTTTCTTTGGGATGCCTGAAACTATCGAGGTTAAATCTGGTTCACTAATCTGGTAATTGAGAGCGACCGCAGTTTGGCCTGTCACACTTATAGGTGTGGTCTAGCCTGCATAACTAGGTAACCGCATGTAGCCGGAAGGATCAAAAGCAGTAACCGCCTCTGGAGAGTAGAATAAATTCCTCGACCGAGAATCCCGGAGTTTGGAGATATTCCCGCAGCTAGAAGAAGTAACTGAAAGAAAGACGATTTTGCATTGGTCTCTAGGTTTCTAAGCGCCAATGGATAAGGGATTCAGTGGGAGAATATTATGAATTTTTAACTGCCTGTGAAATACGATAGGAACTCCCCAACCTATCGACCAATTCCGGATACGGGCAAAGATCGGGCAATGTGTATACAGTCAATTTGTATAGATTGACCCGCGTGACAATCAGCAGCCAACTTCTAGGGATACTCAGATGTACATTTTGGGTTGGTAGTCGACGGATGAGTCAGTTTTTCAATACGATACTCAATTTGTGAATTTCAAGAATTTTCTTTTAAACGTACTGGTAATATGTAAGTAGTAGATGATTTCGGAAAAAAGTAACTAGAGATTCGGTCGAAGAAGTCAGTACACTGATATGGTCCTGTTTGACTTTTCAGAATGTAGTATCGTCAGAATAAAAGACTAGAAGGTATCCATTGTTATGCTAAACCACTCTTAAAATGTCTTATGGAGCAAAGGACAGCTCAAACTAATGCCTGTGGATTTGCGCGACAGCTGCAAAAGAGTCCAACAACCTTGTCCTCGGATTGAATGTGTTAACCAAATTAACATGTGCATCAATCAGACACAAGCGTTATATTTTGAACATAGGTTTAGATGGCTAATGAAGGCCCGGATATAGTTTGGAGTATTTGTTCCAACTAGGTTTGTAACTCAATTTAGGACGCCACTGTTGTAGCCTGAGGGGAGGCGAGTACCACTGGTAACAGTCCAAACTCTACTGCCTGTGAGTCTAATCTAATGGCGTAAGCGAAACCTCGCCGACTTGTTAGCAGGGACCACTCAACCACAAACCTAATCAGTACAAAGCGCGATACAATGCGAATATAAGATTAAACGGTACTAATGTGCACATCTATTCGTCCTCAGTAAAATGGAGACAAATGTTCTTGTAACCGTCAAGGAAAGTAGCTTTATTCCAACCGTTGGTTTTGGAGTAACCGACCGAACTTACGAAACTTTTTTATTCCGCCTCTATACTCTTTCAGGATTCCATCAATCAACTGGGTGGTATACCTGCCTTGTTTCCAATATTAGGACTCATGTCAGAACATTCTGCTACGGGTGACAAAATGAGTTCTCTTTCCATGAATGCTCAAAACTTCAGCGGAGAAAGTGTGACAGCTAACACTAATGTAATTGAACTGGAACAGTCAGATGACTTGCACGATGCGGGATTTAGCCAAGATGATCTGTTGGAGACTTCACTTGGTCGATACAAGTTTCATCTTCAGTTGTATGAGCGATTTCGGCCTCAACAATCCACTGATTCATCTGTCACAGTGGAAATTTCACCACCAACTGATCAAAACGAGTCCTCCTCCACCGGGTCGGGAGGTCATGTTCAAACCCGGGCCTTCTCTGAACCGGAGATATTGAGGCTATCAGTCGTGACAAAAGATTACGGTTTCAAGTTTTCTTCCCACTTAAGTGATGGTTAGTTTCGTGCATTCTTTTGTGTCTACATATTTGATATCACGTTTGAAGACTTACGATTTTTAAGCACTGGCACCCTGAGAAAATGTTCCAACGATTTGATTAGTTGTTGCAGTCAAGTTATTTTTATTGAGTCCTCAGTGATCATCATTTGGGTATCAACGCGGTGCACTTAAAACACAGCATTTTGCTAATGGCTTCTCACAATACCTGACTGCCTGTAGAGCGCACAAAATCTTTTGACACACAGGATCTGGCATTCCAATTTCGGTGATGAGAGTGTATTCATCCTGACGCTCTTAATCCTTTTCTTTGGTAGCGTAATCTTGAAGATGGTTTTCGAGAATTGGCTGTTTTACAAATTTTGATAATTTAATGGGATTTTTGTTTATATCCTCACTTAACTTAGTAGCATTCGATGATTTTTAATGTACAATTTTCAAATAACCAAATAGTGCTTTGTCTAAGTTGTAAAAGTTTACTAGTTTAAATAATTTGAAATGGTTTCTATGCTTTCTTCCACGTTGAGTTTGAGTGTACTGTACGTCTTTTCCATGGTTGCCCTTAAAGAAATGTAAAAGCAAACAATTCGAAGTTAATGCCACGAGCTCAACAGTAAATCAGAAACGGTAGTGAAGTACGGGGTCAATCACCTCGTAGGACTGATATTTTTCTTGTATTTGTGCAGTGTGCACCTTACATGGACTCTTCATCATACCTCTTTTACACTTGCTTTCCCACTCTTAGGTCCAAAATCATTTCACAGCTGTGTTGGCACATTTATTTTGTTGCTGCGCAACCTCATCAGCGATCACTCACAGAATCGGCGTCATTTGTGCCTCTCCAGAGTACTTCAAACGTTGGGATATCTGTTATGGAAGGTAGGTTCCGATGCACTGCAAAACTGGTTGCTAAACAATTGCTGTGATTAACCGGCGAGTCTGAATTTCATACAGCGATTGGTGCACTTTGGGGTCTCCAGATCATGCGTTCCAAGGTCAAAAAATGAAGTCACGTCAGCCTAGTAAATCACAGATCACTTGTTCAATCATGTAGGTCACGCTTGCTTTTGAAGGACGTCCCAACTTTCCAAATAGCACCTCGGTGGACGACAAACAGGCTGGCCACTGGTAGAGAAGGAGCCTGTCAGCAGGATGAACTAATTGGGTTTCTAGAGGCATGGAGACAAAAAAGTTGCTGCCCAAACATCTGTAATGATTGTAATGTATGCGTCGAAACATAATGCAATTTGATGGCACAGCGTTTAACGGGAACAAATTTTTTTCCACAAACAAGCTAGATAAAGTAGACGTAATACACCACTCATAAGGTTCTTGAAAACTCTTCGATAGCCCCCGACCGCGTTAGCCCTTCTTGGGGCTCATCAGGTGGGTGCAGTCCCCGAGTTTTCGTCAACCTTATGTTCTAATTGAACTCAAATTGCACGAAATTAGCGAAATACCCTCATTTGCAAATCAATTTGGTTTTGCGGGAGACTCACCTGAAACCCAGCTTAAAAACACCATAAACTAGAGACTCAGCTGGGTTCCAAGTGAGTCTCCCGTCAAAACCTAATAGGTATGCAAATTTTCTATAGAGGAAAATGTTGGTAGCTCAGGTAGCGTAGATGGTCGTTGGCTTGTTCGCTGAGCTGGGCAATTTGATTGCAAACGTTTCATCACCAATCGAGGTGACATCATCAGTGCGTTATTGGGGAGCAAATTGCCCAGCTCAGCGAACAAGCCAACGACCAGGTATGCAAATGTTTGTATTTCGTTAGATAAAGTAGGTTACACGGGATCAACCTTCTCGCGAGAAGTCTCGACGTACTTTTACATTTACAGCTTATTAAACGAACAAAGTGTGCTGAAGTAGAGATGGGATGCCAGGCTGACTTAATAGCTTATAGCCAGATGGTGGTATTGGCTTTAATTGACAAATCTCCCCCTCATACTCAAAGCTATGAATGTGTTATGTATCGCCGTGGTTGATGACTAGCCCTCAATTCTCTCTTTGGACATATTCAGCGAGTCAATATTCAGGCACACATCTTGAAAGCGGTTATGGATGAAAATCGCAGAGATAATTGTTTACTGACATAGTTGAATAGTCGTGAAGTACCACTTGATACTGATGATATCTTCTTAGCTACCTGGCGGTGTCTGAACTTCCCTTGGTAGATCTTTGGTCATTAATGGGTGTGATTAAACGATATCGCTGAGTGAGCGTAGGATTCAAACCCAATTCTGATCTACCAGTTTGACAAATCTGTTGCCATGAAATGAAATGAAATAAAATAGGGTGTGTAAAAAACCAATGAAGACAGTGGTCACAGAATTTACAAGTCCACTATTTGACAGAAGTTCCTATAAGAAAATACTGAAATGGGGTCTCTTATTGGACAGCTAAAGGTGGCTAAGTGACAAGCTTAGATAAGATGTGAACTTACGTCTCCATATCCTTGCCGATGTACAGCTTAAACCAAGCGGTTCATCGTTTCTGGATTAATTTTGGCCCTTCTGAAAGGTTGAGGAAAGTTTTCGAATGGTCATGTAAGTAAGCCGCTTGAGAGTATTCCTCTGCATGATGGGTAAACGAGGGTAGTAGATGCGCATACACAAGCCTGCTTCCTGGTTAAATATGCAACAGCATCAGCAAGCCTAATAAACAACTCAGGCTAACACGAAAGTTGGTTGTATTACTGATGATCTTTTAGGCTGTCTTGTTTAGATGGTACGGAGGCAATACGATATCTCCTTCTGCTCAGTTAAAGCTCAGAGTGTGTATGTTTGAAGTGAATATTCGTAGTTTTATTCGGATTGCTAGCCGTTAATTTGGTTGCTTAGCTCAAGCACACACAATAATAATCATAGATTTGTAAATCCGGATGAATTTTATCGGTAATTTGCGGTCACACTCTGGTAAAATATAAGTAACCTTGTCTAATTTCTCCAAATTCAGCTTCCACCACTTCGGCTTGACTCGGGCGTCGTTTCAGCTTGCTACGATCTGGTCCTTCAAACGACTGTATTCCACGACAGCAAAGTCATCAGTTCTGACGCAGCCATTGAACCGGTGGATGAACAAATTGGCGGCGTGGTACGCAGGCTTGACATTCGGTTCTTGCAGCGAATCTTTCTAAATTGGAACATTTGGGAGCAAGCAATTCCTATCGCCAGGCTCGAGCATATCTCATGTGTTTTGAGTCTGGCTAAGCGACATCAACGGCTATTTAAGAAACTGTTACCCATGAAGAAACTACTTGAAATTTTAGAACATTGCCATGGGTATGTAGCGGGGTTTTCTATTTCTAACGTCTATAGCCGGAGGAAATGTGGATTTAGATGCTGAATGACAAACTGAAATAATGTAACGCGATATTCAAAGTAAACTCAAACAAATCTGTTGTTTCTAACACCCTTCAACCAAATTTGCCATGTAAAGTTTGCTTTCAGCCAAAGCAGGCTGATATTCAAGACGTCAGGGCATGAAGCGGCCTTCTTACAGTACATTTGGTTGAAGAATATCATGATCAAGACATCCGGTTTGGTTTTACGACAGTTCCACATGTCCAGCAACGAGTGGCGGAGAATCGAAGGTTAGGTTGCTAAACCGTGCTCATCGTATGAGCGAAGAATGCATTTCTGTTGCCTGTGGCACTCTGTACGCAATGAATACGGTTATTACGGGTTGCAGGCGAGGTTAAGATGTTTAGAAATAGCCATCTAAGATAACCTATACGATTATACTTAAATTTTAGGCGCGGATTGCATTGACCTTATTGGCGACGTGCCGACTTATATCGTACTACTGGCAATTCCCATTAGTGTAGCTACATAAATCTAAAATCGCCAGTGAAAAACCCGAATATAACCTTCGTTGCACTGGTGTAATTGAGTAGGACCACCTGGAAACGAATAACAGTTCTTTAGTGATTACGGGGCATAGATGGGGGAAGGAAAGTAAGGAAGCATAAATGGTGCTGATCCTTGAGACGCTGAATCAGCCAAAACACACACAAATGACCTGTCCGCCACTAGAACGAAAAAGTCACAGGTACTGGGCGAGGAATAAAATTTTTGCAAAACTGGAGAAAGGTTTGAACCCGGTTCATGAACCCAGGCAAGCGCTCTCCTCCAAGCCAAACCTTCCCTCACCGGTTAGCGGCACGAAATAACTGTTCATCTTCTTAAGTAAAACGACAGCGTCACAAATAACCCAGCCAGTAGCCATACTGAAGGCTAAACGAATCTCCATGTGCATTTTGATTGCCAAACTGAACGTATCCTTGCTGCCCATGCGGCTCCGGGTGAATCTGTGTTTGCTATCAAAAACGTCGTGCTCGGCTAGCCTAGTTGATTCCGCACCCCATATCGGTGTACGTGGATCAGCTTACTGTTCTCTCAGTGGTAGCACTTTTCCACTTTACTTTGCTAATTTCGAGGTATGGCGCGTTGCGATCAGAGGTTAATGTACCTACCAGACATTTGCAATTGCGTTCTAAAATAATTCTGCTTATGGGTGGACAGCCTGTGTTAAAATGCTCCTGCCTACTAAAGTGGCCACACCATGTAGTTTACTGTATTTCGATTGGTTGGGTGACCACTGTGCTCATTTAGCCTTTCTGTCCCACGTGAGTTTCAGTGTTCTCCATACAAGCACATCAGCCAGTTCCAAGCTGACATTCGGCTTCAAGATTCTGTGTTCAATGTATATTTTGTGTACAACGTCAGCCAATTGCTGACTAAATTACCAAGGGCAACGTTACGGTGCAATTCTGACGAGTATTTTGATAGGAATAAGTTCGCGAGATCATTTAAGAGATTTATGCATAATCTGGCCGGAAATCTTGGCAGTTCTGAAGGATATAGCTCGGTAAGTCATCGCATCCTCTAGAAAAATTTGACAAAGTGAGGTTTGCTCACAATTGCGGTGTAACCAAGTAGTTTTTGGTTAAGAATACTGCTTTGATTAATTGGATGAAAAAGCATCAACCGACCGCATTTTCATACGGAAACAAAGGTTATTTATGCCCTAAACCCAGCCAGTTCCCTTGTTCACCACATACTTTGTAGCGTAAAATAATCAAACAAGCGATGCCATGACAACAAATCATTTGCATTCACAATAGTCAGAAAACACCCATAATTTGGAGACAGAATAATAAAGATGGATTTGATCTGGAAGGCTTCGGCAGCAGTGATGTGAAAAGCCAGTTCTTTGCATGTGTTTTCTGGCCGTTTGTTAGGCATGGAAATGCTCAAGTATTGTTGTTGTTGTTGTGTGGGACCATCAGAAAAATCCGCAACAATGAAAGCAAGGTCAGTGAGGGTACAAACAGAATGAACGTGTGACGAGAGGATCTTTATCGTTACCTTGGCTACCCACAACGAAATTGCCAGTTCCTATGTAGTTATGTTTAATTAAACGAAACTTCGAAATTGGAATTGGTGGGTTAGGTAACTCATCCGAAAAGTGCACCTAAATGAAACGAACTGACGAAACAACCCGGTCGCAGAAACGTTTTTCAGCATCCCTTGCAAGATATCTCGATAAGAAACAAAAAGCGTCTTGAATAGGTCGACTTAAGGGGCCCAAGTTTTCCACAACCACCGTGCAGGTAATCCCATGCGTTCTCTGTGCGTATCTGTTGAGTCTTACTCTGATTTGAATTGTACGGAACGTACTATCCATATGCTAAACAAAGTGTCGACAGCCCAGGGCCGGTTTCATCCTTCTTGGGACACTTCAGGTAGGCACAGTCACTGAGTTGTCACCAAAGTTGTGCTCCACTTGAACGCAATTCCAAGGTTTTCACGCATGATTGGATAAATATTAATCACGGGACGTGACCGTATGTCAGATGGGACAGTTGGCAAGTGAAATGCGAGGAATTTAAAAATGACGCATTACGTAGAGTATACAAATGGCAAATCTAATTCAGCCCCTAATATAGGCATAGTCGTCACCGTTATCCTATCCAGTATGTCATCTCCTAGTGTTCAGTAACCTCACTGACCTCAGAAGATGGATTTTCGAACTTACACCAGATATGTAACATTGACAGCCCGATAGGTGATGCGTTGCAGCTAATACCTGGTGATAAATATTTCATCGCAGAAGTTTTGGCTTTTACTAAGTAATAAACGAGCAAAAAAGCGTAACCTTCACTGTCTTCTTCATGTTGGGACGTACATGTAACTTAGCGTAAACTAGCTACCAGTGGAATGTCAAATGGAGAAGAGTATAGAGTAGTAAAATAGCCCTACATAAATAGAAAGATGACCATTGTTGAGGTTAGCGATACGGAACTTTGAGTGACGGTAGGTTTGACGATCCTGAATATCAGAAGGAGGAACTGGGCTCGAAAGTCTGCGGTACTATTTACACAAAAGTGAGAAAAATTACACAGCAAACCACGCTCGTGGCATCAACAACCGCACCAGTCTCTCACTGACCGGCACTGTGGTGTGTCAAGATCCGCTCACCAGACAACGGCGAGTGGTATGTTGGCTCAGTGGTGTGGGTTGCGGTCGTCCCTTCCGAGGCCAGTCTCGTGATTCTGATTGGTGGTGCGATCACACGGTCATCCCGACAGAACGAGGGAAGGCAGGCCCAGCAGACGGAGCACGAACACGAATGGTGAAGTAGACCTGCTGCGCACATTCACACACACACACACACACATGCCAGTATACCAGGGTCGGACGGGGCGGCCTTTGCGGTAAGGTGAATGGCCGTAGGCATGAGTACGAAAAGTGGAGACCAAAAGTACATGGGCGGAGTAAGCAAATGAATATGGGTGGGGAGAATTATCATGATGTCGAGATAGATTCAGTAAACATATTTGCGGTTGGATGGATGATTACGTATATGGGTTTCCTATTTTCACCTTATGAATAACCATGAGCTATTCAAACAGTCAGGATGTAAGCTTTAACCGGACTTCTTAATTTTTCTAATATCTTGGTGCATAAGTTCCCCGGATGAATCGCCCGCAGATGACTAAGACTAGCTATCAAAAACACCCACCAAATTTCCAAATTTTCAGAAGTATCATGGATACTTTCAGGCAATTAAAAAGGAAATGCAGGAACAGAACAGTGGGAGTAATCGGTACAGTTGGTCAATATATATTACGCCATTCCCCCTAAGGTGTACATAAAACGATTAAAATGTGTTGTAAAGCGTCCGAATTGAGCAACACAAAGCGACTTTTGCCACAGGAAGTTGAAAACCGGTTGTGTGTATTTAAACAATCGCTCTTTTGCAGCCATCGACCACATGCGGCTGTGGTGTTGTTTCTATTGGCGACGAAAATAACTCCGAAACTCAGGCTCCAGTACACAGATGCTTCGGGAAGTTACTCAGAGCAACTCGACCATCCAGTTTCCAAAAATTGGTTTTTGATCGCTTTATGTTAAACAGAGGTCTGATATATTTTGTGCTTCTGGATCACATAAGATTTGGTGATCGACTCATTCAGGTTCACAAGTTCTAGAGTAGAGATTGATTTGTTTTCCTGGAAAAAGTGGTGTAATTTGCATGACTATTTGTATTATTTTAGGCCGAAATATGCCCTAACGCGCACACGGGAGTTTCCGGGTGGTCCTTGTTTGAAGAAGATATCTGAGAATGTTTGCTGCGACTCTATAGTCTCTCGCAAAATTTATCGATTTCGAGTCAGAGTTCGTGGGAATGGAGTAGTGTTTTTAGCTGGGTTAGATCCTTATTGATGGGGAGCTCGTTTGAGCGACCACCGCACGTACGTGTGCAGCGTTCAGTTCGGGGACTACCACATGTTTGTTCCCATTGTCTGCACGTTTTTTCTACAGTTTGTATTATCTTTTGGATGCTATTGTTACTTCTTCGGAAATGTGTAGGTCATTACATATCTTTATCTGCCGGCTGGCAATGTTGATAAACTAGTAATAAAGCGTGTATATCTACCCAATTTTCGGTTTTCAGTGACGAAATCAACGGCCTTGAGAGGAATGCAAGTCTTTTTGATTTCACTCAGTCATCAGGTCAATCAATTCCAAATGAGATCAAATCTGCGGTTGATGAGAGATTATTGAAAACGGAACAAAAAATAGTTCAACAGACTTGCTATCAGGTGCTTCAGCTTATAGAAGCTCTTCTGCATAAGACGATCACACTGACCGACTTGCGAGAAATGTTTATTTTTATGTGCAACTCCACAAGCAGTTCTGCGGTAAGTGGTACGGATTCGTTAGATGCTCGTTGCTGATGATTCCTAATAAGGGTGAAGCAGCTGAACAGTGTTTCTTGGTTTTTCAGTGTAGATTAACTTCACCTGACTGAAACCTTTAAGTAGTTGTAGGTAGTTTCGGGGTTTGTAGAATTTGTTAGCAGTATAGGGAGCTTTAAAATGTCGTGTAATTCCCCCTTTGAACAATGCTTGTCCTAAACTGGCGTAAATATTCTGGTTAAACCATAACAAACGAAGAAAAATTTGGACCCCGGTTTTCCTTGCTTTTATTAGGAATAAACAGGATATTTGCTTCGCAACAGGATGGGGCTGTCCAGACGAGTGTCTGAGTGCAAATTCTAGCTTGCTTGAGTGCTAAAACTCTAATAAGTTACCTCATCTCCACAAGAATCGTGTGCTTCGTAGGGCAGGCATACAGAACCTGTACGTTTATTCACAACTTCGCTTATTGACGGTCTTTTTCAACGTCCGGAATGAAGTGTTACTAAGCCATTTGCACCATACCGGCCATTGCACCTGCTAATATTTAACAATGGTGGAGAATATTTGACAACTTACACGAGCCTTCCTGTATTCAATTTTAACTCAAGAAGCCTGCTGAAATCAGATCATGTGACGTAAACGGTGTTATTGAAGTGTGAATACTAAATTTTTCCGTCTTTATGAGAATCACCAATCCGTAGCTGGTCAAGGTTTATTCCTGAAGGTCACAAATCGCGATTCATTGGATGTGAAATGCTGGTGAGTTCCAGCAAGCTGTGCAACTCTTGTTGACATTTCAGCGTAAGTTACCTACATACAGGGCAAACTACTGACTTGTAACTTTAAATTGTCCTCACTAATAACGAAATTCCGATAATAGGATCGGAAAGGGTTCTGTTAACATGGGCCTTCCAGACAGATGTCAAAATTGGATCACGTGACGTGAACTGAGTGACCGAGACATAATAGAGCCACATTTCAACTAAACGAAAGTGAGTCATACTGTTGAGCAGTCACTTATGACAGAGTGATATGGTGTTCAACAACCAACCAGAAAGTTGAGAGCTTGAATGGGCTTAGTGATTTTTGAGATAAGCTCTTGTGCTTTTGACATATATTGAATTCAGCTGTGTGAATTTTCAAATGAAAAGCCAAAATCGCACGACTTCTAGGAAATATGGAACAGGAAAGCAGTACTAAATCGCGCTGTATGACTTCCTGAATGTATCTCACACAACTGAGCGGACTCGTTCCCCTGGATAGCGCCTAACGCGAAGATGTGCTTGCAAGCACGGTGGTTTTGTGATGACTTGTGAGCTGTAGGTTGCCTGCAGCTGCCAGTTCTATACCGGCTACCGACACTTGACTGTGATATTTAGGTGTGTCCCAGAAATTTGAATCAATCCTGGTTTCCTTGTACCTATTCCGAAAAGCTTGTTTTTCACCAAGATGTACAAAACATAGACGAAAAATATAAAGGAAATACTCCTTTCACGCCATGTTTCACTAACGCTGTCCCTTTAAACAAAACGCCTGACATCCTGTTAACTATCTTTCCAGGTTGAAGCAACACTAGATCTTCTGTTTCGTATGTACGAACAGTCAGGACCAAATAGCAAACTGGCGCACTATCTCTATGAGCCAGATACAGGGGTCAATTTGTACACTCTTTTTCTGAGACCGCTGACGGAAGTGAATGAGAATTCGAAGAAGAAAGCCCTGAAGGTAAGTCACGAAGCTTTGGGGATGGAATTGCCATAAAACAACCGTGGGGATAAAATTGCCATACGAAAGGGCGACTTCTGCAAAAAGGAATCCTGTTTTCATCATAAGCTCACCACCTCTGATACCTTATTATCAATTGAGTGGAAAGGTTTACACAACGATAGAGAACATCTCGTAGCAGACACTAAAATGACTTTACACAAGTTTGCTAAAAAACATACCGTATGTTAGCTATAGAAGGATATCCATCCAAAGCTCTATATCAAGTTTGTTATGAGCAGCACTCAGCACAGTTACAAGTCGACTGAAGTATAATTGGCTGTACTGCTATTCCACTTGCAACACTATTCCGGACACTTTATTCCCGTGCAATGGTACGCATACCAGGACCACCATGCTCTATAGATACATTCTGTAGTTGTAATCTCGGGACGTTGAAAATTCGTAGATTACTGTGGTAACGAAATGACACCTCCATGCCACGTCTCAGCTTCGGAAAATTTCCAGGACTTTCTCAATTTCAAAAAAAATCTACCGATCCTACTTTCTATCAAATACTGGCAGTTTTTGGCCAGACTGCATTTTATCAATCCGGAATAAAAAGTATCCAAGTTCTTCAGAAGACAGTTTTGCTGATCGGCGTCTTACTTCGACATGAATTCAATGTGTGGTATGGTTCTATGGCAGTAGCAGTGGCTCTTACAATGTGCATGACAGCTCATTGAGGCAGTCCCCAGCATCCACTTTATGCTGGTGATCTCAAGGATCATAAAATTGACAACAAATTGGGGTCTAGATCGTAGTAAGCTGAACATGTATTGCCTGTATAAGCCACTGCAGAAGAAAACAAGCAACTGATCTCGTTGGAAGATTTTCTGAATTGCTGGCGGTATTGACTGGACTTTTCTCTATCTGCCATCACTGCTCCTATTCCCATTGGATAAAAGCGTCTTCTCAAAGTTTCCTACTGATTCACTGGATATTCAGCAATTCACTTAGCCCAGCACACAGATAACACCAGCCGGTTTACTGAATCGAAGAGTCCTTGACTCACCCATTGCGAGTTTGTAGTCAGATCACGTAGCACTGGAAAGTCTACAGTGGATTCTAAAGCCAGGTATATCAGGTGAACTTGGTTTCTAGCCAATCAAGTCATCAGACGAACCCAACAATTTCATGAAGATTGCCGTTCCATTTACCTGGAAAAATAACAGTTTTTCGCCGCTACATCCTACCCAATCTAAGAAGGAAACATCACAAACGAGAGAGTCAGCTGGGTTCCAGGTGAGTCTCTCGCAAAACCAAATTGATTTGCAAATGAGTGTATTTCTTGAAGGAAGTCTTATATTTCCATGTAGATGCAAAATCGCCCAGCTGCTCCAAACATCCCGGACAGTGCATTGTTTTTGCCATCCATATTTCAGCTGTTGAATATGCTAGTCATGAACAGTCGGATTTCGGAAACAAAGAAGTCGCAGTTAATTCTGGAACAGTTTGGTGGACTGACTGGACTTTTCTCCTTCAGTGAACAATTCCCTCAATTACTGGTAGATCCAGAAACAATCAACTGGTTTTTACAGATTTTTGGCCGATGTGAGTCCCGTTCGCTGAGTTTCTAAAAATAATAATTAATTGCGTAATTAGTTGAGTGTAAAACATAGATCATCAGGTTGGTAGTTGGGTGCTCCGACAAAATAGTTTGATTGGCTTTACTTGTCAGTAGGGCTCAGTGTTATCGATTACATGTCATTCGTGCCAGTTTGAGTGGACTAGTATGGTTGCAACTGTTGAACAACTGTCTGTGATATTATATTAGGCTGCTGGTCGAGTTCCGCTTTGTTTCGGTGATAAAATCGGCCAAGTTGCGTAATTAGTGTCATTTGTTAAAAATTGGAAGTTGTCATACTCCTGTTCTCAAGGACTGAGACAAAGGACAAAACAGCATAGAGGCTCCGACTAGTGTTTCAGGTAATGAATAATTTTCACCGCTATTCTGCTGGCTGCACGTACTTCGCCGTTTCATCCGCGAGTGCATTCGGTGTAGATTCCGGATCATGTCCAACATTTTACCTTGTGTTGTTTTTCTGCAAAGGCGTTCATCATCCGAAGAGATTTAGTGTGTTGGTGGCATCAATTCGAATATGTCATTTGGCCAACACCTGTCTTCACATTGGCTTTTCCACTCGAAGACAACCTTCCAGCGTGCAATGAGAACCCTGGAGGAGGCCACCAGAATACAGAGACGCCTTTTGATCATTACTCAAGGAGGTCTGATGTTTTGACGACAATTAATTGGAACGTAATGGAGTCCCATCTCCAACTACTAGGCACAACTACAGGACACCACCAGAGCAAGTTTGAGACGTTGTTGAAGGATGGTTAATTTATCTGTGCATGCTGACCTGAAAAACCAGTTATCAAGAACATATGGACAACAGAGGTGTGCACAGTTTGCTGGGTAAAAAACACGATGGGGATTGTGCAACCTTCATCATGGAGTCTGATCGCATGTGTTGATTGAGGTTATCATTATCCTTTCACTTAAATGGTAAAGGGCTCTTTCATCCCGTGGTGTTTCTAGCGTTTTTGTTTAGGGTGAGAGGTGAGGATGTGTTTAACTGCCAGACACTGGTTGTCCGAGCTGAGTTTCACCGCTCCATTGGGCGGAGTTTACGTTCATTCACTGCCTTAAGACTTGCGTTCAGACGAGGGATCAGTTAGCTCTCCAGGTGTGTGGCTTGAGTGTGACATTGTACTCTTGCCTTGGTTAGTGTCCGCTTTCCGTGCGTTCAACTGAACAGATTTTTCTTCCAGAACACCGGTCGGTTGAATGCGTTGGCTCAGCGAGTCACTTCACTCAGTGGAAAGTATTACATTGCCCAACTCACTTAACGCAGTCGAGTGTAATTCACCTGTTGCCACTGATGTTTTTCGCTTGGCTACTGCACCTGGCCGATTAGTCTAACCACTTGTAACATTCAGGCGCAGGTATGCTTGCCTGTTAACCCGCGATAATCCGAGTGCGTCCAGCGTGCGCTAGTTGAGTACGAATAACACACTTGTCTTACGCAATATCTAGCCGGAATCCAACTGGTGTTATGACAGGTCAACGTTCCGGTGATTTAATATCTGCTAAACATAGTCTCGTGGTTGGCGAAATACACTATCTTGCGAATTACGGGAGATTCGGCTTTCAGTTGAATCTACTGTTCATGATATTCGTCATTGGAATGTGCGCACAGAGGTCACCTTATCTACCAGTCGGTACGATCTACGAGATATCGGGGTAAAAGTTCTTGGGCTGTCAAAGAAGTTTCGACAAGCATATGGCTAGTGTGCTCCGTCAGGTAAATTTACTCCGATATCTCGAGTGCCGTGCCGACTAAAGCACGAGACAGCAACGCATTCAATTGGGAAACATTATAAACGAAACTCAGGCGAATTTCAACTGAATCTCCCAGTGATATCAAATGAATTTGCAAATGCGCGTTAATCGCAAGCATTTCTATTTATGTGACATTTTTGTATATACGCTTTTCTGCAGATTGGACAATTTAAGAAGTCACGCGTTGATTGGTTTACAAATTTACCTGTGCAACAACGGACTTTAACATCCTGAATTAAACGACTTTAGTGTAAAACCAGAACAAGACGTTCAGGATGTCTAAAAAATGTTTGCAGTGTGCGTCTTTGTTTATAATTCAGAGGATTGCATTTACAGTTTCAGAATTAGTGCCTGGGGAATGACTGTGTCCAATTAGCCGGATGAACAGGTTTCATTTTAACCACCAGAGGTTTCGTAAAGTCTTGGGTGGTCCAAGTTTTTCAGAGCAAATGGTTGTTGTCCATGCATTCGTACGTGAGATTCACCGTAATTCTCCACAAGTCCGTCCGATGGAGCAACAGTCAATAGTTTCCAGACGTACATCGCTTCTATATTACTTCTGGATATCTCGGTAAGGCAAAGTCTGGGCCGTTTTTGCTTTTGCACCCGGAATCCAGTGTTGGTGCAGGTGGACCTCAACTGTTGATCATGTGGGTAGAAGAGTGGCCACATTGCGTAGATTCCGATCGCACATCCGCAAGTAGACAAGGTAAATCAGCTTGTAGGTCAACATACTGGCAACCGACTGTTGCGGTTCCGATTCTCGACTGAAGTCATCCGTCAAATAATGCATACTGGTTTTTAGTTGTCGTCCGTTTACGTTGTCTCTCCTCAGTGGGCACACGTGACTTCAGAGGTTTCCTGCAATTCATCGAACTGATATCAGAGCAAGACTTGATGCAAAGGATCAAGGTTATCGAGTTGTTTCTCAAACTGATTGATCAAGCACCGGAATATCACGCACAACAAATTCTTCGAATTCCAGCTTTCTTCGATTCGTTAATTAAGCTACTGGTCCTCAGGAAGCGTTGGTAAGTATCGTTGCTGATTTTCTCACATATTTACAGATGACCGATAGATCATTAACTAATATATGTACCGATTCCGACGCCAAATTATCTGACAGAAAGTGGGTTTCTTAGAAATTGAAAGATCATTCTGTCATCTAGTCATTTTTCGGGACTTTTGTGAATCTTTTGGAGAAAACTATTCAGTACAACTGATTACTGAAACGAGTATATCTTCCCTTCTTAAGTGAAAACGGTGGAGTTGTTTTAGGCAGTTGCAAACTTCATTTTGACCCAGTTGTAGTTACGATTGACCCAGAATAAACACACTCGAACGATACAAACTTCATGTTGGTCAGCCTCTTATAGCAATTCGAGGATAGCAGCCGAGATATACAATTTTTAATCTAGATAATGGAAAGAGCCTGCCAGACAAACATTGCCATACATGGAAACTTCAGACATCTCCGAGCTTTTCACGAGAGGCTTCGCTCGTATGAACTGATAAGCGACTGTAATGGCCATGCCATGACGTGGAAATGGGTCCTCAACGAGCGCGGAATGCAGGGTATGTTAGGCGAGAAGTGGTGTCAGAGGGAAATTGATTTAACGTAGGCTCACTTGTTTTAACTCATTAGAATTGTTGGTTTTCTAACAGTGTTTATCGCACGGGTTTCTTGTCCTGCTATGTATGTTATAAAACGTAGCCTCTGTTAGAAGCCAGTAAACACCCTCAGCTCCCTACTTCTACTATTTGGCCAATCGTTTCTGGGTCATGGTCTCGTTATGATCGTTTTGAGCTCAAATTGTGCACGTCATTTTTTCTGATGGGCAGAAGAGGTTTCTAGCTGGAAAAACCAGTGGAATCTTCTTTCATAGGGAAGCCGAATGAACCTCATGGCCAACAGTGCTCGGAACACTCACCTAATTAGCCAAAATGGATGCTTCATGCAACTGCTTCCGCGTGATTTCCATTTTATTATTGTTAGTATCCTTAGTTTTTGGCCCCCTGCACAACGGCTGGTTTTTTGCTCTCATACCTGAAGGTCTGCGGTAATATTGATGCAACTTAACCCTACTGTTTAGAAAGAAATCGAAAGAAACGACTGGGAAAATCCACAACATGTGTCATCTGTAGTTCGAAAATATTAACTACTGTCGACCACATATCAAAGCTCTGATAAAGTGGGTGACATCAATGTTTTAGGCTGCGTAACAGTCGCACGTAAGAGAGGTTTGTTTCCAGGTTCATACCTGGCCGTCTACATCCCTCCCTTTCCACTTCTGGTAAATTTGTTGTCGAATTCTCATTTACTTTCTTTTGCTCATCAACTGTTCCAGGCGTCCGTTCAGAAACCTGGAGACACTAACCACAGGAAAAGTGCCCGGGCATCCCGTTTATCCCATGTAAAGCGATTTGACATGCAAATCGGGTGGCTTATCCAACCTTGTCTAGAAGTTTACCTTATAAAGAGATGCCCATGGCCACTTATAAAACATCTCAACAGTCAGGTATCCTCACGCTTCAACTCAAAAAGTCTGGCCACACGATGACTGAAAATTTCATGTTAAGATGTCACCTGGAGATCGGGAGGCCATCTTGAACTAAGGGCCTTAGGGTGTGCTGGGAAACCAAAAATGAGTTGAATGAGAAGTCAGCGGCCAAGAGTCGCGTCAAGTAGCGCACGGCAGCGCTGAATGTAGCTTTTAAAACGCTTGCCCCTTTAAAGCATCTTAACTGAATATCTGGACACCTTTGGATTTCTGTGGAGACATCTTAAGATATTTGTCTGGGATCCCAAAAGGCCACTTCACATTCCCGTCAATCTATACCACCATATGTTAAAGTCTTATCATAACGTTAACAAATATCTCTAATATTCACAAAATGGCTACACATTTATAGCCAACCAGCCTGAAATAATCACCTGCAGTCATTGTGTCAATTCAATTCTCCAGCTGCGTAGGTGCGATCGGAGACCGCTATTTAGGACCGCTAGCCAGAGACTCCAGTGTCCAAACTCCCTACTCCTACCACGTGAGCCAAAGTGAGCAACAAAAGCCTGTCTTGGGTGGGCTTTGCAGAAAATGACCTAATCATCTATAGACAAAGTTCTTCAAATCAAGAGCCCGTGGTTCGATTGTCCTGAGACTAACTAGTAGCCAGACTACTCACGAGTAGTTAGCAGGCAATGGGAGAAAAATCGGATTACAGATTGGGATATCATACAATCAATGCTGACAAACGGAGAAGCACCGCACATCTCTGTCATTACTCTTGAGACTTATTGCAATGCCCGAAGTGACTTGGACCTTCAACACTTCGGTTGGTACTTGAGTAGGGATGGTGAACAGCCGGGTGCTTAGCTTGTAAGTGGACGAGGCGTAGAACGATCACGCAGTTCACCTTACTTTATGCGGCGTTTCCTAGCTATCCGAATGACAACTTTATATATAGGTAGTCCATGCAAACTTTGCATTCTTCTTTGCTGAACGGAATACCTCATAATTTCTCAGCAAGTAAACTGGTCTGGAAACAACTCTAAAAGCAATCTATCGGGTAAGCAGTCATTCGAAAAACTAGCGAAAACCAGATTGGCCGACTTGAACTTTTCGACTGATGCATAGTGGGGCTACACTCTCCCTAATTACGGGTTGGTTGTATTAGTGAGCGGCCACTAGCAAATAGGTTCCGGGTTTGAATATTTCTGATGATTTTTGAGATCTGATCGGTTGGTTTTCAACTCAGATGCTAAACAGCTATACAGTGCTTCTTCAAAGACTATTTTTTTCGGGATGAAAACTTGATGGGTGCTCACAAAGTCAAATTTATCGACTATGTTTTCAGCTGGAAAAAGTACGCAGCAGCTGGCTAGCTGGCTGTGTCTGCTTGTTTATTTTGGTTGCCTCACTTGACTTATTTACCATCAAAGATAGGAGTCAGTTGTTTGAACTTCTGTCTAGAACTTGCTTAACTAAGACTATGCACATGCACGAGGTGTGCCTGTTTAGCGCCGAACACTTTCCGAACCCTATTCTCTAAAACGCCCGAGGAGCTGAACAGTCCGGTTAAACTTTCCATATTTGCAAACTACTCTAATGGGTACCAGCTCACGTATGAAGTGTTGATCATAAAACATCACGTGAAGACACATTCTGTGCCCTTTGGTTGACAACTGATCAAAAGGTCCAAGAAAGCTGCAGAACCCCTCATATATCCAACAACCAATGCAGAGGCAAAGTAAAAGCAAGATACCAACTCTAGTTACAATGCCTTTTAAGGTTCCCAAACCTCATGTTATGGTTTCGTCGGCCAAGCTTGGTGCTCAAAGAATCCAGACAGCGATAGATTTCTTGGGGCGTGTACCCTGGGGTACCATCACCACGGCAAAACCATCAAGCTTTTTGCTTTTTTCCCCGTAACCTTCACATATTGATGTTTTCAATTTCGCAACATTTTACCGCTGCCTCATGTAGCTCGGCACCTTCGAACTGTCTACATTTTTCCTTTCTATAGCACTCCACTCGCCAGATGTCGCGTGACTGCATCCCGTTTTGGACTAATACGAAAGCCAGTAACTCCGTTGGAAAGACGCTTGTGTAAAACAGAGAACGCTATCGGACAACCGGTATGCCCGTAGTAAAGTTTCTTAATTAGTAATTTTCCGAAGGTATCCTTTTGTGAACCTGTTCTAGGTTTACCAGAGTTCTTGTGTCACGAGCAGCCCTAAAAGCGATGGGAACTAGCGAGTCGCTCAAAGCATTTAAATTTGTCTACTGGCCCTGTAGATGCACAAGGGAAGGTTTCTATGGTGCAACCTGTTGTGCATTTTGATTGGTTATCAGCCACAGTTCAGAGCTAAGACAGATGATATGGCTTCTCGTTGGCACCATTTGCTTAAAGATCCAATAGGTACATGGTACACTGTTGTGGTTTTTGTGCTTTGCGCTCGAGGCAGCCAAGCTAACATCAACAAAAGTGCTAAAATTTTATCTAAAACTAGGGCACAAAAAAGCAAATTATCCCGTCAACGTCTAATTCAGTTTCTTTTTGAGGAGTACCATAACTTACGATTGCAGATGTAGCAAGATGAAATGGACCTTGTTCAAAAGCCCGTTGCAAACACCACTTTACAGACTGGATACTGTTTTTAGCTTGAAAAGGAATTCCAGGAGATGAGTTGTATGACTCGGGCTCATTCACGAGATTTTCATCAGAAAGTAAGAATACGATTGCAACACCAAATAGCTGATACTCCGTACGTGGTTCGATACCTAAGTCTGTAAAATGGTTCAAAGTAACATTTGAAAACAGAATCCTCGGTGATAGCAGGGTAGCTTTTTCAAGCAATGCAAGCCAAGTTCTTGGCTAAATAAACTCGTTTAAAAATTAACTTGGTGTTACTGGGAGACGATTCCCAGCTAAATCTGCTACGCAAAGGCCGACTGATGTTTAAGTTGGTGCAAAAGCAGTTGTGAACTGCTGAAGAGTTTTCTGCAACCTTGTGGGTATTGTGTTACGTTAAGAAGTCCTTATTCACCGACAGGAAGTTCATCAGACTACTGCCAGTAAGACATTTTGCCAATAGAGAGTCATGCAGCAGAGCCAAACTAGAACGCCACATAAGTTTCAATGCATTCTGCATACGAATATATAGCAATTAAAATACTCGCGTTGAACCAGCGGATTTTGACGTCAAATGCGGTGGACGATCCGCGGCCAGTAATGATGTATTTTTTCCTTTTTCTTTTTCTCTAATGATGGACGACTTGATGAGAAAGATACAAGCAACCCAACACCAAAGCATGTAGTTCTTTCAACAGGTTCGCTCAAAATGCGCAAGCACAGTTCACTTTTTGAGTATACTTCAAGCCATTTCGTTCCTGGGTTGTGCGCTGGCGTAGATGTCGACTGTCGGGACTTCTTGTTCCAGAATCACAATTTGTTTTAGCTTTAATAGATAAATATTACGCATCAAAGTCTTACGAACAGGTCGAGTTGTACAATGAATCGATAGCCTATCGCACCACCATTTTTGTGACTAAAGTGCTAATTAAAAGTGCCGGTACAGTTCACCACTGCTGGTTGATCAGAAAAGGATTTGTGGTTAGTTCACTCATACTTCCGACTTGAAGGTCGTGCGGACAACCGACTGACGTTATTTGCCAGCACTTATCTCATTCTACCGCCCAACTGAGACCACTGATGATGTTGCCTCTATTGGCGACGAAACATTTGCAAGCTAACTGCCAAGCTCAGTGGACAGACCAACATACCCCCGATCAAAAACCAAAAAAAATATTTGCCACATATTTAGTAAGGTAAAGGAGTATTGAATCGCGGTGAGTGGCTAATAGAAGTTCAAAGTTGAGTTCCTGCGAGTTATTGGTGCTTAGGATGGTGCCGGATTTATGCCATTTGGGCACTCATCAATACTTTGTGTGAAGTTTCAACAACCGCCGAAGTGCTTGGTTAACTAACGGTTAACTGAGAGCACTTTTGAAGTTTCATTACACCCGGAGAGAGATCTGTTCTCGGAGAATGGAGGGTAGGAAATAAGCGGACAGTGTATTGAATAAGGGAGCTATATGCGGCAACATATCGACATATGAGGTTAAACAGGATAGCTAGTCTTACTGGTCTACTGACTCAGAATTCCAAGCGCCGGCCTTCCCTGAAAGTAGATGTGGTGTGTAGAGAACGTTTGAGATTATTAAATCTAAGGGGTTCTGAGACATTTGTAAGTAGATCAAACTGGTTAGTGAGGTCCCAACACCCTTCCTTGAAATCTTCTGGAAGAGAGGTCCTCCATCAGCAATGCCGAAGATATTGGTGCAATAAAGACTTACAGTCTTTGACTTTCTATCCTGTAGTGATATACTGGGTGGGCGGCTGCTAGTAGTTTGGCGCGCGACTTTAGTTTGATCAAATAATCTGTCCGATATAGCAACAGTTACTCTGACAGCTTAATAAATGTAGGCGCACAATCACTCGGTCTGAACGTTGATATTCACTTCGATGGCGCTAGTGTACTTTATGAATTCCGGTCACAGTCAGGTAATTCCAAAAGTGAGATACCTCGATTGAACAGACCTCTGATGAGGATGCCAGCGTACTCCCAGAGCAACAGAGGTGCCAGAAACTGAAGCCACATGGATTCCAAGCCTTCAGCTGGAAAAGGACCTCGTAAAATCTATATTATTTTGGTGATCGGACAGACCGCAGTGGTGTGTTCGAAGTCCCGATAAATCAAACTCATGTGTTATTGGACTGAGACATACTGGTGTCAACACAAAGGCGCCTAGTAGTGTTCCACATTTCTTGACAGGTTTTGTTGCCGAGAAATCAATCAACACTGATCTTATACAGGTGATGAATTCTGATCTTGACTAGCTGTTTTAGTCTTCATATCTCATCTCGCTTCCAACCCTCGTGGGCACACTTTGAAGGGGTCGGCATGAATGCACATCGTTTCAACTGCTAAACGGAAGGTTTATGGGATTAGCCAAGCACCCAGAATAAATTAAGTTCTCCGATGTGGAAGAATAGATGACCATAGCCTGAAATAGGTTGATTTTCTTCGATAGAAAACTCTGCTGAGTTCAAGGCATTCCGTTTATGGAATCTCTGAGTCAGCATTGTTGTTGTTGGTGTTAACGCAGGAGCCACAAGAACCCAGCAGAAGATGTGTTTGTACGAATACGGATACAAAATTGTGTCTTCCAACTAAGTTTTCAGGACCAGTAAGACCATGCGACATGAAAAAATACTTTCGGACCTAGTTGCTTCACCAGCACGTAGATCAAAGGAGTTATGAAAGCAAGCGCCAACCGCATCACTATAGTTGTTTCCATAAGTGATGACATCATTGTGGACAGCAAGACCAAAATAGAACATTGGTGCTTCTCTACCGTACAACCATGTCAACTTATAATGGAAGGAAGAAAATGTGAGATAGAGAGGGGGACTTATGGTTAACCTACGAAATACACCCGAGGTCTCTACTCCTCCAACACCCAATCAGACACTCTGGATGCGAACTACTAGTATCAGGAAGGTCAGGTTCCTGGAATTAACCACTGAATGCCCGAAATCTATTGAGACCCTCAACTCCGCTAGATGCTGACCAGACAGAAAACGCCCCCTCAATATGTTGCGCGTGACAGCCCTGCATCAAACCCAGACAGCGCGAGACAGTGTTGGATCAAGGCCAACAGTGTCCCTCCAATAAAATAGCTTGAGGCCGTTGTATTTTCGCACTCAAGCTCTCGCACTCGCTTGTTCGGAATATAGCTGTTGTGTTCCTTATCGGTGAGTCTTTTTCCGGCACTAGGCACTGAAGCGGGAAAGCAGTCAGATACAAAAAATAGCATGAACTCCACTATATGTATCGGTGTCACTAGCTAAGCACAGAGATAGTCAGGTGGACTCCACCCTGGAAGGTGAGGTGGCTCAGTGGTTAGAGCGCGAATTTACTGGCCGGAAGGTCCGTGGTTCGAACCAGACCTCTGCCTCTCGAGTTCCCCTGTCTAGGCTTGGGCAACCTGGCAGTGTTCCAGCCCTCGTGCTGGCAGTTAGGCACCGAAAGGGTGTTGCAGCTGAATCATCCAAGAAGGTGAATAGCACCAACAGGGCCTTAGATTTTCACAACATTCTTCATTCCCTTCTGTCAAGGGCGAAACAAAGACAGGCCAATTTCGGAGTGCTTGTTGCAATATATAAGTTCCCGAAGAAACTAGACATTTAATGCGGAATCTGGACAAACAATATTCCTTCTTTAATTGCACGAAAACGCGAAAACAAAGTTTGAAAGGACGACCAACCCAAAAAGTCATAGCTTTCTAGCCGACAAATACCCTTTCGTTAGTCAGTGTGCAAGTGAATTTCTGGTGAAAAAATCGTAGCAATATTATAACCTTTTTTCTGAAGCAGACATTGTCCTAATTTAGGCACGTTTACTTACAGCAGACAGATAGTGGATGTAACTAATAGGATTTGCAGTTTTCCGGCACATCGCTATCCGACTGATGCCATTTAGTTCCTTCCAGACTGTTTCGGAAAAAAGGTGTCTGCATGCGATCAAGGCGTGCCATAATAGGGTTGTCTTTGGGCTGAACGTGCTGTTCTGATGTTGAAGCGATTAGACGGTCGGAGAAACATTCGTGAATCTTGTCCGCTGTCTCGGCAAGTGATGACAGAGGGATATCAGATTGTGTAGCAAGAATTTGGCGAGTGTTAAGGGGGAGGCACTGTAACCACAATTGCCTTAAAATCGTGTCATCGAAAGACTTGCCACAGACCAGACTTTGCATGTGTCGTAGGAGTTGTGAGGGCGTGCGATCGCCCAGTTCGACTCCTGCTAGCAACTTTCGGAGATTCGCTTCATCGGAGGTGGCTGTCCGTTTAATTATAGCAGCTTTAAGTGCGTCGTACGGCTTCGAAACCGGCATGGGATCAATAACATCTATAACCTCTGCAGCAACCTCTGTCGGAAGCTGAGAAACCACGTAAGAAAACATGGTCTGTTGTGAGGTAATGTGGCGAAAGTGGAAGTAGCATTCTAGTTGAATGAACCACACTCTAGGGTTATTGACCCCAAAAGCAGGGAGTTTCACGTGAACGGCGTTTTCACCCAAATCAGTGTTCAATTCGTCTTCGGCAGACATGGGTGAACAAGTAAGCAACTGGACTAAGAAAGAATGTAAGAAGTATGGGAGTTCTGAGCTACAGAATAAAAAATAGAACAATGCAAAATAACGAGGGCTCACCAATTATGTCGTGGTTAACGGCCCTATGGAGTCTAGTGCACAGAACAAATTACTAATGCGAGTCAGATACAATGTCACAAGGAAAAAGGAATCCAAGTAAATCTTGACTCACAGTACACAAAAGGAGAATCCGTAGTTCCGTATTCCGTTGAACCACCACACCAAGAAGAGAATGTTCTATTTTCCTGGTATTCAGAACCTCCGGTGATGGTAATGTTAATCCACTGGTGTGAATAGATCAGTCCAGCGTTTATGGCTAAAAATTTTGTTCACGTTTAGAGTTAGTAACAGCCAATGATAGCCAGCCAGCGGTCAGAACCACAGTCACTCAGCAAAAGTCCCAAAGTCACGTTGTACCCAAAAAGCGGGCGCTTGCGGTTGTATTGTAGTAAAACAAACTTTTGTACAATAATGTGGCTGATATTGATAGGGAGAAAGATGATGATATTGAGCATGAAAAATAGCAATTTACAAGTGCTACAAATAGCACTTTGCCGTAAAAGTGTAAAATGCCCACCATGGTCGAACCGCACGGTCGATCTCAAAGGCCCACAGTAGTTGCTGATACGAATCAAGTATTTTTTTATTTTGCCGGTTTTTGGAATTTAGACGTCAATCTTATCAATCTCAACAAGAATTGGGTGAGTTTTTAAACTTTTTCCAGGGTTATAGCAGACGTTGTTCCATTCTGTTTGTTTGCAAAGGAAACAGCAAATACCCAACTTGACGGCGAACTCTCCGATCAGCCGAATGCCACGGATGCCTCCGAAAGGGCTCATTCTCTGCATTTTTACTGTCGAACTGGTTCGACCGATTTGATGCAGCAGGATATATCTGAGCCGTTAACCAGTATGCGCTTGACTAGTCAACCAGACAGCCTTCAACATGACATATGTCCAGAGGGTTCGTTTTCTGAAGGTGCAGTTGACTCCGGTGAGTGCGTCACACCAGTGGCTGACTCGCAGCCTTTGTTGACCAGGGATGCGATGCAGTGTACTATGTTGGCTGAGCTCGTATTGCTGGCAATACACAAAATAATCTGGCAGGCTCATGAAGTTGACCGACGTTTGTCCAGATTTTCAACACAAATTCCAGACCCGTGGGCAGTAAGTTTTGTTTTGGTATCTTTGAATTGCTTGAAAAATATTGAAATGGTTTATTGTTAACTGCCGGTCGTTTTCAGTGACCCACCACAGAACGTCCGCCATTCTATTGTGACGCGAAGTTTCCAGTTTCGTTTCAACGTATGCCACTAATGCAGCCAGGGCGTTCTGTAAAAACACGAATTTGGATACAGCTGTGAAAGAGTTACTTTGAGAATTCTGCATTTCATTGGCTGCAACTTCAGAGTTGCAACCCTCAGCTAACCACATTTTTCATCATAGACACCCTTCTCCAATGAAGCTGTAAAGATATGCTAAAGTGCCCAGAAAAACTTGGAAATTTTGCAACAAGTTGAATGAAATAGGCTTAAATTTTCAACGAGACCATATGTAGAAAGAATGGGCTAATATCCCATACTGACATCTAAAATACTTCATAGGCTCACGTACAGCATGGGGCGTACTGAATGCCATCCTATTCGAATCTCTTTCACCCAGTTCTTAAACACTACTCCTCGTTGTGGTTTCGTTCAAGCCAAATTTCAAACTCTGAACTGGTTTTCTCCGGCAACGTTTACTTTTTGACGTCTCTTTCTGTGTGAGGATGAGTCGCCTACAGTGTTTCCATGCTTGCGATTGGCAGCACGAACAACACAGAATACCGTCGGAAACCTTCTCCAAATTTTGGTCCCAGTGATGAACTAAGTGGCGTATGATTTCAAGCGCATATCATCTGTCAGGATTTCTGATAGTTGAGTTCCGGACTACTGTGGTTTCGAGAGCACCATCTCGGGGAAATTAATATGGCCATGTTTCTCTCGCTTTTTGTAACATTCACTACCCCAAGACTGTAAAGATGAGAAGTTGGATGAAACGCTGTCTGTGACAATAATTCATAATACTATAAATGCACCGGAATATTGATGGCCCAGATGCGTTCACTGGTGTTCGATCAGGTGGCCGGTATTCCGTTCGCCGAGCTTGGAAATCAGTTTACAAGCGTTTCGTCACCAGTCGTGGAGGCACCAACAGTGCGCAGCTTAGTGATGTCCCCACGATTGGTGACGAAATGTTTGCTGGCTAACTGACAAGCTCGACGAAAAGATCAACGAACACCCGATTGACCACCAATTTAGGATACTGTTTCAACAAAGACAAAACGCACAGGAGCCAGAAGTTTTTGAAACATGTGAATCAGCCGTGGCCTTTTGTCCAGCACGAGGCTCACTTGGAACCTGTCTAAATCACTAATGTTTAGAGGGCAACTCTTCCCCTGTCATTTTCAGGGCTGAAACAGACGAATCATAAGCCGTCTACTCAATCTAGTTTACCATTTTTATACCGTTTTACTCACCTTAATCCTGCACGATGGTCAGTTCGGTTACTAGTCTTCTCGATTTTCCGTGCACTTTAGACTTATGAACAGGCAATAGCTTTCCTTCGTGACACCAATCATACGTGGGAAATGGTCAAGCCATATTTCTGGATGATCCAGCGCTTTCTACGGATGATTTTGACCTCTGCGCAACAGGAGATTGGCGCATTGTTGCGTAAGCTTGATGTTATCACCACCACTTTGTTGATGTTTTGCAGGAACTGATTCTAGCACTAAGATACTTTTAGCCTTGTTGGTAAGGTGTCAAAATATTGGGAGCTTAGGTGAGTTTGTTGGCTGTTGATCTGTTCGCCGAGCTTGGCATTTGACTTGCAAGTCGACTGCCAACAAGTCAACAACCAATTTTACGCCTTATTATTTTTTTGAGAAAATTACTCTAGTTTACTACTGTTTTCATGTCCTATAAAATGGCTTTCCCAGTGAATAGAACTCATCAAGCGTAAGGCCCATTGTTTTGAATCAAACTGTTAAGAAGAGAAATGTAAGCAGTACCAAAAAGAATACGCAATGCATACCGACAAAACCGACATACCAAATGCACATCTACGGAAACCAATTATTCCACCCACTTGTTGCAATATCGATTTAATCCGCTGCAGGATCGCAAGCTTAGCGCGTTTTCCAAAGCGTGTGTCAAGTCACTAGAATAACCTCTCAGCAGCTTTGCAGCCGCTATGACTGTCTGGAATAGTTCCATTGCCAATAAGGCACAAAACCATCAGGACGAAGATGACCTTTTCGATATCTCTTCCTCTCTCTCTCTCTCTCTATATATATATATATATATATATATATATATATATATATATGCACATGTGAAAGGAACTAAATTGATCAAAACAGCTGGTAAATATCAAACTGATTAAAATCACTAAGGCGTACTGAACGTCAGGACTGATAAAGTTGACATGAATTTGGTTGGTCACGGGATGTCGCCAAATTGTTGTCCGGCCAACTGAGACTTTACCCGCACACAGGTAGCTTCTGTATACAAAGTATGGACCAATTGCATCCGCACCAGAGGGGAGTTAGTTATTAGAAGCTGTGTTATCCTAATTTATACTTTACAAGGTGGTTTAAACAAAGCTAGAACGTCCGCTTTGTATCCCATGTCAGACGGATTGTCCAAAACAGGACTAGTTAGGTTGCACCGTTGTTATGTCCATACTACGGAAGGTGGACGTTAAAAATATGGCTTGACAGCTGTCTCATGTTCGACCAGTGTGGCCAGCAGGCAAATTGATAGGTGCATGTGATAGTAAACAAATCATTTACTTCAACTGTTTTTGCGCGTGCAGTCTGGCCTGGTTTGATGTGCTCAGCAGCACTTCGTTTATCGCTAAAACCTTTGAGTTTGTGTTGCGCAATATGATTGCGAAGGGGTTGGTTGGATCAACCCAATGACCAGTATCTATATTTTGGAAATTTATTCTGCTGAACGTTCTACTAAGCATCTGTCTATTCTGCCAAGTTGTCTCCGCAGCTTCAGGAGAACTCGTAGACGGCATGACAAGCAAATAGCTCAAATGGCCTAAGCTCACGCTGAGCAAACCCTCTGGTGGTTGGTATGAGATGTCGCTCGGCTACTCAGGTCGCCTCACATGTCGGTGTTATTGTCGTCGCCTTTTAAATGAAGAATCAGTTATATGTATTTCCTACTGGCTGAATTATCCAGGGTTGTTATATTCTTGTTCTACTGTGAATTTTAGCGAAACGCTCTGGATAACCGTTCTCCAGCATGGTTTTTTTCAAAAGTCCCTCCTCTTACACTACTTAGTCCGGGTTGCATAATCTCTGCGCTCTGAAAATAACATCGTTACCAGCCCGTGCTTATGAGCCATTGGGCGTACCTAGAGAACTGTGAATACTTACAGCTCAACGTACGGTAGACAGGACCCGCTGGAGCGTTTACAAATAGTTGTATCCAAGGCAAGGTAGGTTATCAGTTGAGTGACACCCAGACATACCACGCAGGTTAGGGCGGGTAGAATTAAGGGTGTCTAAGAGGGTGAAAGTGCTCAACATCAATAACAGCAGAAATGTCATCAACAAGTAGCTTGTACAGCAAAGCTTTCAAAGTTTTATCAGCAGTCTTTCGTTCAATCATCCTCATAAGGATATCCGTTAATTATGGCTCTAAAGGACCGCCTATACCAGTACCGTTGACTGGTTTATGTTCTTGTCCCACAAACTCGAACCTGATATTGTTTGCACAGAGTAAAATTAGGTCTTTAGTGCAGTCAGTAGGGAGCCGTAGGTTTATGTTACGTCCGGAGATAAAATCACACAAGAAGCCAACTGACTCGTGCATAGGTACATTGATGAAAAACGAATCAACGTCTGTTCAGCATTGTCTCTACTCTGGTTTTGCCGAAAACATTGTAGACAACAGTCGTTGTGTCCTGCTGGCGAGAAATGTTCCCTCCCTGGCTTACTTTTTCAGCCCTATCTGGAGAAAACGAAACCATTCGCGCTTTCGTGTTTCCTCTAATGCGATTGGTGGTCGATTTAACGTGTAGTCGGCCGAAGTCAATGGATGATGATTTTAGTGTTGAGGTAAGTCCTCGTCAACTGAAAAACATCATATGAACTTGTGGGATTTGGAAAGTGGTTGTAAACAATGGAATTTTGCAAGACTGGTTTAGGTTACAAGTAAACGGCTAATCGAGCAGAAACTATGTGATTAATGAATGAAAACCATGTTCATATGCTTGTTCGGGTCGTCGACATGTGCGTTCCCTCAGAAGCTGCTCTGCAAGGCCATTGAGTTCGCCACAGTAAGTTTCGCGGCCATGTTAATCAACTGATGATACATAAATCTTACTGCGTTCTCAGTGCATATTAACGGTATTTGGATGACTGTCGCCATTTTGTTGCGCAGAAAAAGCACTCGCTCATCATTATTCAGAGGCATCGCAAAATACCAGACAATACAAAATTACCACATCAGTAGCCCAAATCTTTTATTAAAAGGAATCATATATTAGATGTTGCTCCGTGTAGAAATAACAGTCTGACAATTGTCCTGTACTTGGACCTCTCATCTTGTTCAGATGTAACACCCATTCAGTGCAAGCTGTCATGCCACATGAGGGAACCGCAGAGGCTGAGATACTGCTAGGTTGCCCAAGCCTAGACATGAACAGTCTAGATGCCGGGGGTGGGTTTGAACCATGAACCTTCCAGTCAGTAAGTTCGCGCTTCAACCACTGAGCTGTCTAGACGCTTGCTCATCTCGAGGTCTATCAAATCTCCCACTTCCTGATAATATGACTGCATAGATGTGGATTGAGTATAGCTTAGATCCGCCCCACTACCAGGGTACAAGAAACCACTCTGTACTGTTTTTAAGGCGAGCACAGCAAAGAAAACTTTATCTCTCAAAGTGCGCACATTAGCTGTCTCTGTTTTTTCGGTTTCTGGTCTCAGTGATCTGTTACTGGCTGAAATGTCTCGGAAATAAGCCCTCTGTTGACTAGCCGAATTCTGCTAGAAACCAATGAATAACTGATATGCAACAGTAACGATATATTGCACGATAAAAAAGTGGAAAGATGAACTGGTATAAAAGGCACAAAATGATTTTGTTCAGATGTGCACAATAGAATATCTGTTTGGGTCGTGATCTAAACCAGGTAAGCGGTAATTCATGCCGCGAAGCAGGCTTTTTCACGCGATCGCTACTGCAGGATACGGTTTTAACCAGGTTGGTTTTGATTGCTTTACCAACCAACTAACCCTACGCAGCCTTTGCTCTTATCGTAGGTTGCAGCGCTATACAGTTCAGCTCAGCTGATGTCATTGAGCACGCCTTTCACTGGCGGCGTTTTTTGTCTCCTCAAGAGTGAGGATACGATGACCAAGTACGAGGTACAGCCAACACAACTGAAACATCTATTCTGAACAACCAGCAGCGCTGAATTATATCAGCATGCTTTTGATACTTTATCTATGCTGTTATTCGCGCAATATGCGACTCGGGCTGTCCGTAATACTTCAATGTGGAATATCCGTTCATCGATGCGAGTACCAGCAAACCTCCGGCAACTGGTGTTTCTGGAACAAGCGATATCCACACCAGCGCACAATCCGGTCTTGATGGAGCTGAAAATATGCTCAGATATGTTGCATGAAGCGTTTGGAATGTTTCGGGTTCCCCATAGATTTCCACCATACCTTGTTTTGTTAAGGAATCACGAAAAGTCAGTGCATCACTGAATGTAAAGAACTGAGTGGTGCAATATATAGCGTACAAAATGTCGGAATTTAAAGTCCGTAATGTTGTCAGGCTGCTTGAAAATTCGTGTCGGTTTGCTCCAAAACTAACAGTTTGGATCCCGTATCTGCACGCGATATAGGGTGAAAGCTACGTAGTGTTTTCCGTGACCCACAACATGCTTCTGCAGGAGTACCCCGAGGGGTTGTAAGCTGGTGAGTACGGACACATGAACTTACGTTAAGCAGTCAGAAAAGCATATCCCCATTTGCACCATTCCTTTGTATCGAATTAACATCTTTAGCTATTTTTCCAAATTTATGCACAACATTCCTTGTTTCTGAAGCTTGGCAATGATACTTCCTACATACCGGTGAAGTACTGAGAGGTGCGTGAATATTTTCCATTGACTGAGCAACTCATCAACCGGTTTCTGTATTAGGCTTTCAAGACCAGAACAAATCCCCAGACTTTTATGTAAGACTCGTAATATGCTTTACAATTTTATCTCGCCGAATCTTTCTAGCAGAAATTTGTAGCAACGTGAATAGGGTGTCGCAGGACTAAGTCGCTCCTCAGTGTTCCATCGTTAGACAAGCACCTTTTTCTACTCAGTCTGATCTCAAAAGCTGAACATGTGTCATGCCAGTAAACAACCTCTCTTTGTTTTTCATCAGCTTTTGGACACAATTATACAACTGACACAGGAAATCTTGGAGATTTGGGAAGCAAAGAAACCGTGGGAAGACATGGAAGTCCTCGTGCTGCATTTACTACTGATGTGGATCAACGAAGGAACATCATTCAAGTGTATAAATATTCTCCCCAATGCTCTCACTCGACTACATTACATTATAGATCGATATCCTGAAAGGATGACCTTCCAGAAGGTAATGAATTAACCTTCATTTTGTGAATATTGTACATAAGCTAAGCACCTGGGGTCGAATTCAGTTCCACCGATTGAGTCGATATTAACGTGTTTTTCCCTCGACTGTGATGTGGCGCTAAGATCACGTTTGATGCTACAACTTGTTAGTCTTGGTACCCACTGGATATCAACGCATTTGGTTTGACAAAGCAATCAACTTCAAGTGTACAAATGCAGGGTAACATATTCTTAGAGTGCTTCACTGGAGGGAATGAAATCGTCATGTCTTGCGTGTGGATATCATCCTAAATTAGTTGGTTATAACAAAACTCACCTCGACATGTAGCCCATTGGAAAATTGATAGTCTGTTAATTAGAGGAGACGAAACTCACCCAGTTTGCAACTAGATATTGTGAAGCCCATCTACATCAGGAATTTGCGGAACTAGTCGGAAAAAGTCAACTTAAAGCGACTGATTACTGTAAAGGAGGTTGTAGCACAGTCCCTTTAATAAACAACAGTGTCTTCATTTAAAAGTTGCGCCTAGTCCTTAGTTTTGAAAGCTTTACCAAACTATGACATTAAGATTCGACGTTAGACTCAGCTTTTTACCCCAAGACTGAAGTTTTATTACCGTCGATGAAATCATAATCGGAATATCTGTGTTTGGATATTTTGTTGCCAGACGAGGTTGCATTGCATTCTAGAGTATTTCAAAACTCCAATCAGCAGCTTATGTTGAATTTTCATCTTCAGAAGCTGCTTGGTAGGACCTATTCTAGAAAAAAGACTCTGCCACACCCCGTGCTTTATAAGGTTCGTTGGTTTAGAAGCATAACCCAAACAGTAGTGAGGTAGCAGATAAGGGTATACCCAAACTGATGCATAAGTTATTAGAAGCAGCCATTTTTAGGCTTTCACAGGCAGATTCGTACAAATGCTTAGATTCTGTTTCACTAGCAGACTTTAAGGCAGTGGAACCTGTTTCATGCCATTCCAGATGAATCGGATGAGGAAGGCGTGAGCAAACGACCACAGCAGTGATTTAAATCTTTATATTAGTTTCGTATGCCAGTTGGCCAAGGGTGTTGATGCAGGTTTTACGTCTCGCGCACAAACCTGCTCAAGCACCCGTGTCATAAGCCTTTACTCTCCGTTCATTCATTATGGTGCCTCTACGAACTCCAGAAACAATAAGTGGGTGACACCATCATTGCACCTACGAATCCTTCATCATGATCTAATATGACGAATAATTCATAAGAACTGCTAAAGTTAGAAGGAAGGATTTTCTAGTTTTACGTCCCGTTTATGACACGCCCTGTAACATCTAAAAAATCTAACATCTAAAATCTCAAGAGGCTTTCATCAGACCTGACTAGCTTCTACTCAGAGGCTTATACTCTAGCTTGGTTCTCTTATCTACAGAAACAACATTACAAGTAGCTACCACGACAATACTGTTGGCCACTTTTGTTTCAAATCCGGCTATCCAAACTCTAACCTAGAATATCGTTCCCTCGGACAATCTGATCTCGTCGAAGTTCTGCTTCTCAGGGGAAGGGATAGGATTTGAACAGTCTCACGCAGAAGAATTCTGCATTCGTTGAGGCTCAAGTTTGAGTGCACAGTGTAAAAACAGCACTGAACTGTCATACATTCTTTGGGATTGTATGGTCAGAAATTTCCCGGGATCTGCCAGGAATGGTTAATCTAGGGGACATGGCAGCAACTTATCTTTGATGTTGCTATGTCTCACGAAAAGTGCTAAATATTACTGTGGAAATTCGAAAACTTGTCCTCCTGTGAAGCTGAGATGTGCGACGGGTTGTTTCCATTCTGAGGTTGAACGTACAAAGGTCGCCAACCTCATGTTACTTGTAATAATGAGTGTAGTACGCAGCTATTCTGGTAAATATTTGGAAATTACTTCAATTGCTTGCCTGTTGTCTCCGATTGGCACTACAAGTGGAAAATTAGAAGTATGCCTCGGAATATTTGCTACACGCAGCGTGTTTATACGACCGGCATTTCCCCCCTTTTTTACGGAAAAAACCCACCAGCTTGGATTCATCCTCTATCGCTTGAATCACACCATCGATTACTGGGCACGCCTGAGTGACTTGGAAGTGTTGGTCAAAGCATCAGCGTCTGAGGACTTGAACAGTGGTGAGCGTCAGTTGGAATCGGAAAATAATGAAGTGACACCTTCAGGTTGTCTGGATGACCTAACGCTTACAAGTGCCGCTCCAGTTTTACACACGTTGTTCAAAAATTTCGGAGAAGTTCTCCGTTTACCCGACGGATTTTCTCAGTATCGTATCGAAGGTTTTGACCTTTGTAACAGACTTCAATCTTATAAAAAAGAACACGAAGAAGAATGGACAGAATACATTGAAAATCAGGTAAGAAGGTTAATCTTGTTTCGGAGAACATGTATTTACTTCAGCAAACTTCAGTAATTTTATCATGAGACCAGTCATTTCTAGAATGATTTATACATGTTTTCGGTAGAGTTGAACGCTTCCCTTTTTCGAAATGATGGGAAAATATGACGTGTGTGTGATGAGTGCTGATGTTTTCAAGACTAGGAAACATATAGACCAGATGATGTTCTGTTCTGTTAGGTTGATTCTAAATGGTTATTTTGTACTGACGCCCCGTTGGATAGAGATACCCTATTCCTCGAGGTTATAGCTTCTGGGGTTGAAATACAATCAGCGCTGAAGCCCATACGCAATTTGAGAAGCCAATATAGTCGAAATATTGGTAGTTCGGGTGAGTTTATTGGTTGTTGATCAGGTGGCTGTTGATCTGTTCTCCGAGCTTACCAAGTGACTTGCAAATGTTTCGTCATCATACGAGGAGACATTATCAGTGCGCACATCATCCACTGCGCACTGATGATGTCTTCTCGCATGGTGACGAAACGTTTGCAAGCCAACTGCCAAGCTCGGCCAAGCCAGAGCTCTCAAAGTCTCAGATGAGGCCTGATTATTATGGGTTACTGATGCATTGCTTCGATCAACCACTGGTTCCCTCCCTAATTTTAGCCGATGATATGCCATTTTTAATCCCTCACAGATTAGACCAGTTGTCGAAGCGTATACGACACAGTACATCATGAGTATCATATCTGAACAGACTATTCTGTGTGCGCTGGCAAACGATGAGCTCATTAAATCTCGGCGCTACCGACGCTTCAGCGAAGATAAATTAGCAATGGAATTGTCACAAAACTTGCCCGTCGTTTGCGACTACAAGGCCCAAACATCTGACTCGCGGTACAAGTCCGAAAGTGCCAGTGCGTCAAATACAGAAAGCTCTCTGGGTGATCAAACTGACCCTGTCTCGCCTGGATTCAGAAACAAGCTAGTAGCTTTGTCTGGAAGATGGGGAGAAAGGAGCTCATCTCTGACACGAGGGAGTTTGTGGGAGATCGAACCACTCAAAGAGCCAACATATATCCTGCCCTCTGACGACTGTCAAGTGAACTATTCAAAATGGCTATCGATTCTCTATCAGCTGACTTGCATTTCTCCTTATTCACCATGGTTCACGGGGTGAGTTTATAAACACGTGGGACGATGAAGTTCAGGAATTAAAGGAACGTGACAAGCGAGCCTTGTGTGCCTCTAATTAACTATTTGTTATCTCAAACTTAGCGTAACTTAGATCGCCCTTCCTGGTGACTCCTCTGTTGAAGCCGCATAACTATCACTTCAGTGTCCATCTTAACACTTTCAATTATCCGATGAGTGTCAAAAGAGTGAGATTCGTAGTACACTGTTAAGCAGTTTTCCGCAACCTTAAAAGTTGTTTGGCATCAAAAGGAAGTACTTTTGCTTATATATACCGTCACAAACAGACTGGACCTTACCCTGGCGTGACATGTTACGTGCGTCCGCGACCCACTGAGCTATCTCAGGGCTTGTCCGTGCGACACTCACTGAATCTCATACCAGGTTGGTTAATGGTTGGAGGTCTGATGAACACAGGCCCTCCAGGGTTGGGGTTGGAACATGGGTGGCGACTTGTTCCGTGAAAAATTGAAATGCACTTCGATTTTCCTCCAACTACTGCTGCCTTGCGGTCAGGCTTTTGAGCCAACAGCTTTAGTCGAGGATCTTAATCGCCCCCATGTCTAGGTCTGGGCATCCTGGCAGTATCCCAGCCCAAGTACAACCATGACACCTACAACCAACAATACTCTCTTACTATATCGGCCGTCGCGTGGTGTCACCAGCCGGGTTGCCTTACTTAATGAATACAACAGGGCGGGTAAGCAAAAACATGCTACTGATGAGGCCTCCCTTTTTACAGGTTCACATATTTCATCTTCTACCGTAGCCCACCCAAATTTGAACACTCTCCGCAGATCCTAGCACCAGGACTGACTACCTTGTTCGCCATGCGTCACGCTTAGCTGCAGCTTCTGTGTGTTCGACTTCAGCAACAACCCTAAACGATTCAAAGTGTGTTTTCAAACTCCGAAAACCGGTTTACTTAGTTGTCTTTAATTTTTGCACACTGAAGCAAGCAGGACAACAAGTGGCTCTTGATCGTAAGCTGGATTTCCTCTGCATTTATTTATGCTGTCTGGTAAAAACAAGGATACAGGACGCAAGTACTGTGATTGAATTGACTGGCCCCTAGGTCCCTTCCAGGTTCCGGCTGCGTACCTCTGGTGATGCAGCATCTCTACTTGATGGGATACCCGTTGGTATTCACATCTAAGCGGTTCGTTTGCTAACGTCAGTGACGGAATATCGAGGAAGTGAGGTCCATCGCAAACTGTTTATTGTGTGTGCTTACGCCCCAAAGGACTGTAGCTCTGAATATGCCAAAGTTTCTTTGACGTCCTAGGTGCTCTTTTACAACGGGCTAAAAGCTCAGACATCGTTATGGTTGGCGGGGAGATCAACGCCCAGGTAGGTAGACTAGGCGCTGCCGAGGTCCAATTGGGTGATCGTCTTGGGTTGGATACGAGATGAACGGACAACGCAAATCGTCCACTCCAGATGTGTGTCATTGCAGTACCGATGTCGATCACGTGGTGTCCACCAACGAACCATCCCGAATCCAAATAGACCACATTACCGTCAGTTATCGGTGGAGAGGGTCGATCACTGCCTGGCCAGCTTGGACTCCAACCATGAACTTGTGCGCTGCTACTTTTCATTACGCAAAACGCGCACACCTCGCTTAGCCATCAAGAAGCTAGTGGACCCAGAAATCAAACGAAACTATCAGAACCGACTCCTCAAACGCCTGGCAAACGAATAGTAACGGCGACAGTGCTACTCAAAGGCGGAACTCCCGTCTGCGGTACAACCCAGCCAACCTCATCCAAACATTAAATCTCTGGTAGGACCGTGGCTTTTATAGAGCCCCAGCGACAGAATCCTCCTGGCCGTAACCGCAACTAAACAAGGTGCACCATCTGACACAAGGTAAAACTGAGTGTCCGTGCCGACCAAGAAGCTTGGTGAACCCGAAAGGCCGAAAAAATTGAATGTGTGAAAAAACACTTGAAACGTCCGCAGACTGTTCCACTTGATTTATTCGTCTGGTCCGTGGAAGCCGCTTGTCAGCGAAACTCTCAGGGGCCGGAATGACTCCTTGATTTCCAGCAGAGGAGAGCGTTTGGGCAGCTAGGCACAGTACTTTGAACATCAATTCAGTTGGCCACTTGCTAGCTCCAATCCAAAATCCTTGCCTCCAACAGAAAGATGGACCGTGAACATGGAACCCCCTTCAGCCTAAGAAGCGTCCAAGTGTATATCCCTACTCAAGGGTCATCAAGCTGATGGCCCTGACATCCTTCTACCTGCTCTGTTCAAGGATGGCAGTGAATTCCTCTGTCTGTGCCTGTCTAATCTATTTGTGTCTATCTGACAGAAAGAGACCGTCCCAAATAACTGGGGTGAGTCAATGATGGGGCACTCGCAGTAAGTGTAGTGACCACAAAGGTGTCAGCTTGAATTCCGTTGTAACGAGGTTTCCGTCCGCAACAAAACGCGTACCACAGGGCAAAATAGCCGGAGCGACAACTTATCCTGCAGTACAATACCTAAACTCACATACAATGTGATATAGTCAATAGAACCAGTATAATCCGAGGGTAACGCTCAGTTCACGTTGTGTGGGACTTGTTCAGGAAGCACACTGTTGATATAATTTGTTTTTCACAATTATAACACTGTTTTACACGCCTTACGGCGGACAATAATGTACGCCATAGACTCATTCCGTAACTCTACCATTCTCGTTGCATTTTTCGTAGGGATCAGGGAACTCACTGTTTTAAACTGTTGTAGTTACTCAATTGGAAATGGTTTTCATCCAGATAAGACCGTTTATAGAAAGTTGCTTAAACTGCTGTCATCTATCTTTCTGACTACTCCGTGTGCATATAAAAACAGCTTTCGGCTAACTCCTCATTGGACCGATACAAAAACCGCCTTATTTACCTATGGTTTGTAATTTGGGCGTAGAATTTACCTGTTCTCTTTCTTTACCTCACCTGATACTTGGCCATTATATTATCGTGCATTTCAAGTGGACATTTTTCCCCATCTTACATTAATGAAAACGCAGACACCGATCGATTCTACCCGTTTATAATCGGTACAAGACGACGTGTTCTTCTTGGGTCACACCAACCGATTTAATCACAATGGCTATTCTAACCATTTGCGTCATTCGCCTCACGTGACCGCACCGTTTGGTTTTTGTGAATCCGCTTGCTTCTACGCGACTGAGTAGAACGATATCGCATGAGTACCTGTTGAAGTGCGACTGAAACTTTATGCGCACAGAGTTTTATGCAGTTCTGCATTTCTGTCTAGTGTTATTTTCACTAAGCTCACTTTATACATTATTCACTATCAACTGAGGTCTCAGGATACCTACCTTTGATTTAGTCTTGGTTTTGTTTTGATCGATGAAGTAAAAGATGAAATACCAATCTAGAGGAAAATAAATAACATGTGAAGACCTAGTATTATCTTTGAAATTATATCAGCAGATACGGTATGCGCTATGTGCGTATTTACAGATTCGGCACAATAAGCCATTGGCGTTTGGCCCAACTGGAAACCTCGTGTCGTGTTCGCCCGAAGTTGGAACCAAATGTTTACTTCGACCCACATCTCAGCGCTAGCTCAGCACGCGAGGGGTTGAGCATAGAAGAACTGTTGACACGTGGAAAACGACTGTCCAAAACCTCTATCGTGTCTGTGGAAATAAGCTGCGAAGATTCCGAAATAATTAATTCGCCAACAACAGAAGCGGTGGACGAGCTGTGTGAAAAGCATTTACATTCTCCAGATCAGTGGGGCAAAGTGATGCGGGCCGTTTCAGTCCAGCGACGGCTGAACCACATTTTGGCTCAGTATGCTTCAAATGTCTCGAGAGGGGATGACGAAGTTGGAGAAGAGGACTGGGCAGCACTTGGTACAACAAGACTGTCTGAAGAGTACACTTCAGGCTCAGAACTACAGTCAATCGAATCTGATACGAACCGTGCAAAAGTGTCCGAAGAATTTCAAGCACACGCAATTCGTAAACAGTAAGCTATATGGGATAAATTTTAGTTTTCATACGGTTATTTAAAGTTTGTTTATCGCTGATCAGTCATTTCAACAGGTCAAACAACTACTCGATTGTAGAAGTCCTTGAAAAGGTTGCCGACGGTAACCAAAACGTTAACTGGAACTTCTTATTCCACTACGCTGTGTTTTGAGTCTAAAAGTTTTCATATTATACACCACATGGCGCTAAATCATTTCACCACTATCCAGGCCGAGTTTGACCCCAGACTCTTAAATCAAACACTAATTGTGGACAGTGCATTCAACATATTAGAAGCAAATGCATTTCACTGAGACAGATTCGATTGAGTGGATTGTGATTCCACAACAGCCTAATCTTTAACGGAAGTGGTTGTAAACTGCTACATTTCCTTCTTGCCCACAAAATTTCATCCACTGATCGAGTTAAAAATGATTGACGCAAAACATCAAAAACAGCAAAACTCCAAGTAAATCGTTGGCTTAGTATGGCCTTTGCATCGAAATTCATGAGCAAATCGAATTATCAGCGTACAATGCAACTGAAGCGGATCAGTTGGAAGGAATTCTATAATTATAAAAACAGAATCTGTCTTTAGTCTGGGAAAAGCAGTCTACTGCATGTTTCATTCTGGCTGATCAGGCGGATGCTGTATAATCGACCGTGTCGTTTTGCTGAACAGTTTTCTCCATTTACGAAAGCGCCACGCGGCCCCCCCCAATTAAAGCTGCACGCATGGCGAACATGAACCATAGTGACTTGTCTTTTCAGCCTGTACCTAAAAACTGGGGAGCAGAGAAGTGAACTTCCCCAAATTTTCACGGTATTCATAGGGAACCTGATGAGCGCCTAGTCACTACGTCACGGATTTGAAGATGGCAGTTATAAAGTCACAGTGTTGTTGATCCTGAAATGTAATTCATCACTTGTTCTGTCCTGTTTGGGAGTAGTCAAGTGGATGTAGCAGAATCAGTCGCGATCCAGTGAAGCTGAAAAGCTCAGGAGATTGCTGTCCAGGACTAAAAGGATACTGCTTCCTTCTGCGAAATGCTAGGAATATCTACATAACCGCTACCAATTTTCAGCTTCCTAAGGGATCTCTCGAATGAGATGAAGAAAGAAATTACAACAAGGTTCCAGTAACTTTGGAGTTGGTGCACCTAACGTAGTTATGATTTGAGGAAACATAAGTTGAATTCTGTCAGATGAGACGTGCTTCCCTTTTCTGAATAACAGAACTGAAAACGAAGACCAGAACTGGTTTTTAGTAGATAGAATACACACATTTTAGGTACTTTCCCGTCTAGCGTTTTTCTTTTTGTGATGTTTTCAGTCATCTGCCTTCTTCTGTGGTTGTGAGTTTCAACTGCTTCCGCCCGGAACTCAATTTCAAAAACAGCGTCACTCACACATCATGCGTCGGACCGTCTACTAGCTAAAACTGCAAAGTAAATTGCTCCCCAAGACAAAATAAGGGAATCTGTCGCAGTGAGATGGTTCGCAATTTCCAATTAGACTATACTGAAACATATCTCATGGTTTTGAGAAATCCAGTAAATTCTTGGGCGTCTTTAAGTTGGATGATTATGCACAAGTAGGTTTTACAGCTGCTAAAACCTCTGCTGAATTGTGTCCTGGAGCCTTTTCATAACTATCTGCGGAAAAATCGGTGTTATCGAACAACATGGTCTCTTTCGCATCCTAGGAGTAAACTTGTGCTGATTTCCCGTCCCCATACTTTAATGCTACGCCAAAAAGATTCAAATACTGAGATTGGCGATTAAACACCAACATTCTCCTCACAAATTTTTAACATTTATTATGAATGCAATGTTGAAATTATCAGCGTAACAGCGTAAACAAACAAACATGATCTAGAGAAAGCGCCTACGTACTGCATGAAAAACTTAGTTCTAGGGACTCAGAGTGCTCTAAATCAGACGTGAAGTATATTATTCATTGATTTAAAACAACCGTTTGAGTGTAATACAAAACAATGTCCTTATAATTACCCGCAATCAGGCTGTACTTTACGATTCTGTGTAACTACATCAACCACTGGAGCCGCAGACAACGACGAGAAAACTGTCCCTGGGGACAGAATTGTATTTGCAAAACCCGGTCTGGGAGAAACTTTGGTAAACATTCACTGAGATCGTGGTCACAACTTGCCAGTGCACATACATTAGCGTGACATCAATATCCCTAAAATTTCTGTTGTTCTGTTGGTAGCTGAAATGCCTCACTAATGACCGTTCTTAGATTGACAATGGGTGCTATGGAGTATGGCGCATCTGCTGGCGGGAATATTTATATGTTTCTGAGGGCTTCGTGTCACATTCATTGAAACCCACAAGGCAGTTAATCTCCGGCCCTTGATGACAGTGTTGGTTATATGTATGGTGTCGCCCAAAGCTGCTTACATCTGAATATCTGGTTAATTCCAATCAGATTTTGAAGTTCGATTCCTATAAATTAGCACACATAAAATAGCCAGTGTATTTGCCTTACTAGTTGAACTAATGAATTCAGGAGCACAGATCTTTAAATGTTATTACTGTAGCTCAGGTATGTTGGCCACGGAAAATCAGTTTGCTTCCAAACGTATGAACAACTGAATGGAGTCTATGTGGTCATGCAATTTGGTCAAATCCACAAGCTCATCTTTGAGTCGCGACTTTTGTGCGCACACCTTAATCGATCCCGGTAATGTCGAGCATGCGACCATCCCGCTGAGTAAGCCTTACAAGCGTTTAAAGATTCTGTCGTCTACAAACTCGTTAGTTTTTTCATTCTAAGTATAGCCGCACCTGCTGATTGAACTGGCAGACAAACAAAAACTCCTTCAATGCAACTCAGGCTGCTACCAACGGTTAACCAAATGGTTGCATAATGCATCTAACATTTCTGCTGTTCACAGTGTCTTCTTTCATCGAGCAAATTTGTCAGAAAACTTGGTTCTTTGTATACACTCAGACGGGCTTTAAACTTTTTACTGGAGGCATCTACCTCATACCCTGGATTTACCCGCACCCACTGGTGTTGAGAATACCGATTATCCTGTCAGAGTAGATTGAACTCATGTACACGTAAGAATTTTTGACACTTGGTAACTGTGATAGCTGTTTCGTCAATCATAGCTTCTGGATCACCCGTACTTAGTACCAAGTAAATAAAGCACATCGAACAATCTGCAAGAAAGTCCCTAATTTTCTGTGTGTTTGTTTCATACCTAGGACTCGCAGGCAAGCTGTTTTCGAGTTGCCGTCCGACTTGCTAGACTCTGAAAGCCGCAAACGGGATTCAGACATGAGCTCGGAGTCAGGTATCTCTTCTTTACACAAACCCTCGCTGTCAATTTACACTCCGAGAGGATCGACAACGATCACATCAGTTGCCCGAGTCTCATCCCAGCCACATTTTGCAGCACATCCAGGATCCCCATCCCTGCTTCCTTCCAAGAAGGATATAGTAATCGGTGTGGAAGCCCAGTTGGTTACCGCCCTGGATGTGATTGCTGGAAAATTTACAGCTACCAAAACTTACGTGCTGTTTGAGGGATTCGCAACTTATCAAGGGCAACCTCAAGTCCTTTGGCAGCTGAACAACCCTAACGGCCAGACGTTTGTTGCCATAGCATCGCAGCCTTCAAATGACAAATATCTTTCCGGTCCACAGTCGGAAGCTGGTAAGCTTTTAAGTTCGACTGGGATGAACGAAAAGCCTTTCATTCTTTGTTGTCATGATCTATGGTAAACATTTGACGAGGTTATCGCAGAACCATTGTCCATATGTTTTATGTAATTGACCCAATGACTGACATTTTTCAACATATATCAAAATCAGGAGCACTGATCAGACACTCCGCATCTATCACTGCCTTTTAAAAACCAAGCAATTTATTGTTCAAAAGGTATAGTCACATCTGTGACAGACAGACAGACAAAGGTACTACCCTTTTACTGTCCTACTATAAGGGGCATCGTCATAGGGAGGGTGCAGCGTGCTAATGTAGGTTTGCGCCAACTGCTTAATTTAACAGTAGTTTGGGTTTTAGCAAAATGCATTCTGAGTTTTCGATACCTATCTCAGAAGAGCCAAAGTAATCTGGAAACAAGAGGCAGGGTTACAAATACTTCGTGCAGTATGTCAACAATCCCACACTAGCATGATTCCAGAACATGATGCACTTTCTCATATCACACCGTTATGCACTAAGCTTCTCTATCAGCTTAGCAAATTGTCCAGGAGTTTTAGCGCTCGACCTCTCCATTTAACTCGTTTTAGTGACCAGAGTCAGAGACAGTACTGGGTTTGTTTCAAAATCCCCTGACAACTTCCCTGATATCAAGGAAATGAGTTCATACTGGAGTTTTGCGCTATTTTCACACAGCTAGAAGAGAACAGTTACAAGAAATGATGCGAATCAGGTGCTAAATGTGACTGATGATACCACAGCAACTAAACCAGTGAGCTGATTTGGCTGAAATTCAAGACAGGACAAATCGTCGGATAGATCGACACGTTGTGTGCACGGAGAACTAACGCGTAAAAACTGAAGGTAGCAATAGCGTACATGGGACTGGTGGAGTTCAGCATAAGCTTCCAAACGGTTCTGTCGGACGTATATGATAAAAACAGCGAATACGTGTACTGATACTTCCCCCCACTTTAGGGTTTGCGCGCAAAATGAAAATACAGGTGAACAAAACAGCACCATTTACATCGGTAAATTTTTCCATAACTGCAAGCTGACAACTTTCTTGGCTGTTGTCCCCAGCGATTACGCCTATCGTAAAAACATTGCCGAAAAGAACATTTTTAGCGGTTCATTACGTGCTCGGTTTCTCATAACTGAGGAACACTATAGCAGAAATGCGCTTTCAGAAAAAAATAACGTACCGAAAATGTCAGATGAATGTCTAAAATAGTAGATGGTCTGGACTGACTGCAGGCTAGCACATGTTTAAATGGAAGTGTTTCGAACACAGAGGATATGAAGGACTTTGAGGCGGAGCTGAGATGTCCTCGGTTATTGACGACAACAGGGATCACACAGCCGGTGACCATTTGCTGAGTATCTGGTATCGGTTTTGGCTTGATGCATTACAAGAACTTTTGTGCTAAATCTGCACTTTTCCTGAATCCAGGTAGAAGAGTAGAGTTTTCACGTAGTATGCAACCAGAGTAACTATATTTATTTAACGTCGACAACTCGCAGTGCTGTCTCGTTCTGATTCTACGAATGTCAGATATCTAAGAAGCTAAGTCTCCCATGAGGTTCCACAGAGAACCCCTTAGCGCCTATTTCAAGGTTGTGTCATTCTTTAAGATGACAGATATGGAGTTAATTTATCGCATGTGGGCAGTGAGATGTCCGATATCTGTGGCAAGTGTATGATTTTCCAGTTTACTCAAGATCAGGATAGAAATCAGACCCCATATTCACTCCGTCTTTTAATGGTAGGTTTTTTTGTTAAGCTCAAAAGATACAACGAGTGCACAGGTGGATTAGGTGTTTTATGCAGATTCAGTGACCAGCTGTGAAAGACACAAAGAGGTATTCGGTGAATAAAAACTAGCCTGTCTTAGTTGCCGAATCGGAGGAGACAGAATTGCGGAATCGATGTGCAGAAGGATAAGGAACTGTCTTGTATACATCTTTGCAGTTTTGAAGGTGTGTTCGACTTTCATTCTCCTCCTTACTGAACAAAGACAAATTGCCGAAGGCAACCACCAGCAAGCACTCATTTCCGGGCTGACGCCGAACAATATCTTTGGATCGTAAAACAAGATGTTTGTTAGACTTTGTGAGTAAGCGTATCCTTTCTTCTTTAGCCGGGAGGAAGTGCAAAATCAATTCATCATCATCATCATCATCATCATCATCAGCATCAACAGCTGTAAGAACGGCGTGCTTGTCGTACAGTGGTTGTAGCTGCCATAATTTCGTCCATCGATGATTTGGGGAAGTAGGGTAGGTAGCTACGCATTGGAGGCGTGAGCTGCTGAATTGGTGTGTAAATACAGGTCTGCCAGTGGACTTTTAAGTGGGGGAATCGGGAAGGGAGCTATGCACTGAAGGCAATAACTTGGATGCACGAACGTCATTGAAGGCGCGACTGGGTCATGTTTGACAATGCCTCCAACCATTGATTTGACCCGTCTCGGGGTCCCCATCCAGGGAGACGGCAATGACCAGCGCAGCTGAGTTTGCTGGTAATGGCTTTCACACTTTGCTGCCACCGTGATGTTACTCATAACCCCGCACATCAAACATAAATAAAGCCTTTCCCATAATCAGCCAGGTACCTACTGTTAGAAAACGGCCTGTGAAATCTCAGGTGTCACCAATGACTGAGTCCACCAGAACTCGTGTACTCAATCCTAGTTTCTGTGTTCAAGCTGTAAAGTAGCAGACAGATGAGCAGTCCTACAGCATATCATTTGCTGACTTCTGTTAAGAAATTCGGTTTTTCGACTGCTGTATCCACCCATAGAAAATTTATTTCATTGCAAGAATAAACGAGGTTAAGCGACAGAATGAGCACAGGTCACACCTTAAGGATAGAAGGCTAAAGGGAGGTGACCACACTAAAGATAGGAACTTAGCAGCAAGGCAGATGAAGGCATGGACTCGGTGTTTTTGCATTGCACATTCTGTGTGAATGCATTAAGATTTTTCCCTCAACTATACTAAGAGATCAAGGGTAATAAAACTTCCAAAATCTTTGCACTAACCACAGTTTCTTGGAGGATACAGACTCCGAACATCCACTTGAACCCAGACATTCTTCTAACAGTGAGAACATCTGGTGGGGTGGTGATGTGCTGCCCACATATGGTGAGCATTAGTACCTTCATTGAGGACCACTGCTTTAATAATTCGTCGGCTCTAAGTAGTCTTCACTCATGGCTTGGTTGCATGACTTCACTGTGCCTGAAAATCAAACGGCTTAAGTCGTTGTTGCTGCCACACTGCTTCTTTGAAAGTATTTATTCTCATGGTACAATTGCGTAATGACAAACTGAAATTTTCAGGAGAGTTTACCATGTGCCGAACTTTAGTAACAGGTTTAGGACTCAGAGACGACTTGCTGTTCTGACTAGCACTATTGTAAGTTTAGTCATAATACTCTGCAATGCAGATCGATCAGTTCTATCCACGTTATTGTAGCTACAAATGGACTTGTAAACGGTCCATAAGAGACAACAGTGATAGCAACTTTCAGTCCGAAATTCAAACCCTTAATTTTTGCCATGCACAAGTGGTTAGATCGATATTCGCAGTCTAGTATAGATTTGAGTTTCTGTTTTATCTCGTCCTTGAATTGTTAACATATTACAATTTCTCTCTTTTGAGTTTAAATTGTTGGATCAGATTGAAGTTTCGGCTGCCGTGTATTACTTGCCTACTCGGTCATGCCAAAGTATTATTTTATCCTTTTTTACCTGTCGCAGGCGTGCCATCCAACCACCCGTAACTATATATATTTATATAAAGATGTTTTAATTTTAAAATCTTTCAGAGTAGCTGCTTTGTTAGCATCTCGCAACTTGTGCATTTTTATTGCTCTAATAAAATGGCTTCGATTTATCAACTGGCTACGTACATCCTTCAACTTGAAAATAGCCGTTTCAGCTTCGCCCCTGCGTCCTATACTACTGTACCGTGTTTGGACCAGAACTCTCGTTTTATTGAACTCTTGTCGATGAAACCTCCTATGAACTTGTCCTGTTGCCTAAATACAAATTTTGTTTGGACGAGCTGCTTCCCGGCACGCACATGTACATACATTGGATAGTTTAGTATATTCTACTAGTGAGAAGTATCGTCTTTCCCACATGAAAACAATGAATGGGCTGTCACCGAGCGACGGTAATTGTAGGTTCCGTCACTTTTCTCCCTGGACAAATACAACTTTCCGACACTTCTGCTTGGCCACATTCTCATCTCTTCTAGGTTCAAAACTCATAAGATGCGCGTTTCCAATTTCCAAAGTACGGGAAATCCACTTGCGTCGATACAACCTACGTCGATCAGCGATCGAGATATTTCTTTTGACCAACCTGAATTATATGTTCAACTTTGACGTGAAGGTAAGAAATTCTTTTGTATCTGAACATATTACGGCATGTCTATTTTTTTCGCGAAAATACGAGCACTTTATTGGAGATTTCGCCTTGAAAGTGAAACCAATCTATGCTGGAAAGCTAAGAAGCATGGTACAGTTGTTTAATCCTTATTGAAAATCATCAGCAGTATACATCTCACGAAACTTCAGGGAGTTTCGAATCTGTGCTTTCCTGGCTAGTAGTGTGACGCTTAATCGTTCGGTTGTGGGTTCGAGACTCCCTGGACTTTCGTGAGATACGCACTGCTGATGAATCCCACTAAGGAAAAAGCAACTGCATAGTGCTTCTTAGCTTTTCAGCAGAGACTGGATTCACTGGCAATACGAGATCTCCCACGGATTTTACAAATCTCCTCACACGTTCAAAAATATGACCATTCGCTTTTCCTCCAGTGGAAAGCGTTCTATAGAAATTTAACCTCATTCGTCTCAGTTGGACGTCTAATCTCGAGAAGAGAAGCAAGGACCTCATAACCGATTGCTGAATTTAAACAGACGCACGAATTTTTACCATGAATAATAGACTAACGTAGACTATTTTTGCTTCATCTCTTACTTGAGGGCACCCATGATTTGCAACCCATAAAAATCTGCTCAGTCTTTACTAGGAAGCAAGTCCCTTAATCTGTACTACCATCGCCCGGAAAGAACACCTTCAATCCACTGAATAGCCGGTATAAATCAGGTGCACTTTTCCGGGATAATTTTTTAGACATTTGTTCTTATGCTAGCAAGACTGTTTTAACTTACTTTTTGGCAATGCTGGAGAACGCAACTGCTTTGATCTTTGCCAGACTGTTATTGTTTATTCCGCATTTGCAGTGGGAAACAGAGAGCATCCTAGAGTGACGTGATTTTCTTTCGCTCGACGCTTCAAACCAGAACTTTCACTATGGAAGGTTTAGTTAAACACCTAGACTGATGGATAATGGCAGCCAGTTAGCAAAGCAGCCTAATAGTCACGGCCAATATCATGTGGCGGGCGCACGGGACTTTCCACATTTTGTAAGTAGCTCAGAGGAAGTGGTAGTTCATGATTTTCGTGAACCTTCCATCTAAGAAGTCGTCACCTGCACAGCCAGTCAACAGGTGACCAAGCATTGTGAATTCTGTGAGTGAAGAACCAGTAGCGCTACATTCTCGATGTGAGTTGATCACACTTCTGATCAGCCACTCGTGGCCGAACTACTGGTGTTCAACTACTGCTCGGGAGGTCGTGTGTTCCAATTCCCTTTGATGGGAGGCGCACTGCTGTCTGTTCTCAGTGGGGTTGAAACAGCTGTAAAGTGCTTCTTATTTTCCCGGCTTGTAGTAACCGTACTTAAAGGACGAAAACTCAACTAGAAACGTTTCGCTCATGTTTAAAAAGTTCTTTCTTGGCATTGGACTCCAGATTCCTTCCTAACAGAACGCAGCAGTAGTAACTATCCTTGGTCAGGCCTGAGTTTGGACCTCTGAGCACACTGGCGGCACATAATATTTACATCTGAATGGTCGAATTATAATCACTTTTCCAATAAAATCAAAATATTTGTCGGCTGCTGTACAGTTAAAGTGAACCAATCGGAATACGTACACCAGGACAACAGAAGAACCGTTCGAAAGAGAGTGATTTGGACATATATTCAATGAATCTGGCAGCTCCCCACAAGGTTGAATGGTTGCTGCGACAGTGAAGGCTCGCCGTTCCCACCCAGTGATGCGAGCACACGGCAAACGTGAAATGAGATACAGCGTAATTTCTGGATAGGTGCAACGTATTCAGTTAAAAATATCACAAACAAGAGACTGATTTAAATCACCGATAACACAAACTTGATTTTTAAATGTGTAGTTTTCCAGCTGCATAAAATTTGGTGCTCACGTTGAGCATAAAGTTGGCGGAAACTCGGAGATGTACTTACCTGATAAGCCTCAAGAGGGGTAAAACCGGTTGTGAACTGTCGAAAAGCCTTCTCTAAAAGTGTACTTAGTGTGTTATGTCTGGCCGCACGATTTGTTGATAAACCCACCCAACTGACCAAAAGTAGCCTTCCCTATGGTGATTTTGTAGGCGAATTTACGGAGACAGCACGCCTCAAACTTAGTTCTTCTCTAGCAGCGATTGCGTCACCAGACACCATTGTGGATTGTCTGGCATGGCAGTCGGATATGACCTTGAGTCATGTTTAAATCATTGTTTCACTCTTGACTGTGGAGATCATGGGACATCGTGAATTTACATCAAATTCAGGTGATTGTAAGTAAGGCAACCGAAAGTCTGGGCTTTATCTGATCAAACCTTAGATTATGGATTATTAAATCAGTTCCAACCCACAATCTTGCGAGCAATAGCACAGAATATTCAGTAATAGAACTACTGGTTTGATTGTTTACAAGGTTGGTATTAGACAAGACTGCGCAGAACTTTTCGACTCGCACTTATAGGGAGAAAATGTGTGCATGATTATGTCCTGAGATCCATTGCACGATTTGAATTTTACCTATTCCAGTGCTGCAGTAATTTAATGCTATAATTTTAGCAAAGATTAGCAGTAGGTACATAGTTTGTGCTTCGACACAATCAAACGGATATCAGTCATTGGTAAACATCACTCTGAAGGCGATCCTAGTTCAGTTGCGTATCGGAATTCCAGGAGTTCAAAGGTCGATGTGATGATGACCAGAAAGGGCAAATGTATTTTCGAAATTTCAATGCGAACGGTCTACAATCAGTGCGGAAGCATGCAACTCAAACATTTATTTGTTGATAGTGGGAAGAGATTTTTGAGTTTTCAATGGAGATTTCGTCCTTTAAGTGAAGCCAATCTATAGTGAGAAGCCGAGAAAGACGAAATCTCTACTAAAAGCTCTCAAATCTCCTGACATTACTAACAGTGTATAAATAGTTCAGGGAAAATCAAAATTCGCCCGAGAAATGAAATCTCATTCATTGTCCGAAGAGCCAGTCAACACATGTGATCATGTGATGTGTATCATGTGATTTAAAGGCGAGCGGAGTTATATTTTATCTAAGTGCGAGTTAGCCACACTGCTAATCAGCGGCTCGTCACTGAACGGTTAGGTGTTCATACAGCAAGCCCGGATGTCCTGGGTTTGAGACTTCCCCGAGTTTTGTGAGATACGCGTTGCTGATGATTCCAAATCAGGATGAAACAACTGTACAGTGCCTGAGCTTGTTGGTACGGAATGGTTTCACGTACACAAAAAAACCTCCGTTAGGAACATTTATTTGTTTTATCAGACAAAATAATTCCCCTTTTATGCATTTACGACTTCCACTCTCAGGTGAAATGTTGCGAGAATTTGAGTGCAACATTTCTACTGCATTGTGGTGGGAAACCTGGTACCAATATATTCTTCTCTGTCCATGGCGATCAGTCGTGTGCAGCTTCATACCGTTTATGTACATTATTTTTAGCAGGCGTCAGTTGGTCCCTAGAAACACGAATAAGCCGATTTGTGCACAGTCATTTAAATTCCTTATCCAAGCTATTCTGAATATTTTCAGGTACGAAACAAAGTATTTTGTAGCTTGGTCAAACTTTGCTCACCAAAACAAAATGTGTCCAGTGGTCGATCACCTCGTGAAGTGTTCGAATCTTCTGGATTGACTCAAGTAAGCCAGAATCGCTCTTGTGTGACAATTTACCAAGCTTACATTTTATGCAATCAATCATCCGCCTATTACTCCAAAAGGGATGGTCTTTGAAGTCAGTCGATGAACCACTTTTGGCTTTCAGCGCTCAAAGAGATGTGTCAGCCTCTATCGATATTGATCATTCTCCTTGATTACTTCTTGTCTTTTTTGTTCATACCCAAAATAACAAAGCGTGAAAAATATGAGGATAGGATCCTTGTGTTCCTCATCTTTTCATCAGCCTAGCGTTTGACGACGAAACCACACGCATCCTCTGATCGAAAGCGCGAAAACGGTCGTTCGTTTTGACTTATTGAAATTAACAGTTTTTGCCGTTACCACGGCTACCGAAACACCTCCTTGCATGACTCTACGCAAAAGTAGTGGTGTCTTCAAAAATACTGTACTGTACGGGCTTGTAATCACCGTGCTTGTTCGGTTACATTGAGGATACTAAGAGGCCAAGGATACGTAATGCTGTAAATAGGTGTCAGCTGATTTAGTTGCAAAAAGAGTGGTGGGATCCGTGGATCTTTGAATCCACCGGAAAAATAATTGCGGCGCAATGTGAAAACCTCGGCGAAAGCAGCACGAACAGCCAATAGCAATGGGAATACAGCGCACCGTCTGCCGACTAGTCATCGAAGCACCCAGTGCCTGAGACGGAGGTGGACACATGAGCACTTGTCCAAACAGCACGGTTTGTTTGTCTTGGTCAGAAAATCAGGCAAAACAACGTGGGCACTTCAAACAAACGATGCTCGACCGAGGCAAGCAGCTTTTATTACGTTTACTTTTATGTATGATTTGTGCGGGCCAGGCGAACCACTGAAGTCACGTGTTCACTTAGTGTTCCCATTTCCAGCATCACAGACATATTTGCAGCGTTTCATCAAATTCGGTCAGCAGTTTGAAACATTACAATCTTTAACCATGTCCTCCAGATAACCATCTTCCGCAATGACTGCCAGTACGGTACACTTTGGTGTATGACCCACACCACTTAAACACAAATTGAAAAATATACAATCACGTTGCAACTGTAGTTCACAGTCAGTTCTCGTTTGAGCCGATTGGCCACAACATAGTATTGTAGCGCATTTTCTCAAGCCGAAAATAAGACTACCTTAGGTCTACTATATTATTCACATCAGAAAAGTTTGGTGATCAACTTGAGCACACTGAGCTGTGCTACAGGTGGTTTGATCTGCTTTGATCTATACGTATCCTCATACTTCGCTGACCGCTTGAGGGAAACATACGCCCGTGTAGATAAACCTAATTACCAAATCTAGCTCTAACCACTAAAAGTTTGAACAATAAGCAGGATTTAACTTCAGTGACCATTGTTTCTAAGCTTACCTAGTGCTGAGCGGCTTACGTCTTTCAAAACTGGCTGCATTTAGATAACCTATTTGGAATTTCCATATAACATTGGATAGCACTCTTCCAGAATGTTTGGATCCACAATGTTGACAAATAACATGGTTTTCACCGGCGAAAACTGTCGTTCAGAGAAAATGCCCTCTTTCGGGAAATGTTACTTTCAGCACACACCCTTCCACTGTGGTCTTGTTTAACAGCAGAATCTCAGGAGGCCCAAAGCAAGCACCTTTACTTTTTTCACGCTAGCTGCTTCAACCTCACCCCTGAGGTATATCCGCCTAGGAGTATTCTTCCACTTGTACAAAACAATACACTATCCTGGGGCATTAGCGCTCCTCTTCCCGTTATTCGTTTGTTTCAGCTAGGGGTACCGAAAAAATCATCCGGGTTTCCAATTAGGTCTCCTTAGAAAAATTACACAATTCTGTTAAATTTAGATGTGAATTACCCCTTACACGATATGATTGGACTCAGATGTGCTGTAACAGAGATCGTGTACACTAACCGATAGTTTAGCTTTCACAGTACTGTAGGTATGGTAGATATTCAACATCGAGATTCAACCGTAACATGAGTTCTCTTTGAAGGGCCCACGTAAAAATGATTGATGCAATTTATTGCATTATCTCTGTGGCTTGAATACAGGGAATTCAAAGTTAATACAAGGTTGGAATGCCCTCGCATATGCTCATAGCGTTTGAATTACGAAGGGTTCAATAGTTTTTCCACCAAAGTGGACAGATAATTGCTAAATCAACTCCACTCAGTTTATACAGACTGAGCTTTTACAGTAGATAGTGAATTCACCTGATCCTTAAGAAAAGGGAGTCCACTGTCCGGCAGACAAGGCGGATTCAGATGAGAACTGGCGTGCAAAAAACTAAAATTCTGAAAAAATTTCTGCCTCTACTGAATGATCAGGAACAGCGCATTCCTGTAGTTTGACTTAACCCCGACATGTTTCGGTGAACACACGAACTCCAGTCATGAACGTGATTTCGTAGATAGCTCTTATGACATCTCATGACTGCGTGCCATCTGGACCAGAAATAATCCTGTAATTAATCCGAAGGACAGTGATAACGACATCAGTCGAGTAAATGGATCGTAAATAGTTTGTTGTTTCATTTGGAAATATCTTTTTCCTAACCACCATAGCTATACGTGTGAGAATGTTCTAACATGCACTTTCGTAAAACAACCCATAACTTGATGATGAGCAAGATATGTGCATAGGGCTCTCCATCAAAACACAAAAATTGTGAACACTATGGAGTATAAGCGATCATCGACAGATCTTCTCAAGCACGATTGGTTACGAGTTTATAAACACAGCCGTGTAGATATTTTACTACTTGAAAAGATTGCGTAAATTTTGGTACTAAACACTGCTAAACACTGCTAACACTGCTCTCGTCTGAACTACCTTCCTCTTTTGTTAACTTAATTATTCGGGTTGGTCTGCTCCTTCTACCTCTAATTTAGGCTACCAAAGGTACATAGACTAAGCCACTCCATGCTTAAAACTACGATCATCTGACACTCAAGGCGAGCGTGTAACAAGTAGCCTGCTATCTCAGCCTGGGTATCCGTGAATTATCCTTTTTCACAGGCAAGACCGTTCACGCTTTAGCCGTTTTTGGATTCCCTGTTGCTCCTCGGACAATGACCGAGGCTCGAATCCAGATGAGTCAAGGATATGCACTGCTGAGTAACACTAACATAAGAAGAAATCTAGTTCGGCGCTTTTCCCCCTCTGCATGTACTAATGAGAAAACTGACCAAAAATTGTTAGTGATCAGAACAGTGTAAATATCGCAACTACAGGTTATTGAAAACCAAGACAATATACTTTTTTTAATTCTTCGAATTCACTATAAGTTCAGGTCCAAATCCGACGTAGGTTCTTGCAGAGGGTGCGTACAAGCAAAAGACTAAAAGCTACTGGTTGCTATCCTAACCAGCTAAAGTTTCATCTGCCGTGAAGTACGCAAGCGGAAAATGAATAGCCAGACAACAAAGGAAACAGCGAAACAATACACGCTGGACCATAATTCGCAATTACTGCATTTGTTCCTGTCGCAACACCAAAATGAATCTTCTTGATACTGCTATACCCATTTACATTTTTTTTCACTTAAAAGTGCCAACGTAGCAAAAAATGTGATTACTTGCAGTAATCTGGATTGACGTAGCTGATGACTGGTTACTTTTACGATGTAAAACGCAGCTGCTAGCAGCTAATCAGTGGTGATGATTATCCGGGAAGTACATTGTGACTGAGATGCTAAGTTCTGCTGAATCACATCGTCAGCAGTTTTTGTCCGTTCTCCTCAAAATGAAATACTAATTAGGAGTGGGAAGACCATCATAGAAGGTAGAAGCATGTGGAAAATCGGACTGATTAGGAAAGAAGCAAACTAGCTTTGATTTGAATTGCTCATTATAAGGTAAATCGCGAAATACAACCTAAGCAGTAACTCATGATAGACGTGGTCATCGTACTTGCCATCGCTGCCAATGACTAATAAGATTGTCTAAATGCCCGTTCCTTTCAGTAAGTTATTACGTGGGTGTTATCGTTCCCATGATTGTCATCATCGTCGTCATTGTCTTCACCATCACCAACGTCATATTCATTTTAAGGAACGTTTTGTTGAACTCAGTGACTCGCGTTTCCAGCTGTCCGTTGCTCACTGCGTTCCATTGGTTGAGGGGTACGGATTTTTCCATCCACAATATTAGAACACATTGTATTATCAAGTCTAGTGAATGTGCATCACACAAAACTTCAAAGAAGAGGCTATGACCTTCGGCTTACCGGCTTCGCTCTCTCCTATTTTAAGAGATGGACACAACGAGAAATTTCCAACTACGAGTACCTGATGTGCTTAAACACAATTGCTGGTCGAACCTTCAACGATCTTAATCAATATCCCGTTGTAAGTTAATGTTTTGGCTTTTAATTTCTCAGCTCCCTCTGTGCATCGTGTTTGGCTGCATATCACAAATCACTTGTATGCCCAGTAATTGTTGAAATTATTATGGTGCCTCTACACCATGTAGTTCCTTGTGGACTAAGACTATGTTAACTGAGGTCAACCTACTCCATATCCGAGTATTCAACCATGAACATCTCACCAACCAGCCGGAAAGGAGTCTTTATTTACGGATACTTGATCGGCTGTGCTTTTGAATGATGATCTAGCTCCACTCATCCTTCAAACACAGACCATTTGGTGTGACCTGGTGGTGACTCATGTCTCCATTGCAGACTTCCCTATCATGTGACTGGTCAGTGTTCCCATTTCTGAGCAGATTACCTACATCTTTGACCTGGGGAGATTTTAAGGTGGTAGGCTGGAGCTAGCTCCATGACGATCGCGTCTGAGGACTGACAGTTAGATCAGTGAGCCACGCCTTTTGTTTCTGCTGCTATTCAGAGGCTTCCATCGCACAAAGATCGCCATTATTTTTACTTCCAAGTAAAACGAACTTCTTACCGCAACCGAAGTCTGGGCTCGTTAAGTCTTCTGGACTTGAACCCAATGAAACGTTGTGGATGGAACTCATGTTTCTTACTCTCCTAGACTTCTGTTCAACTTAAGACATTGGAGTTGTTCATACGTATCATTTAAGGTGGTTAATCACTGCTCATTTATGATCACCTTTGATCTAGTTTGTACAGAACTTATTCAATCATATTTCGTGCTGAAAGGGTATGAAGCATTTTTACGGCCGTCCTATCAATCCAGTCAATAGTTACTTCTAAGCTGTACCCAACATTCGTGATGCTTAGTGCTACATCCCGTGCCAGTGTCACAGTGGCTGTGTTCTCGATCGTCGCGGATACTGATGAATTGTGTTTTCAATATGAGCAATAAGATGATTCATTTAGGTCATTTAGGTTACCTCTGAAGAACCGAAAAATATGTATGAGCTCACGTGGTTACTGGAATAAGAACCAAAATGTGACTCCTTACAGAGGTTTTTAGGCACTTCCCGACTTCTCTTTAAATAGTGTATCAAGAAAATCAGTGGGCCATTGCAAAATCCGTGCGGTTACATGAAGCAAAAGTACGCGGGATCGTAGAATACTGGGCAAAATGTGGCTCAATCATAAAAAAGTCCCTTAATTCTTATTTGAAAGTCAGGTATTCCAAGCAGGTGCATCGAGTTCCCCGGTTCCGAGATACATTAACATGAACATTTCTTCACTGACCAAGAAGACCGTGAGGAGCATACTTAAGCTAGGGCAAACTTACTGACGAAAGTAAGGTTTCGTAATGACAAAAATGCGCTTTGGGAGGTCTCGGAAGCCTGATTTGTCTTTGTTGCGTTTTAGGAGAACTGGTGGAATTTACGGTAGTCGAAGTAAAAATCAAAGACTTTCTGTGGCTCACGGTTTGGTCTCTGTGCTACATGGATATCATGTGGGTACACCAGGAGTCCAATGGTTTACTCCTATTTAGGGATGCTCAAAGATCCCCTCCTTCCGTCTTTGCATGAGGAACAAGTAGGAAGACTGATACACCAACAGCGTAAAGCTCTGCTCCTAATACTGAGCTTACTGTTTAGCTTCCGGATGTCCCGCACACAGATACAAACCTGAACCCATTCAAGAACATGTGGAACCCGCACACAAATTAAACGGACTGTTTAACACTATGGCTGAACCGAAGAGATCAATTGTGGTCTGTGGTGCAGTTTGAGAACTGAACCTCTTCAGAATCTAAATAGAATTATGCAAAAATGCTGTATCTTTGGCGGTCAGCAAAAAAATAAAACCTCACATACCTTGAAATGCGATGATTTTCCCACTCATTTGGAACGGAGAAAACTATAAAATGCCTTTCGCACACTGTACTGAACCACGAATACACCTTTCAGTATACTTTGTCCGAGTGACAGCTTATCTGATTTCAACCGCATTAAAGTTAAAAGTTCATTCTTCAAACTAAGTTAGTCCGTGAGTTTGGGGGAGTTGAAAGAGTTTGCACTGCGGACCATTGGTCCCCGGTAAAAATGCTGCTAACTACATAGCAGATATAGCCACGAATATTTTCACTGTGCAGACACCGGTCAGTCTGCGTCAAAAAGGCAAAAAGCACGGAAATTTGTTTCACACATACTGGAATCAGTAACAATAAATACCTTAGATTTTTCCCGAGCTCACTTTGATGGAAGAGACGTTTATTTTAGTCTAAATGACTCCGAGCGGAGTGCAATGACTTATGAGTTAGTGCATGCTACACCTCTCGTCGAAAACACTTCTCAAAAAGACCACCTTAATAGATAAGACCTGCAAGAATGTGATTTACAGACATCTATGCCGACCTTGAAACTACACGTGGATGACTGGACTGATTGCGGAGCAAGACCGACGAATCAGCAGTTAAGGGAATGGTTAATCGTGTTATTCTTTCGCAAATCTGCTCTCTTCTTAAACATCAAAGGAAATCTGCACACGAAGATGGCTAGAACTAAGCATTTCTTATAGAAACAAGACCTGAGTTCAGTGACATACTGGTCGTGGGCTTAAGTAATCAGAGTAAATCATTTTAGACTAACAGAGCTGCGAGTCACAGCCCTCATTGGCCACTGATCCAATCCAGACGTTGCTGTTTTAAATTGTGATCCTGCATGCTTATTATCAAGTACATTTGTGCGTCAGCAGGCAAAATAATCGGTCGCTCGAAACCAAACTCGCTAGGATTGCATGACGCAGCTATGCAGAAAACATCACGGAACTTCCGAAAATTAGTTAAAAAAGGGGAAACTTATAGGGCTTCGAATTTGAGGCAGATTACAGACCCAATACAGCATTACAGATAGCAATAAATAGACAAAAAACGCACTTTGTTAGTTTTCTTTCAAGTGCATCACATAGCCTTACATCCTTCATACAAGATTTCAATGGCCTTGATTTTTTCCGGCTCAGTGAAAAATACGTATATGTAAAGAAACTTTGCACATAATTCATGTCGTTTACTTTTGTGTCACTCCTCAGTTCCCCTGGATCCTCGCGGATTATACGTCACCGGAACTGGATCTGAGTGACCCCAATGTGTTCCGCGATTTATCGCGTCCCATTGCACTGGCAAATCCACAGTTTATTGATCAAGTGCGGACGAAGTAAGGTCACTAATGTTTGATACTGTGATTACGTATACCTACGTGAGTCAGGGTATGGCCATCTGTTACCGTTATCTAAGGAACTAGCTGAGACATTTAGAACAGTTTTAGAACAATCCAGTTTTGGAGATCTTCATGAACCAAGCTTAGAAGGGACATTCATATGAACTGGTAAAGCATAGTTCTGCCTTCTAAAGTCAAGGTGACATTTGGCTTCCAATAACAGGCAATCATTTGTGGGGACAAAACAAATGGGCGTGTGCTTCTGTTGGGGATCGGTTTACAAACCACAGCACTTGGATTTTGATGTGAGGTTCGCTTAACAACTGTCGAATTGCTATTTCATCAGGGTCAGTAATGAATCACTCATTGCTAAACCCCCGGTTAGCGACTTTCCTTGCTTGAGTTCAGCTTAATTGTACATGAGTCTTGTTTCAATTCGGTTAATCATGATGGATAGCTGCGTTGTACTTGGAGCTACTAGTGAGCATTCAAGTTTGTTCGAAGGCATTGCTTTACATATCTTTGAAATGGAAGACCGGATGCACGCAAATGTATTCCACCTAAAGCAACCCGTTCTACACTGTACAGGTACGAATCATTCGAGGATCCGGGAGGAACAATCCCGAAGTTTCATCATGGTACACATTACTCCAGCGCTGCTGGAGTACTTCACTATTTGTTACGACTGGAACCGTACACGTCATTCCATGTGGACCTACATGGAGGTCGGTAAGTCAGTCAACCCGCATGGCTTGATTTCAGTCTGACCATAATGTAACGCTTTTAATTAGAGCCGGCTCTATGATATTCAATCAGACGGGAAAATGCTTGAAGCCAGCTGGGAGGGCATTGTCCCACAAAGTTTGGAAATCCATCGGTAGACCTATTGCTGAGCAACGTTTCGCTCTTGGTATTAGACCAAGTGGCCACATTACATGGTTGGTCTGGTTTCAGGGCAGAAGTGGGACTAATCAGCAAGTTCTATTTCTACTGACAGGCTCAGCTTTAGATACCGGTTAGGAGTTTCTCTTTGCTATTATGGATGAATTGGTGTTAAGACGGAAGGGCTGGGGAAGGACTTACGTGAACTTGGGCAGGGTTCATAGTCTAGTTCTGGTTCGTTTCCCCTCAAGTGTTGTTTACAATTTTTTGGCATATGATCGAGTTGGTGCTACGACAACTGGTTTAGGGGGAGATATTGCATGAATTTCAGTGTGGTTCAGCTTTCCACTTCAGACCGAAACCATTTCTGTTAATAACCCGCTTACCCTGACAACAGGGGAAGGGTTTACCGACGTTTGCTCTTTCGGGCCTGTAGTCCAACCACTTTGCCTGACGAAGCTTTCAGCAAAACATTGCAAAACCTTTCTTGAAATGATAATTCTAGTATGATTACTGCTTAACTTGACCTAAATGACTGGATTCATTCACGATCGACTCGTACATTCGGAATATGACCCTCTGTTATCATGTACCACGTGCATTAATACTGACGTTCAGAATGTGGAAATCTCCTCGAAGATTAGGCAAACGTCAGATTTTAAACATCTCGCTGCGATTGTTGGTTTGGAGTATGAGGCCGTGGCATATACGGACACAGAAATGACCCTAATTTTCAAGGACATCGGAGGTTTGGTAACATAGAAAAACTGTTTAATAGGTTATAGCGACTTGAACCTTCCAGCATAATGCACCATAAATTCTTTTTCACTCAGGTTTGATCTTCCGGATCGTCAATTCCATTCAGTACCCAAGTGCTGGCGCTTTATCATGAGCAGCCCGAACGACAACAAAGAGTTGATCCCTGAATTCTTTACGTTGCCTGACTTTTTACGAAATAATGATGGTAAGTTGGTAGTGGACTTTCTTCCGATTGTACAAAAGGTTCTCTCTGATAACCTGGTGTATTTTTACAACTTTAGCAGCAAACAGAAATAGTTTGGAGAGGTTTGGGGTAGGAACAACCTTTGTGGATTTCTGAAATTCACCATTACTTCACCAAGGATCCGTCCATCTGGAAACAGGCTCTATTTGGATCTGATTTACACTAATGGATCTGCAGTGGGAAATTGCCGGCACGGCATTCTTAGTAACGGCATCTGAAGACCTTTACCATACTATCACTAATTAGTTCGTATGCTGTTTACCAGATGCCGATAATCTTTCAGCTGTGACACCCTTCCGGTGTGTGCGTGATGCCTGCAATATGTTTAGCTCTCTAGTTGTCATTTCGAGCGTTACCACCAATACTACCTCAACACCTTGAAAAGAGGGCTTTATTCGTAGTTGAGACCTGCCTCAGGATTTGAGTTGTTTCAGCATTCGCACTATTTCATACTGTTATCCTCACTCAAAACACGATTCAGTTTATGTCGAAAGCTGAGGAAGATTGCTCAACTTTGATGAGAACATCATCGTGGGCGTTTCAGTCACCAGAAGACTCTATTTGCACGCTTTGGCAGAAACATCAAACGCTAACCACAAATATATAACTTTTCCCAATTTCTTCTAGCAAAAGTTGGTTTATTTGTTTGAGAAACCATGCGAAGTGTATTGACATCAACAATGCAGTGAGGCTTCCTCACACAAGGGAAAACCACAAAAAACGGTGTAGTTCGGTTCCAAGATTGCCGGTCCACTTAGCTGTGCTGCGTAATCTTGACAGTAATAGAGAGCATTCCAGAGGAACCTAAGGTCAATAGTAGAATAATTGGAATAATTGGTTGTCACGATGGGGACCTTCCACTGAAAGTAACCTGCTGGATGAAAGGTGTTTTAGGAGGTTTTGGTAGATGGTCGGGAAAAGTTTCGATTTTGATACAGTGGCCTTGGCAGACAAATTGAGAATGTTGCCAGGTTGGTCTATATCTAAGGCAATCGGAGACCAATCAGCAAGACCGCTTTCAACTAACGCACCAGATCACTGGTAAATTTCGGTTAAAAATCCAAGCGATTCTCAAAATAAAGGATTCAAGTTACTACTCAGCTTTTATCTGATATCCATCAGCACGCATGTCGGTTCAGTCCTGAGCTTCTGATCACACTATCTTCTGAAGATTCCCGGTTACTCAGCACAAAGGTGACAGAACTGAGGATCATCCAAGGCAAGATTGAAAAGATGGACAAATACGAAAGTTTGAAAAGTCACTTTACACTATTCAAACATCCAATAAGTTCATAAAAAACGCGAACCATCCATAGTGATTGCAATGCAGCAAGTTGATGGATCGCTAAGTAACGAAGCGAGTTGTCTGTTGGAGAGAAAAGCTTGAATTGTACAGTAATTGAAAGAGTTATAAGGTCAAGAGAAATAGTTTCAAGTGTTGAAAACGTGGTTCAGAAACCTCCTTCGATGAAAGCGGAGAAACCAAGGATGCATTTGGTCACAGTTTCTAAGTCCCAACGGCCAAGAGTTCCAGATATTGGACCGGCAGAATGGAGAGTGGTAACTATCATACAACGCGCATACTGATTGCAAAGGTGGACAAGGGTAAGGCCACTGTCGTTATGAATAAAAGGGAGCATATGCAGGCCGTCGAACAACATCTAACCGAAGGACGCTACCGGCAGGTCTTCAAAAAACACGGGTAAAGTTGGAGTTGGTGTTCATTTGCTAATCGTGGTAAACAATTTAGGCAAGGTGAGTGATACCGATTCTACCCTAAAAGTACAATCCAACCACGACCTTATGACCCACAGTAGCAGGGATAGGTACCCTATGAGCTAGCCATGTTCTTGGTACGTATCCTAAAAATTCTTACCGGAAAATCGATTACTTATATTAAGAATCCATACATGACTTTGCCAACAACATTGCAGCTTCCCCCTTCGGGGGGAATTTCAACTTCAGCTAGTTATATACGCACTTGCCAAAAGAATTAGGCAAATAATTGCTATTAACAGACAAGACACCTTCAGAACGGCCACAGATGATTGCAGATAAAATAATGAAAGGCAAAAAAGTATGCCCGAACCCCACTAAATTCGTCTCTGACTTCTTGGACTTCCAGCATCCCCAGTTTTGGTAAATATATCTATGAATGATTTTGAACGGAGATCTGCGGTCGTGCCCACCGTAAAACATTTTAGTGCTATGCAGATGACAATTTGTCGTGATCAAACGAGACGAGGTCCGTGAATTTTACAAATACTTGAATGACCTCCGGAACCGCACATCAAAGTTAGCCTGGAGATAGAGTCAACTTCGGGAATACTACCCTTCATAGACAGTATGATACAAGATTAGTGGGAAACTAAAAACCTCATTAGGGAGATTTTGAACATTTCGTTCGCGCATTCTAAGTCTGTATTCGTCAGTGTTTATCCGAATAAAGGCTTTGTTCACAAAAGTTTATTAGACAGCAACTCAAATACATGTAAGGAACAGACTTTGTGCTAGTGTATACCCAATGATTAAGCATCAGTTAAAAAGGGTATTAGTATATGTGGTGGGATCCAACGAGTAGAGAGTGCTGTTATTCCGTTTAAACCAGGGATGTCCGAAGTCATTCAACGGATCCTAAATACGGTTAACATAAGAGTAGAATTCCAGAGGGAAAACCCTGTTCACTGGTGCAACTGAAGGAGCGTGTCTTCCGGGACTGCGCCTAGAAAATCAAACACAACGACTGAACTAAAGTCTACCTAGGACGGACAGCCGGAGAAACTCGCGCCAGAGTCGGTAAACACAAGAGAAGATTAAACAGACCGTCAAGAAAAGCTGATGACTGCATAGGACTAGTGAAAGACTCGGCAGCAGCGGGACATGCGCTAGACACGGGACATAAAATGTTGAGGAGTGGACTATGATTCACATCAGAGCAACTGATGGATGAGGTAGTGGAAATCGCGTAACATTCCAACGGAAGTTGTAGATCAGTCGAGCTGACACGTGGCGGTTTGGCCATCAGAGATGGCCTACATATGAATTTCACTGACGAAGTGACCAACTTAATCCATGTAATCTCCTCCGATAAGAAAACTGTCGTAACACTTTCAAACCCCAGCAGGTGAACTAAATTTATTAATGACACCCAAAAAGAACTGTCATCTAAAGTCTAATGAACCGGTAGGTCAGATACCCAAACCCAACTAAAATAATGATGTCCCCTACGAATCCATCGGCTTATGCGCCCTAGTAACTGACAAGAGCTTTTAATCGACAGTCAATACTGATCTAGTGTGCTAGCCGAAAAAAATCTTGTCGATTTTTCTCCATCTACTTTAAAACCAGGCCAACCTAGTAACCTGCTCACTTGACCCGGGGAAGCTCTTATATCAAGCCTACTGAATGTTTAACAGACTTCCCTGAAATGTGGCATTCATCCGTTTTTGAAAACCTGTGCACCTCAGCTCTCACGCCAAATGCCTGAATGTAGTGGTGAGTTCGATTTCCGCTTCTACCGTGGAATCATCCTCGTTCCATAAATGAGCCTTCATGTACCACGCTTGATGAATTTTTTTCAGAACTCTGTTGAATTTGCAATCTCACTGAAGTATAACAACTAATTCTTCGTCTGGTTGACTCACGCTTATTCTCCAGCTTTCGATTTTGGAGCTTCTCAACACCACAACCACAACATCGGTGATGTTGAACTGCCAGCTTGGGCTTCAACTCCTGAAGAATTTATTCGGAAACATCGAGCGGCTTTGGAGTCAGATTACGTCTCATCCCATTTGCACGAATGGATTGATCTTATATTTGGGTGAGTACGCACAGTAAGGTATCCATAATTCGCTGAATCGGCTTCCGTGGTATTGACGCCACGGACTGGTTGCTTTTGCAACCAACTGAGTTTATGTGAACCGTCCCTTGTTGTATGAAGAACTTCGGTGTAAATGCCATTCCTTCCAGTACCTTTTGGATGGGGTTCTAGAGGACCTGATGACAGCGCGTTCTGACCATATTATATGGCGCGCTTACTAAATAAGACGGATAACACGAAACCATGGCTGAGAGTCAAACACATTTCTGCAGCTGTCAAATCGGAGGCATTACGGATCGACAAGGCGGTACTGCACACCTTTGATAATTTTCAGTTGCATCCAAATAGAGCAGCCACATGTAAAATATGTTTACTTCCGTTGTGCCACTGACTCTAGTTAAGTTTATCACCGTACATTGGATTGACAACACCAGTGTTTTGTGTATGTTGAATGTAAGGAACGTGATCTATTCGCTAAAATATTCTGCTTTTCCCGACACAGAAAACATGTTTCATGCATAAAAGGGCTTTTACGAGATGCCTTGAAAACCTCCATCTTTACCCAAGTATAATAAAGATGCGTTCATACCGGTGGTGCGTAGACGATGTATTCACCATCATTAACAAACCTCACACCTACCGTAGATTTTAACGAACTTTGTTCAAACACATTCAGCGATTTACTTACTTCTGAAGAGGAAAATAACGGACCCTTCCGTTTCCTGGACCTATATCTGCTAACATATGATGGCTCAGTTATACGATCAGCTTGCCGGAAACCAACCTGGATTTAATGATGTACCAAGATTCATTCAGTATTAATGTCTGGCCCCGGCTGAATCAATTTCGATTTGCTCACGCACTCAGCAAACGTCCGCACGCGCATTGAAACTTCAATGGTCTGCTCACGTAACCACTGGCCACTCAGGCCAATCGATCTTAAAGTAAAAAGATTTCACACTTTTACTCATTGACCCCGCTTTATCTTTGTTTTACTTGTATCGTTCTCATCGAGTTTTATAAACCCTCCATCCGTACTAACCGGAAGGAGATCGCGAAAGCACTACTACTGATCAGTTTGTGTCCTTTCGGGGACTACGTCTATTTGATCAATCTCGAGAAGAGCGAAATCGGTAGTGGGCTGTCACGGAGTCTTCTTCAAACTTATTATTAGTGTTTTGTCAAGAATACCACCTAGGTATCTTGAATATTGTTTCAAATGAAACGCGAAGTTAATTTTATGCAGTATTTCCAGTTGTAGAACATGATAAATCAAGGATTTAGTGAAGACCCGCATAACTGTACTGTTGACACCGACCTGATTGGCAAATGACTGTATAACTCCACAAACTGTGGTCATCGAGTTAAACCAATTACTGTCACAAATGTCTCTCTTGCTCCTTACCTCTGCTGGACTGTTTGTGAGTCAGCCGCAAGATTGTGAATTGATCGCAACCTTGCAACAAGGTAGTATTGATAAAGTGTGCAGAAAAGTTGAACGAAGTATTCGTGTTTGCTTTTGCAAGCAAAGCACATCGATTTTTATAACTAGCATTTTATCTCCTCAGTTACAAGCAAAGCGGTCCTGATGCTGTTGATGCGCTGAATGTGTTTTACTACGCAACGTATGAAGGGGCGGTCGATTTGGACCAGATACCAGACCCACTGGAACGTCAAGCCATGGAAAGTATGATAAACAATTTCGGTCAAACACCTTGTCAGCTGCTCAAAGTACGTTAATCATTTCATATCGTTATCCATCTTGGGGCATCAAAACAATTTGAGTTATCTGGAGCAGATGACTTAACGCCACCTAGGAAAAGTTTTGCTCATGTGTTTGGGATTCTAATGTGATATCGGTTGCGTTCCGAAGTGCTCACGGTCAAAAGACATCTTTCTCAACTACTGCCGTGTATTGTGTGCACAGCAGTTGCTGTTTCAAACCATTCAACCATCCTGGGACAGACCCTACCAACTCAGTCTTTTTGAGCATAAATCACTGTTTTACTTCTGGTACCACGTCTTATACACCTATAAAGATCAGACGTTTTGAGTTTGTGGCCCATAAATACAACAAAAATGCTACAATTTCACAACTCAAGTTTTCTGCCTGCTCCTACAAAATGGATTAGGATTCACAGTTTAAACCGAATTTCCTCTGCCCAGTTGTGTTTAACGTGGGATTTCTCCTCAGATCCAAAAGCACATCCCCTTATTGGTTAACTTTCGACAGTGTGACTGAAAATCGAACCTTGGTAACTGACTTGGCAGTTCCGCGACAGGTACACAGAAACGAGACGTTCGCTCAATTACCCTAGACCCGCACTAACTTCCCTAAGCTCTCTGTCTGTATTAAACCGGAAAGACACAATGACGCGCATGAAAGTGGCTTCGCTCAGCAGCAAAAAGTGGAGGGGAAATTCAACATAAATCGGACTACTTTATCTATGTTTGCCGATCCTAAATGGAGCACGCAGCTCGCGTGCACTATACAAAGATACATCTTCTCGTTCCTTACAAATTTTTTCCCGCACTGGTTTAAACTATGGTCCCAAGCACCTTATCAGTGAACAGTACTGCTGCGATAATGCCTGTTTTCTGACGGAGCCATTTAGTCATAAGGTTGCTGAATACTCTTTGGCGACCAACGACCGTTTTCGCCCTTCTTGGGGCACATCAGATAGGCACAATCCGCGGGTTTCCATTGACCTTATGTTCTTCTTGAACACTAAATTGTACGCAGTTGGCGAAGTACACCTAATTGAGTTGATTGAGTTGTTCTTCAACTGAATTCGCTTCACAAGACCGCCTAATGTTTCAGTTGGTATGATATTAGAGATATTGCAATACATTGTCTAAGCGCGACACACCACTAATAAGGTCGTCGACAGACAAGGCTCAGCTGGGATTCAGGTGAGTCTCTCGTGAAAACCAAATCGGTATGCAAATGAGTGTGTTAGTCGAAGTTCGTACAATTTAGGTTCAATTAGAACATAGAGTTAACGGAAACTCGGGGATCGTATCTACTTGATGAACCCCAAAAAAGGACGAAACTGGTCGTGGGCTGTCGAGGGGTTCTCAGCAACCTTATGGGTAGTGTGTTTGACCACATGTTATTTTACCCCCTGCACCAAGAAGCAATTGAGAAATTCTGTTATATCCAAGCTAGAATACTTTGATCAGCTCAGTTTCCGTAGTACAGGAGCCCAAGAAGTGAGAGAATGCTCACATACCTGGGGCTTAGAAATTATAACATAACCATCCTAGGCGTTGTTATTCTCGGTTGTTTTGTTCGCAGATAACAACACTGACTTTTCTGAAAATATGCACGACGAGCGCGTGTAATTTTGGACCGGCTAAATGGGGACAGTATAGTGGGGCGGTGATCTGGGGCAGATCGTTATGTTGAAGATCTTTTCGGGATCTTGCGTTTATCCGTGTGGATGCAAAGAGAACCATCAAAGTATTTTATTTGTCTGAAAGTAAAGCATCACGCTACAACTTGGTGGGAATAATCATTTTGCCATTCATTATTGTTTATTATTATTATTACTATTGTTAACGCGCTCCAGTCGGTTAATTACTTTCAATTAGTCCATGCATGTTTGCCGCTTGGTACCACATGATTGGCTGGTGCATTCGGCTGGGCTTAAATATTCTTCTGATTGGCCAGGTATGTTCAGGTCTCCAGTGGTTTAACCACCACTGGCAGAAAACCTCATTTCAGTTGTCAGGCCTACTTTGGGTACAGTGATGCATCGAGGAGAGGATACCATCAGGGAGAGAGTAAATCGTCTCCTTTCTCATGGTAACCTCTCTTCGATGATATTATCTTAAAGGTATGGACAACCGAATGTGCGCAAGAAACGGAGCTCGGATCTTTATCGGTTGTTAGCCAGTCAAACCAAACCACTTGACCCCATCCACAGTTGTTGCTAGCCTTCAACTGTCACAGCATAGCTTTGTGGAACACGTGGTTAACGACATGAGATGATACCGTCAATTTCATATTTGTGACACAAATCAACTTATTGTTCATGTGTAATTTGCTAGATTGACGGTATCCTAACTACATTGGAGAATAAACCTTAATTCTTTTATGGAAACATCTTTTGGTTGTATTTTTATGCTGCAGAATCCACACCCCAAACGACTTACCTACAATGCCTGGCTTCAAGTTGTGTTAGACGAACAAAGGATTCCTCTCACCAGTCTGCTAGCAGCCAGCTACAACGAATCGCAGCAGAGATTCACAGGTGATCGGCACGTGAGTGATGTAAACTTAGATCAGATCAACCAGAATGAAGGACCTGAAGATAGTGCCGAGGTGCAGAGTGAGTTCAAAGGTGGGACACTTTCAGCAACGTCAGAGGAGCCAACTGTGGCTACTGAGGAAGAGACATCTCAGGCGCTGGAAGTTCGAAAAAGTGACATCCCCCTTTCCAATAAGTTATGGAGCTTTCCGTGTGATCCAGAATCACGATGGAGTAATGTAAGATTTGGCATATTTTGTCGTCTATATCCACTGGGCCACAGGAAGAGATCCGATGCGAAACCTGTAAGCCTCATCGTGTGTTTGGCTGTAATTCCAGCGGCACGGATTCCTTCAGATTATATCCCCAAAGAAGAAAACAGAGACAGGATGACAAGATCGATAACTCGCCCGCCAGATGCGATGCCCATTCCGCTTTCCACACGACGCCTGACTAACTTTGGAAGTCGAACACTGTTGGTAGAGGATGACGAGGTTCTAAATGCACCAATCAGATGGGACCGCCTGGTATCCTTATTATTAGCAATTGACGAATGCGGCATCATCAGCAGGTACCTGTGGCGCCCTAGTCGGTTGAGAAACCTACCCCTTACTGCAAGATGTTCACTCCAACCGCTGGATTTATTCCAGTTGCAGCTTAGCAGCAAAAACCTACTACAGTAAGTTTCCTCATCGTATATGTGAATACCCTTAAGTAATGAGATACACTGAAAAAGCAGAGTAGACAGATTAGAATATACACTTTCAGAAAAATACCAGTAGAAAGTTGGTGGCGTCGAATGTGACAATACAGTTCGAAATGAACGGTCATCCATAAACAGGTAAGTTTAACCACAAGCAACTCGGTCTACGTACTCTCAGCTTATTTTCGAGCAGTGTTGCCGATCCAGCTTCAAATGAAATCACTGTTCCAATTTAGTGAGATGTTCATTATAGACCGTTGATTTAGCTTAGGGTCTTGGAACACAACAATCTGACCATAGGTATTCTGATCAGAAAGGAACCTTACGAGTGGGATGAGCGTTCCATCCTATAAATAAACACGGGCCAGTGTGTGGTCACGTGATTGAATGGTTAAAGGACAAGCTTGATTTACACTGCTGTCAGCAAGTCACGGTCGAATGCAATAGGTACCAGGGATGCGAATGATGCTGAAGTCCCGAAAAAGGATATGGATCACCTGCATGGTTTCACTGAGATGGATGATCTTCTGCTCAACTTCAACACTTGTCGGTATAAAACCGAATGGAGGGTAGACGCCCTGCTAACGCAGAGCATATGATGCCTCACGAAGTGGTCACGAGAGACTCGGGGTTCTTTTGGATCCACAAACGTCGGACAACAAACAGTGCGTAGCAACTAGAAGACGCCAACTGCCATGGACACTTCGGCAGACGTTATTTTCATGGAGTTTCCAAACAGCCCGAAGGCCGTTTGGCTTAACGTGACATCACTTATGATATCATAAGTGATACAAGTTACTGGACGGTGCTTGTGCTTCGATGATGGGCGTTTTGGCTTCGTCTGTTACGGTATAATCATGGCTTGTGCAGCTGACGATATGAGCGACCCGATAAATAAACCTAAGCTCTTCATCTGAAGTCCAAGAGAGAAGTGGATGTGAAGTTCTACAGCACGACCTTGCACTCTGAAGGTGCAAGACGCATGTCGAAAAAGGGACCATCACCTGCGCTCTGTTTACAGTAGTTTGGGCAGACAGCTGGTTGCAAAATAATTGAAAGATGCCGTCCGCGTAATACAATCCCGTTGAACCTTCTACACTGATATAATATATTTGCTCTGTGGTATCCACGGCAATGTCAATGGCAAAACTGAACAGAAAGAGAGCGACAAGGTAGTCTTGATGAACTCCGCTAGTGGCGAGAAGATTTGGATAATTCATCGTGTACGGTGTGGGAACGAAGGATGTGAAGAACGTCTACAAACTTCATGGGCATTTACCTCAGGCCAAGAATATATACAAGAACCAATCTATCCACAGATTCACAGGATCTCTCAATATCGAAGGAAAATACGATTGCTCGCTGGTGGCATACGTGGCACTACTCAGACAATTAACATAAAGTTATGACCACTATGCCACCTAGCTGGCCGAAATCCGGATTGTCTTCGGAGATGCACCTCAGGTGCAAATTTTGATTTTGTAATATCACGGAAGTCTGATAATGTTGCGATGGCTGGAATGGTCGTTTCGGGGCTTTTTTGATTACAAATAGGACGACGACTAACTGGCTCGATTTTCTGAAACGCGTTCTTGTTCTTAAATGATTACTTGGAACCCAGTCAAGGCAAATATACAAAGCATCACCTACATCTTCGAATAACGATAGGGAAGCTGAACTTACCCAGCAGCCCGATGTCGTTTCGAGGTAGAAACCGCTGGGGAATATAAACTCGCAGACCACGGCTCAAAATTAGTTGGTCGAATGAAAGACTTAGGAAGAGGAGTGCATCACAAAATATAATGTTGTGAATATTCCACCCAGAGATCTAAAGTCCAGTTTTTATAGCATACTGAAGAACATCCTAAACAAGAGATTCGGTTGGGTCTTTCGTGGAAACAGAATTGGTATGCAAATGAGTGTATTTCGCTAATAATTCGTTTTCAGTATAAGCTTACAGAGAGCTTCCTAGGTCGTTTTACAAATTAGCTGGAACAGCTTCTAAGCACATCTGATTGCGCTATCTGCCTCCATTTTTTGAACTTTCTCTGCCAGTTTCCACTCACCGGACAAGATGAGAGCTGACATTACATTGATCGTCTAGCCGAACCAGGTCCTGAGCCCGTAGGGACACAGCGTCTCCCATCAAGGAGTGACAATCACCGTCCTGATATCCAGTGGTTCCTATTTTCGCACTCCGAAACTCTCCATCTAGGGTTTCCGGCTTCATATATGGGTGTGGTTATTTCATCTCACTTGTGGCTAGTGCGCTCCGAGGAGACTGCCTGTGAAGCTTTGTTAGTGAACCTCAGTGTTTTCTTAAGCGCTGTGGCCCACAAATCTTTTCTACTGCTGGTGCCCCTTTCTTGTGCTTTGGAGAATTTTACTGAAAATCTACGCTGAAAGGGTGCGAGTATTCAGCAAGGACTGAACTACGCCATCGGTAGTTAATGGCTATGGGAGCAGTATGATTCCAAGGTTGCCTACAATGGGTGTACGCCAAGTGGCTCAACAGCACCCATTACGTCTAAACCTAAGGCCGCTGGGGGACAACTGCTAGTCAGTACAAAGTTGAAGAATGAGCTCACTATTATCAGTAAACTCCTTTTCCAGACCAAGCATGTAACTAGATCGTGCCTCTGATCTACTAAAGCAGCCTACAGTGTGCTGAAACCTCTTGTCGATAAAGAAGCACCTAAAGTTCACCCAAATGATGATCGTTGGTCGATCTGCATAAGGGTTCGCACGTTGAAGGTTACAACAAAAAACGAGAGTTAGGCCTGAGTGGCAGACTTGGAGCGGTAGCCGCGAGCAGTGTCATAAGAATGACAAACTTTCCGGGTAATCAGCACTAACAATTAGGACCCACAGAAGAGGGACTATCAAGTAGGTCTGTAGGAGAGCCGACAGATAGGCGGGAAGCGTCATCATCCGCGTTTTCGGTTATCCGCTATGCTGTATGCATCGGATATGGTTAGCCAGCTGTTACCACCACATGACAACCAAGGTGAAAGGATAGTACTTTTATTTGCGTATTTCATCCGCAGAGGTTAGAGATGTGTTCAAAACTTAGGTCTCCAGTAATGAGCCCAGTAGCCAGGGTTGTGAATTGTGGAACAGCTTACCAGCGAGTGCTGTTACAATGCCTTCGACTGGTGCATTCAACCTGCCGAGTAGTAGAGAACGATTGAGCGAAGAGTTGTTAAATGTCGAACACTTGAGCTCACCCTAAGGAGCTTGAGGTGCACGACCAAAGTGGAGTCTTGTATGCGTGTTTCGGAGACAAAACATACATCGACGGAGAGGGAAAGCACGGTTTCAGCAGGAGATGCCTGTTGTCCAATTTGACGTAGAGTACTGACGTTGAAGGCTGTTACGTGAATCAGACCCTTTGGAAGCTAGTAAGTGATTATTTCGGTTTATTATTCTGGATGATAGTTCAGGCACGGAACAGTGGCTAAGGAACTGGCCGATGGGTCGATCACACGGCGTCACTCGATAGGTGGGGAGGGGTTGGAGAAGGCCGGTGAGCGAAGAGCTGCAAGGGCGGATGATACTCCCCGGTTGCCCAAGCCGAAGAAGAGGTTTCACTGAGGTACCCCATCTTGAGCCTTTGACTCAAAAGTCTGACCCACAAGGCAGTGGGAGGATGTAAGATTTTGTTCGGAGACCGCTCTCTTAGCCTCTGATTCAAAAGTCTGAACCTCGAGTTAGCGGTTGCTAGGGTTTTCTTGGGAGATACTTCCCGGAGCCAATACCTCAACAGCCCTGACCCACTTGGTTGCAGGGGACCAGCCTGGCCCAATGACGCATGGAGTAAGACATTACTGTCTCACTCTTACTGCGGCTGTGCACAGCAGGTGCCTTCTGAGCAGCACCGGACTCTGGTTTTAAAAGGATTTCGACTATGTGAAATAATGCACCGGCGGTCACGGTCAACCGTTGGGCGATCGGAGTGTGCGGTTTTTAGAGTCGACCTTTTCTAACCCCTTTCCTCGGAGAAAGGCAGCATCGCTGCTTCCATAAATATGGAGATGCTGGTCGCCTGAAAGGAACGCCATACTGCCCTCACACTGAGTGAGCTAACACCGGGTTTACCGTATCTCAGATGTGTGGAATAAGCGCTGCGGTGCGGTAGATGGAGCTGACAGAGGGTCAACATCTCATGCTCTCACCCAAATGAAACTGAATCACATTAAAAAGAAAAGAAAGTTCGTTTCCTTATCCGTCTTAGATGAGGAGAGGATACTTTAGCGCGCGCACGGCCATAACAATATAGTGCACAGAAAATGTGTGGAATCATTGACAGCTTCACTAGCGTATCGCCAATATGTCATATTAGGGCAATGAGGTCACGTAGACCCCAAACTTTTAGAGCAAGTATAGAACTGTTAACTATTCATGCCAAGTAAAAAAACTAAATTATCTTGAGATTAATGAAGCTTTCACTGAGATACGCTTTGCGAATTGTGTATTCACTCCAGTTTCGCGTCGTCTTTTTTATTACAGTCGATCACTATGCGGTGTTGGACCGATCGACCGCAATCTTCTTTGGGTCGAATACAAACAGACTGCGGTTTGCTGTGTTGCAAACCAAGCTTCGTCAATGATTTTCCCTGCAGTTGGATCCAAACTGTTTGTCACGAGCGCTGACGGGTGTTGGTTGTTCGCTGCAGGAAGGTGGGATAATCGGCTCGCAGTATACAACGTCAAAAAATCCCGCCTTGAAACTTTGCTTATTAGTCCACACACGAACACAATCAGCTGTCTGGCAATCGACACAGTGGATGGCCTGGCAGATGTCAGTAGCTTTGTTGTTCGCCCTGATCCCGCATTCGGAAGAGGTTCTACGACTGCAGGCTCAGCACAGAATGCTTCTGCCACATCAACGGGCCAGACGTTCAGCTCATGTGTGGTGGATCGACAGATGTCCACACGATTTTTGATAACGGGAAGCAAAGATGGAACTTGTGCTGTCTGGTTATTTTGCTCTCCCAATGACATCGATACCGAGGCAGTACAGGAAGAACTGTTAGCAGATTTCGACAGCACCGAGCTTTCTTATCCACAGGATCTTTTGGCCTGCAATGAGGAAGAAGATATGAGGGCTTTCAAACTGCATAAAGCTACTGCCGAAGGTCCGTTGGATCCGTTATTAAACTTGAACCTACATCCTGTGTCGGAAGGAGTTGAAGAACAGCAAATACACTCTGAAAAAACCTTTGGGTGCCTATCCTCTACAACCCAATTACGTAAGAATTCTGACAAACAGCTGTTCGCTCAGGCAAACCTACCATCCTTCTGGCGCTCGCATCAAGAGTTCGTGCAATTACAAGCTGCACGATCACCTCCGGGCGACATGACATCCGTGTATCATAGAGTCGGCCTCCCCTACTTTCCTACACTCTTGGGGTTACCGCAAACCAAACCTCTGGCGAAGTTAGTTCGGCTGTTTTACACTGATTTCACCGGAGCCGCCGTAACTGCGGTCGCGCTGTGCATGAATTTGGACGTAGCCTTGGCGGCAACACGTCGTGGCCAATTGGTCTACCTGTATTCCGTACGACGCTCCAGCTGGTCAAGGGTTATCTCGTTTGACCCAGCTGACACGGTCCCAGATTTATTTGACACCTCGGCAGAAGAATGGGAAAAGAAAACGCAGAAATTTTCCTCCGGAAACTATCGGGCGGAACATATGTTGATCTCAGCCCAGACTGGCTACATCTATCTGCAATGGAACCAAACCTCGTTTGATCGAAATTTGGCTAAAGCTGGTGACGCTGCAGCAGGACAACTAGGTCCGTGGGTAGGACTTTTCAGAACTCACGGCGAACTGGTAACCCGTCAGTACGTTCTGTCCGCCTCTTACGATTTCTGTGAATTACCAGATAAGAAAAAGGCGGACACCATGGTGACGCGAATCATGCTCACTTCGAACTTAACTTCGACGCAAATGAAAGGAGATTCAGACTTTGCCTCCTGCCCAACCCAACACTTAATCGTAGGAACGAGTAGTGGTCACCTAGTTATTATGTCAGCCAGCAGCCTGACTCCGATTCGGTGTTTAGATATGAAGAGTTCCGTGTTGGATTTCCGCTTTAGTTGTACTTTTACGCGTAGCGGAAATCTGTTTGACGGAATACATTTGTTTGTATCGCTGGCAGATGGGCGTTTGATCACATGTCAGCCAGGGGTTGTGAACACACGGGAAGAGAAAGGGGTAGAACACGACACTACTGTGGTGGTTACTTTTCAAGGACCAGAAATGTAATGCACTTTTGTGCCAAATTTTACTTCGCACCATTTTTGATACAAAAATTGTGATACCGTTTTTGTATGGTCTCCGGACTCGTGAAAATACGACTATTTCCTATGTCGGCGTTGCAGTCAACATATCGATTTGTCGAAAAATTTTGTACAGAATCCTATTTCAACATGTCTTCCGTCCATTGTGCCACAAAATACAGCACTTTCAAAACCAGTCACACTATTTATAAACAGAACCAGATAGACGTGCTTGTGATGTTTAGGAGAAGAGTGAGCAATCTGCCAACGAACTTGCTTTCGTTTGGGGAAAATGAGTTCATGTTCCTTCTAATTGCTTCTCGCCTTATGAAAGCTCTTAATTGGCTTAAAAACCGTAAGCAATGAACCAGCGGGAGCTCCATGTTCGATATTGATTTTGTAAACGGCTACTCTTGGTTAACCATTAGGTTGAGCGGATGACTTTCGAATAAAGAAATAATCGCGACAGGGTGGAAACGTTGATAACAGGGCAGGTACCTCAGGTGGAGGTACCCCCCTCCCCCCAAGCAACCACGAAGCAACACAAAATGGTGGTTCCGTGGCTCATGAGAAGGCGATAAGGTGTCATTTATGAGGGCTGAAATCTCCTGATTCGAGTTTCATTCAAGCAAAACCTGGGGTCAACTATTTAGGGTGTGTTTATCCTTCAAAAGGGAATCGTTTCCAAATTCCGCAGACATTACGGCATCAATACCGCTGCTATTTATGAGACCCATTGAGCAGTGTTCCCTAGAATGGGGTTGTCAGTCTCACATGAGTAACTAGAATAACTGCAGTAGGATCTCTGGAAGCAGTTATAGAAGAGTGGAGTGATGGGCATGCGATGCTCTAAAAAATCGTACAAAAACAAGCCTGTTCATTGTAATTAACTGAGCAGGGGACAAAAACCTTGAGCCAGAATACACCGCAAATGAGTAAGCTCAAGATAGCTCAGTGGTTAAGGTGCGAACTTACTGACCGGAAGGTCCGTGGTTCAAACCCAACCTTGACTGCTTCCGTCTGGGCTTGGGCAACCTGAGAGTATTTTAGCCCTCGTGTTTCCTTCATTTGGCATGGTAGCTAAGCACCGAAAGAGTATTACAATTGAACAGCTATTAATATTTGTTATTATGCTGCACCGGTGACACCATGAATCGTGAACAAATGACAGGAGAATAAAAGTCAGTCTGTCAACACCTCAGTAATTAACTTTGTATTTTGGCGGGAATTAACTGCTAAACTGCTGGTGCGATTGCTTATTATCTACAAAGGCTTTCCCCTGCTTACCACAACTAACCAATTGTCAGGCAAGCGCTGGTCTATGTCAGTTTAAGAGAAAGGAAGACTGTTTGGGCAATAAAAGGGGAACAGAACTTCTAACGATTGGCTCATGTACACGGCAAATCACGAGGTTCGTCTCTAATATATATATTCCTCGAGCCAGGTGAGGGAGTAGGGTTTTTTACTTGGTTACAAAAACACAACAATGCAACTTCAGATGGTGGGTAGGAAGACGGCTAAGTAATTACAGACGCACAAGAAAGGGGTAACCACCATTCATAATGTAAATCAATACGATCTATAGTGTCAACAATGTTGCGGAATAGAGATAGCTCAGGTGCGCTACTTAGTTATACGTTTGTTCACCGAGCTTGAGAATTGGATCCCAAACGTTTCGTCACCAAACAAGGCATCGTCAGTGCGGGATCCCGCCGATACAGTACTTTCTATGTAATGACCGTCTTCCAGATACGACCACAAATCTGTGTACTGCAGAAGCAATTAACTTGACCTTTTTTATTACGGCTAACTCTGCAATAAGACTGGATTCTTGAGGTTTTACTAGAGATGGATCGCTCTCGCAGTGATTGGATGTCCAAGCAGAGACGCTGAGATTTCCCGCGCAGCGCTTCTGGAACCGGAGCGGCCTCCTTGGAATATCACTCGATACTACTCTAAACAAATACAGTATGCTATCATAATCCTTAGGTAGTCTGAAATGAAAGGGCTACGGAAGCGGTTCAGCACATGTGTAATTGTGACGCTATGCCGGTTACATAAATCTCGCAATTGTCTTTGTTTCCGAGTTATAGAACAGGTGGTTTGTTATTCGAACCTCTAGGGATGGTGGATGGGATGTTTGCGAATTCCATGGCCCAGCATGGCAATTTTCGTTACCAATCGAGGAAACATCAATGACTTGTCGACTAAAGTCAAAAGTAGATAGAACATAGTTGGTCCACCTAAAAACGTCAGCCTGTTGGGCAGTTATGCTCATTGAGAGACGATAGAACGTGGACACTTTCTTATTAGGTAAGGAGAAAAAGTCTAAGCCAGCCAACTAGACAATGCGTTGTTGTCGCCATTATCTCCCCTCTCCCTTATGAACGATTTGATACAAACATGTCGTTCGTACATGATTTCAGCTTGATAATTGATCCGTCCCGAAGTTTGTCAACGGTTTTCGGATGGAGGCGGTAATTAGGGTGACTTTAGAACAAACATACCTCGAAGGCAAATAAGCTTAGATCAGAATGCTCTCTTGAGAGATACCACTAAAAGACTGGAAAATAATGCTACAGTAACCGGCAATGTGCCTACCGTCCTTGGCCATCCTACACATGAACGTTTCGCGAAATGAAGCCGCAAAACACTGGTGGAAAGTGAGGTAAACAACCAGGTGATCCAATCCCCTGTCCCATGTAAGTGGAAAACAACGGGTTCACGGGGCAATAATCGTCTCATACATCAAGTAATGCGTTAGAAAACAAATGCAGCGAAGAACACAAGAAGTAATGAAGCCACAAAATAAGACAACATAGGAATGCTGATGAGAGCACAAAGCATTATGCACTGGTAAACGATGGGTAGACAAGAGACTGGCACAACAGAACAGGGAAAATGTGGAATGTAGTGTACTGAAATCCAGCGCTCAAGAAACAGCCCTATCGTGACTAGATATGGAACCCGCGCTTTCTGACAAAGATGTCAGAGGCTTGAAGAAAAAAGAAAGGCGGTCATACCAGATCAACCTCCTCCAGGTTGTCAGTATCAGGTAGGCCCGAATCCGAAAGCTTACTATACCGCTTCGAACGCTGATTTGTTAGCAGGCGAAACTTTTTCGACTTGAATTCCACGGAGGGATGATCAGTGCCATTCCGGTTGTTTGACTGCTCCACATCGTTGTCATATTCATCGTCCATCGTTTCTCCACGCAACATAGCCAAACGACTGTCGTCCTCACCTTCTGACTTCGGGTGCTCGACTGGTAATAGGCGATAAGAGCCGCGAGCATCCTCTGTGGGGACGCTCATTGATTTTCCAGGTTGGCATCGAGTCGTTAGGCCACGCCGAGACATTGCGTAAGGAGTTCGCGGTCGACAACAGAAGCGATAGGACAGCCAAACAGTGGCAGCTGATAGTATGGTCACGAGCACGGAACCTTCGAAACAAGAATGGATATATATATAAAGGCAACACCCAAAGAATGACTTCAGTCATGTTGAGCGATGTCAATCTAACCCGTCGAAAAATTGAAGGCACGAACAGTATGCTTTCAAAAGAAGGTATCGCTCAACGACTGAAAACTTTAACCTGAAGTTCATCGGATGTTTGTGTAACAGATCCTGCCCCACCTGTGGTTAAATTGAACGAATAAGGCGACCCGTTCGTCGATCTATTTGCAGTACTCGTTGTTTCAGGAAATGAATAACTGAAAATAGTATTATCATCTAACACGACCACATTGCTAGTTACAGTCGATTACTAAAACCCTTGTAAATACCTGTCCGAGAGTGATACCCAGGCCTGGTATCAGTGACTAGTTTGAATTCGAGCGCATAAAGAGGCAACACCATCAGTGGTGACTTCGGAGCGGCAGGCTTAAGGTTCAGGTCCCCGACAAAAATCGCGTTGACCTACAGATCGAAGTCGAGGCATACATCATGAAGTCAGAATAGACCCTAGCCAACACATCCCACCCAATAGACACCTTCAGAAGGCCCATGGATCGCCAGATTTCGGTTTCTTACTCAGTTTCCCGAAATCTCTTTTACTTCACTGGCACATCCAATCAAAAGCATCAAATGTTGCTGCCCCAGGATTTTCCAGCTTGCACATGAGCTACAAAAAAGCACAAGCCCTTTTGGCGCCACCCAAGGTGGAGGGCACCTGCAAAAGTTGTAGTTCATGCCTTCCATTTAACTGGTAACACAAGTGCGAAAACACGAGGAACCAGTAACAGCTCATCGGTAGGAGAACCCGTCTATTCGAACTACTGAAAATCACCAATTTATCAAAGTCTGCAATAACCAGTCTGGTGTGAAGTGTGCAATCCAAGACACTATACCCATGCCCGGAAGCCAGATAGTAATTTGTACCAACACTTGGAACAGCAACACCTGTGGATTGACTGTGACTACTTTGGCAGATTCACAGTGTCGAATCAACTGGGGGATGAAAAAAATTGCCAGCTAAGCTTTCCAAGTGACTCATACTTTGAGCGATGAACGATGCATCATTAGAGAGAAAGGGAACTGTGGTATGAAGTTGGGACGAAAGCCATCAGTGGTTCCAGGGGAATTCGGCACTGTTCGGTCTACATTAATCTGAGCAAGGCAGCAAGAAATATCATCTTGTGGGCTGGATCAAGCGTATTCGAGGGAACGCAGTGAGGTTGGACTTCCTCGTACTGTGAATAAAGCCTCAATAAAGGAGCTCACGACTTGACTAAGACATGTTTGACGGTTCCCTGTAAATGCCTCTATTGACTGATTCTGGCTTCACCATTCTGGAAGTTCGACGGAATAGGCTTGTACACCTTCAGTGACAGCCAGCCGATCCGCTGCAGAATGCATAACTAATGACAATTACAGTGCTCTGATGGTCGCGTTACTTGACAGAGAAGAGTTGGCGGATGCACCGATAATCGAGAACCATCAAAACATACGGATGTTCTTTGCGTATAAGCCGGAGTAAGAACGGACTGAACAGTTTCAAGATGTTGCTTAGTACAAGACACTGATATGCATGGGTCAACGATCCAGTCTCCTATACTAGAAGGCGACAGTATTAAAAATGCTCAACACTTAAGCTGGGAAGGACATGCTGGGAAGGATTTGCAGGGACTCAGATTTACCAAATCAACGAGCGACAAAAGATGATAAAGTACCAAGATTGCGGATGAGTTCAGTCTAAAGAAGCTTGAGATGGACAACACAGGCTTACCAGAAATGATCATCAAATGCGTCCGCGTATCAGTGGATAGGGCGCTGACAGGGGTGAGACGGAACACGTGATACGTCGGCCCTTTCAACATCTCGACTTTAATCAGTTCGCTGAGATCCACATAACCGGTGGCTCGAACAGTGAACCGGAATATCCCAGGTGGTAAGGCAATAACGAATTTGCCACGGTCTTCCGAGGGTCCGGTGGACAATTCACTCTGCATATAATCCATATGGATACGGGCCCAAGGAATGGGATAACCAGAGATCGACTGCACGCAAAGAGAAATGACATGACGAACTTAGTGCACGCAGGATGGCAAAGTTAAATCAATGACGACAAAAGTATAAAAACATACCTCAACACGACCAATCAAACCGGAACTTCCTGGTACGGTCAATGTTGCATGACCGATGAGACCAAGCAAAAGACTGGGGAAACGGAAATCTTTCCAAATTCGAGCCACACCTACTGGTGTGGGACGGAGACAGGCGGGACACAATGAGAGACCGAGACTGATTGGGCCAGCTAGTGGTAAGGGAGGTTGAAAAGAAGCGCCCGACTGGAGCTGTCCACGTGGCGAGTCCAGCTGGGCGAAGTCGGGTGAAATCGAGGACAGACGTAACGCAGAAGCAGCCCTCAAGGTCAACTTGGATTCAGTTGATCGCGGGTTAGCAGGAGTTAAATCGTCAATGAACATCATTGTTTGAGGTCGACGACGACGGTCGTTAAACGCGTTGTGAGTAGAAGAGACAACATGAATCGGAGCAGAACACACGCGTGTAGGATGGCGAAATCCTGGTGAAAGAAGCTGCCCGAGAAATCGCAACCATTCGTGAATTTCGCCTTGAATGTGCTGAGCATAAGGAGTCTCGGTGGGATCTGAAAGTTCGGCAACGCAATTATTGCTGCAGCTGAACATCCACTTGAAAAAAAACAGCAGTTTGTCCGTCTATGTTAAAAACGATCGAATGAAATTTACCAAATACAGTCCACGAGACTTTTTAAGAAGTCCGAAGAGACAAACAGGCATTCGGGGTAGACAGGCCAACATCTGATGAGATTTCGAGCGATAATATGAAACAAACGAGGATGCAGGCAACAGGAATCCAACCAACAACGGGCCACTTACTATGAGCACCCGCCTCACCTCACATTTAGGAACTGAGATTCCACACTGATTCGCTAAGTCACCAGCAAAGATGGTAAGACGAATATCCAACATGACTCGGTTGACAAAGCAATCATGCATTGGGCTGGAGGTCCGAAGTTGGGTTTTCACTCTCAACATTTTGGTTTGCAGCACAGAAGTTGCTGTGCTGTATCGTGTTGAAAAAACGCGGGAATTTAACGTAAAAAAGGCCCTATCCCGGTTGGGCAGACCCAAGCCGCGTCAGCGCAATTGAAGTCATAACATGCATGTCCGGTCTCTTTCTAGAAAAGCTACGAAGCAAAACAGAAGCTTCCACTGATAAAAAACCCAGAACAGAAAAACGCGTTCCAGTCGAACATAACAAGTTACCTCTCTCCCGGTAACCGGACGCGTTATAACGACACTCGACATCCGGCACACGCCAGACTCCGAAAAGTAATTCTCCACTGAAACCCTCACCATACGGTTTTCCATTTGCTATTCGGCATTCAGCACGTAAACCGGCTACCGTCGGTTGTACTAGCCCATGTGTCAGCGCGTTTTTCAGTCAGAAGAGCATGGCTTCAATATAATACATAACAATCATCCATAAAAATTGGACCCGTAACCAATAAAATAGACCATGATCACATAAAATTAATCTCGTACTCTGGTTCATCTCTGACAAATGAAAAACCGGCCCTACGGCAGGGTCTTACTACATTCAACAATGCATCACTCGCCATCTGCTAGAGTCCCAAACGTTGATCTTCTTACGCTCAACTGCGTCCTGCAAAGCCCCAGGGTTGTACGGCCAGGGCTGACCTGAAATTCTATACGCAATGCGAAAGCTGATGGGACTGACAAATCATCATCATCATCATCATCGACAGTACTACATCAGTAATAAGGACTAGTGCTTAATTGCCATGCAACCATGAGAAAGAATGCCTAGTAAAGAGCGGAAAGAACTGGGAAGGGTGGTGACTTATTACAAGCAACCTTACGTCCCAATGGAAAACGATCAAGAACAGGGTACCTACACCTTGAAACGACAACGAATTAAACGCATCTGAGAGTCATATCGAAGTAAGACGCCATTAGCGGGACACCAACGTTCTCTGCGAAGCTCACTCGGCATCAGCCCACTATACAACGACAGACAAACTTCGGCTTGGCATTTCGACTAAGAAGTGACAGCATCCTCCCTATCGGGCCCCGTTACGTGCCATGTCCAGCGGCGTTTCTAACCACGTGCAACGAGAACACAGGAACGCGCGAAGGTTCCATAACACTCAGTTTGACGTTCATCGCCTTCATTTCATGTTGTCTGGTCATGACCTGCTTTGTTGACTCTGACTCATCACCAAGTCCTCATTTAAGCGCAGCTTCATTAAGAACAAGCTGAAGTCACGCTCACGACACTGCGAAGATGCAGATGAACAAAATTTTGAATCCATTTAAGGTTCCCGGATCGGGGACGCTCTGTTTCGCAGGCAAAGACAACCCCTTGGATTTTGTGAAATTCGGTCCTGGCCGCATGAATGACACAACTTCGCAAATGTTGCTAACACACTGGCAGAACGTACATTGACTTCTGTCACAGTACAGTCAGGGACTACACAGTTATCGACATGGGTAAAGTGGTCAGAAGAATCAAGCTTCTCTCTCTGAAATTTCAGAGGGACACAGAGGGGGGCTCGAAATCCCGAAGCAGCACTTTGCACACTGCACTTTGTAAAACGCGTGCCTCAATTTGAGGTCTCATCCAGAGTTCCACTTATAATAGACTGTGTGGATTCGTAGTCAACTAACAGGACAATGTGGTCCGTCATCCAAGTCCAGATGCACTTTCGGTACCAAAGACCTCGATCTCTTGGAGTGTGTATTCCATGATAATATCGATGACCAAAATTAGACAAGGAGATAGAATCCCATTAGTTGTAGGAAGACTTCTGGACGGTTTGTTGTAAACTCTTACACGAATAGAATCGTGAAAATAGAAAGCACGAAGTATATTTGAAAAACACCTTTGGTGAGTTATAACCTTAGTGACATATCTACAGAGTTAAAGGCTCCAGGAAATTTGCAACGCTTTACCGGTGGTATGTATGTCGCTGCCCAAGCATTTGACGTGATATGAAGATGTGGTCAATGCAACTCCTACCCGGGCGAATCCCTGCTTGCTGCTGTCGGTGTCGCAGTTAGTGAAGCGAGTAAACGCGTCATGACAGGCGTCAGGAACAGTCAGTTCACGTAACGTTTTGGAACAGAAGTACGACGGTCGATTGGCTACAGTTGCCTGGAACGCGTTCTTGTTCTCGAATGAGCTCAAGTAATCTATTCAGAGCACAACACAAAGCACTACAGGCGGAACTTCATCTTGTCAAGCAGCTGGATGGCCCCTTAAACCAGAAAGGCAGTTAGCATTTCATCAAGTGAGAGCAAACTCAGACCACGGCTCGAGATTAGTGGGCCGAATGGAAGATAAAGACATAAAAGTTAACGATCAACCAACATGTTGTTGGAAGTATTTTACCCAATGATTTAGAAGCTGGCATTAACCATATTTTAGTCCACTAACAAACGGTGTATAGGGTTCTGTTTTGCGAATCAGCTGGAACAAGCTAGGTGCATCACCGCTGCACTGGCCTCCTCCATTTTCCGAGCTTCTTGGTTCCACCACGCCTCCCTATCAACGCTCAGTTGAGACTTCGTCCGAGTTGACGTCTAACAGACCATTCTAGACGAATTGTACTGCACTCTCAAATGGACACCGACCGTTCTGAGAACCAGTGGTTACTATGTGCACGTTCGGAAACATCACACGCTGCGTTTCCAGTGTCACGTGCGGCGGTTTTTACCTCGTCATAGTTGCAATCCATGTCTTTTAGAGAGGCGGCTTTCAAAGCATCATATAGCGGGCTTTTGGAAGTTTGATAAATTCGTGGCTCAGAAGGCAGCTAACCAAGAACTTTGCTGCTTAGGCTTGCCTTGGAATGGCTGAAAGCATAATCCGAACCAACATATGTAGACCAGAAAGATGGGCAGTCGAGTATTGAGCCTCAGTAGCTAACCGGTAGCTAACAGTCACGTGATCGATTTGACGTCTCGGTTATTGAGTAGGACTACCAGGTAGCACAACGCCATCCACTGCGCCTAAAACCAGTACTGCTGAGAAACAACTGGTGGTCAGTACAGGGATGTAAAAGACGTTCACCCGGAAATGAACTTAACTTGCCAATGAATCGCACCTCGCATGAACTGAGACGCCCAAACTGCGCATTTAAATCTCCTGTGATGTACTTGAGGTGTGTAAAATGGTGCTTATCTCTCACTAGAAAGTGCCTTCCGCAGAATCAATTGGTTGGTGCATAAGTAGAAACTATAAACAAAATGCAGTCAGTAATTCGCCGCTGAAAGTCCTCATAGAGGTGAGAAACGAACCGCACAGAGGCGACTGTTTACAAGTGTCCAGTCAAGCCAAGCAGCCTCAGTTCGGGAGCTGAGGGTTATACCATCATTGACGCAACCAGCTACGGCAGGTGGAGAATCTACATTTACATCCTCGCCGGAGAAGTCCTCTTGTGCTGGCGTAATTATTCTCATGAGTCCACATCAAAAGTGGGAGACACTGGACTCGAGTTTCACTCTTATTAGAGCTAATCAGGAGTGCATATCCTTGGCTGTTCAGGGATTTCAACTCCGCGCACCTGACATGCGAAACGAGCGTGTAATCATTACTCCACCAGCGCATGCTGAACATTTTTGCGTCTAAACAGTCGAACGAGTTCATGCTTTGGTGATGTGATTGGTTTACCCGATGCCTCGAACGACGACCCAGTAACTGTTCTGATTGTGTTGATCGATTAGCCCGCCTGTCAGGACTTCCCAATCAGGTAGCGCCACGAACGCCCGAAACCTGCTGAAGATGGCATCTAGACAGTGGTGTCGTAAGTTCAATTATTGTGCATGGAAAGTGTATTCGGTTTTCAGAAACGCAGTAAAGGTCTATCGATAAAGTAGTAAAAGTGTAGAAGAGCACTTTGTTGGGCGGTTTGCTTAGGGGTTCGAACAATACAAGTTGCAATAACAACGAGGGGACGGGTTCTGATTGATGGAAGTCAAGCAGCAGACGTGAGCAGTGATAAATGATTGGTCACTCAAATGGGCGTCTTGTTGGTGGGCCTACATCGGGGTCTACGGGAGAGTGATCACCAAATAGGGAGGGAGAGGTGTTAAGAGAGAATAATGGAGAAAGATGGGTTTCCACGTATTCACCCTGCTGTATATGATGAATGATGCGATCTGATTGATGTCACCATGCGATGTCCGATGCGATATGAAAGTACATTCATGTTTTTATATGGGCTGAGATATTGCTAGAACTCTCAAATCTAGAGAGGAATACCATTAGGATCCTCAACCACAGCCTTTGGCCCAACAGCTCAACTGCAAGGCAGTTGTGGGTGATGTATGACTACCACAGTGGTCTAATTTGGAAAAAACGTTTCCACACTTGTTTCAGCTTCAATATGGAGGACCATGGAATTGTGTTTGTGAGATCTCTATCCACTGACCCGATTGGTAGGAGGCTCTGCGGATGTCACATAGGCATTCTCCAATACAGCTCAATTGGTTGCTGAGATACGTAGGTAGTGTTACAAGACCTATATGGAAAAGCCCTTTTAGGAGAAAAGGCAAATATAATGGCATAATGCAACTATCCAATGCATGCATATGCAACATATCGGCAACAATTTGCCGTCCTGCATTATGCCCAAACAGAACTATACAGGTGTCACGGTGGCGTTCACAACGTCTTTACTCAAAGTTTGTACAGCTCGTTGTCTGTGCCACGCTGAACTGTGCATGGCAAGCAGCACTATCCTTCATCAGAACTCACACGAGCTGCGATTCCTTATTCATTGAGCTGCATTCGTAACCGGTTATGTTTGCAAATGAACTTTTTCTTCACTTTTGTGAAACGCCTGAGTCTGGTCAACAAAGATTATCACTAGAGAAACGTGAGCGTAATTGCAGACGGGTCGCATTATCATAGACAACCGCTCATAGACGAAAACTCACCCAGCCCGTAATCAATACCAGCCACAGACTGCGTTGGAAAGCTGAAGATCACCGTAGGCTTATAGGACCGAAACCAACTGACAATGGCGCTGGTTTCCGGTTCCAGGTGGATGGACAAATTTGCGCGTTGTTCGTCCTCCCACCACCAGTGTGCACTTTTGTTCAAAGAGCTTCCGGTGAGATCTAAAGAACAGGAGAAAGAAGTATAGCGAATATTAACTGAAGCAGCAGTTCTGTCATACCAAACTATGAGTTTGGTATGGTAGTTTCGGAGAGAAGTGGGAAAATACCTAGCTGAGACTCAGTTCACCCAAGTTCTCTGTGAAACTTAACAGTGCAAAGTAGGTTAGGCATCGCAGTTCTGTACTCAGTGGTTGTGGTGCGAACCTACTGACCGGAGGTTTCGTGGTTAGAACCCAATCCAGGACTTAAATAACGTAGCAGCACCTCAGCTCCCATGCTTCCTCCGAGTAGCACGGAAGCGTAGGTCGAAAATGTACCCCAGTCGAATGATTATTTCAGCTACTTTTGTATATTAGACCACCAACAACACAATGTTCGTATTTCCCCATCGAAAGTGAAAGGCAACATTTGAACCCTCTCAACCTTACTTGCGTGCCACTGAATTTCGCTGGTGTCAAACTGCTACGTAGACAAACAAGTGTCCCCGAGCTGAAGAAACAAGATGAACTGCTTCAATACGTAGGTACCCAGTACCCGAACTAACCAAGGCTTGGCTGTATGTCCCACACTCTCCCCTTTTCCGGTGATCGAAACTGTAGCAACTGGAACCAATGTGCCTACGGTAAAGGGTTCATAGCTGATAAATTAATATTGAAATTGAATTCCCTGGTGACGGTCGTCCCCAGTGAATATACAAAGACTAAAGTGCTCACATAAGAAGGTATATCATTCAGAATAGTAAGGTCTTCATACGTATGCAATGTGGCAGTGGTTATTTGACGTCATACTATACAGGACAAACATGATGTCACGACACACCCTGAATCTGTCAGATATTGTCTCGTAATCGCGTCTGAAGTGTCGCTGATGGAAGAAATACCTACATTATAAGCTTGACCAAAAAATCTTAGAGGAGTTTCGTACCTAGAAAAGGAGGTTAGTAGTGAAATGATGACGTAGAATAATCGTCTCTATATGGAGACCACTGGATGACAGTAGCGACAGGGGGGCTCAAACACAAATGAAACAAACGGGGGCGATGTCGACAAGACGTATAACCAATCATGACTGGGCGTCTTATTTCTTCTCCACCGAGGTTCGACCAGATTTGATCGTAACAGCAGAACAACCGTACGTCTTGTCAGAATATCTGTGGATTACGAGCTAAAAAATCATCGTGTTTACTTTCACGCCATAATGGATCTTCATCGACTCAGATTGGTAGTACAAACGAATCATAGAAAAACTCACGAATCAACTCCTGCCAAAGGTCCACAGGACCACCAGAATCAACGTCACCGTGTTCAAAAGGATCCGAAGGCTTTGTGTTGCTGAACAAATAAGCCGAACAATAAGAAAAAATAGACTAAAAACGAGCCAAGATGGTATGAATTTCAATGTTGCATACATCAGGAAGTCAACGGCTCCACAAAACCATAAGTAATACTGTGTGCAAAACCCAAAAGTCCTTGCTTGGACCTGTCCAACATGCTTGTTCACCTTGTCTACATTCACAAATTCCAGTAAAACTTCGATTTCTTCTCAAACTGGATTAGTGAGCTGGGTAGACAGGGAACGAGATTCTTCGAATCCTTATCAATAAAAACAATAATATTGGTGCTTAACTGTCCTAGTAAAAGGTGAAGAGAAAGAGGAGTGGAGACTTATCGCCTAAAATCCTTGCCCCCAAGGGAAATGGTCATAAACAAGGTGCCCACACTTAACAACAGCATTCAGCTGTCAGAGTAAGAAACCATGAACGGGAGTGGCTCGAAGTCCTTTGCATACCCCGTTCAAGATAATCAGAGTTGAATGGAGCAAACTTTAACTTGGCGGTCCGACTAGGAAGTGACAGCATGACCACCAATGAGGTCCATTACGTGCTAAGTCCGTGCGTATTAAAAGGTCCCATGGTGACCTTTGAGACCCAAACAATTCACAATCGAGGATCAACAAGGATGTTTCCTTCGGAGAGACAGTTAAGTTCGATGGAAAAATGAACTTCCATCTGAATGCATTTAGACGAAAGGCGTCAAAAATCATATTTTGTTTGTGGGCGATGAGGACATCTGACGATTTCAAGAACCCAGTGCTCCACGTTTTTTCAGCATAGACTGACTTCATCTGCGAGAGGAAACTTCAAATGAAACAGTGATCCACAACGTGGAGCACAGAAATACGAGTGTTCTGGTACGAACCGAAAAGAGCCTGAACTTAAAATCGAGTATCAGAAGTAGAAAAAACTTTCGCATATCGGGGGAAAGGACGTCTTCGATATCCAACAAAATCTTCAGCGTCAATGTGCTTATTGATTGTAAAGCCGATAATGATGCCCCCCAGTATTCCATCGCATTAGGAACAACGCTCTGCAGATCGGAGTCTTTCGAAGTGATCCGAGGACATAAACAAAGGAAACAATCAATCCAATGATGGGGCATGCACCGACGAATTTCAGTAAGATTTGGGAAGAGACAGGCAGCATCCTAAACCTGAGGTTGTAAAATGCCAGTCGATGGAGTTTGACAACAACCGACGCAACCCAGTGGGAGAGAGGCTGGGACTCCTCTTTCTCGTAAGTGGTCTTGGAATGGACGTCTCATTGATTATGAGGGATGAAAGATTACTGAGCATGTAGTGACTCTCAAATACGGTTGACTGTCTGGATGCTCTGTGTGGACGTCAGACTTAGAACCCACCATTCGAATCCCCCCTAAATTTGGTCGCCGGAATCAACCGTGATATTTCCCGCATACTTACTCGTATATGCTATGGCGATAAGGTGATATGAGAGTGGTTACAACCTAAGAAACTTAAGGTGATGAAATCACATCGGATAAATCGATCCTACGCGTAACCACCTAAGCATACAAGTTTTGTAGGAGCGCTGGACGATCACAGCTGAGCACTCCTACGACGAAACCAAAGACTGTTCATACTCAAGAGCAGCCCATCAGCATAGCAGTCAGTAACTGCGTACCCATCACCCGATACCCCTAAAGGAGTAGCTGAAAGACAGCGTTTCCTGCTGATCAATTGATCACATTAAACCAGATAATCGTTTCATTACAGAAGGTGAGAAGTTGTACAGAAATCTTCAGCGAGGATTTGGTCGGTCTCCAAACGAAAGTAACCGATTACTACTTAAAACATTCCGTCAGATTGCACGCTTGTGCCTTAACAATCATCAGGTCCTCTGTGAAGACGGATGACCACATAACCAGTCACAACTAGTCACGTGGTCCAGCTTATTCATCAGTTAGTTGGACGAGGGGTCATACATACATGTTTCTCAAATGAGGTCGCTCAAGGCTTCCCGATGCACGGGTTTGGTGAAGCTAAGGTGAAGCAAGGTGTTTCAGAAGAGGTTGAAAAACGATCCGTAGATTTGTGTACAAATATGTATACAAATAAAAATAACTGACCGGTTATTACACGACAATCCTCAGTATACAGTAGGGAATCAAGTATAACTAAAGGGAATATCGGCTGTGTCCAAACACTCACGGGCCACAGTATTCCGAATCTCGACCGGTGAATAGTTCGGCTGAAGACTGGCTCGTTGGAAAGGAGTCATCGGGTCGGGACCATGCCCGAGAAGTCCCGTCAGGATTTGGAATTGGAACTACGGCCAGCTGGACAGCTGATAACATTTGGTTGACAGACGGGCGAGTATCTCGGTTCTCACACAGCCACTCAATAAAATGCACCAGAAGTTGCGGCGTCAACTGATCAGACGCGTGCAAGTTACCGAACAACACGACACGAACGGACTCCAGTTTCGGTATGTGAGTATTGTTTTCGGGAGGGTTTTCTTCCGCTACGAACAGGGCGTCACCATTTTTCGTTTCAGGCTGAGGACCAGTATCTAGCGGTCGAACGTTCGTTATGCCGTGACCAAGCTTAAAAACATAGATCGGTTCACCCTAAAAAGACGAGATTACGGAAAAGACGGAATAAGATATGACTGGAGACATTTGATGGTCCATGCGAACTTAGGTAGTATGACAAACTTCAGTCACTAAGTTAGTAGCGTTTGAAATGACAAATCGCGTGTATATACCAAGCTAAGGGTAATAATTGCAAGCGTTCAAAAGTTCACTGGAAGTTGGGGTGTGGCAAAAGCACCTAGCTGACAGCGAGTTTCACAGGACCAAGAGCCTGGGGCTCCCTTTTTGATGGAACTTCTTTGGGAAGCTGCTGTACGTGAGGATAGAAGGACTCACCAATCGCGATTTGCCTAGAGTATTCAATTGACCACAGCGTCCATCTGCACCCGTTCCACTACTGTAGTGTTTCATTCGATCAAACAAAGATTCTGGTGTGCGGAATTCAATTTTCCCAAGTTGGCGCTCCAGTCGAATCTGAGCACGCCCATTATTACGATCTGGACGCAGCGCGACAGCGATCGCCATTTCCTCGTAGGATTGTCCCAACGTGCTGTTCTCGGAGCCAGCGGCAGCAAAAACGAGGTATGTCCCTGTGTTTCGAAAGTAAGATTGACGTAAAATAGACGAGGAGAGCACGAAAGCAATGCTGGTCGAGCAATAAATTTGAAGCTTGGAAAGAAATGGTAAAAAGAACAGTGAAGTTAGGTGAACTCGAATAGCCAAGAAATACAGCAGACAACGAACCTGAAAAACAGGACACATGTCAACTTGGTACGGGAATACGTGAGCATCTCGCTGAACTAAACACTGCTAGACCAAGGAGCACAGAAACTAGGCCGCAACACACAATGCTGACATCGGCTATGTTATCGCCACAAATGAATTGCTTCTTGCCACCTACATAGTACCTCACAGACTACTAGTATCGATCTAGTAATATAGTTCGTCACGAACAAAACCACTCGTAAAACAATTGCGAGATTCGATAGATTCGAATTAGATGAGTTTGTAAATCCAAAACCAGCTATTAGTCTGTTGATTTAATGACAAATTGTTGTTGTGCATTCATCTTGGTTCATATAGACTCGGTTGTGATGACCACTGCAATCTTGGAGAGCGAAATTGTCAAGTGGCCTCAGATTTAGACCATGTGGAAGGAGTTTGAAAAGTAAAGTATTGTCTGCCAGTCAAGAATTCGACGTCAATTTTTCCCATTGCTTCTTCAACAACATTTATTAGGAGACTGAATATTCTACACTCAAGGATGAACTCTCCTTTCATTTGCACACAAATTCTAGGTGAGAGTGCAGATTAGGTGAAACAGACTGGCTACCTATAATCGGAATACACAACCGGACGAAACAGAAAATGGGACAGTGTGGCCTTATGAAATTCGGAACAAATAACCAATCGGAACACGAAGCTGATAAACATAGGTTCACATGACCACATAACGTGTTGAACCTTCGCAAGCAATTGGTTGTCAGAAAACCTAGTACATCCATACGCGACCAATAATCATCGTACTCCAAATCGAAAACCGCCTTCGTAGATGTTGTAACCATTCAATCGACTTAGTTACAGCTTCATTCCTAAAGGTTGTCTTGGAAACACTCTTCAGAGGGACAATATCATTCATTACCTTCTGCAACACCTGTATGTATGAGGCGATAAGCGTTGAGTAGGCACAGAAAGGTTAATACAAAGAATGAGGCCAATACTGGGTCAGCACATCAGAACGTTGATTTAAAGTTACCAAAACTCTTCACGTTACCATCACTCTAGAAGTAGCTCAAAGGAGGGGTAATATCATAAGAATTCCTTGCGGGAAGTCGTCACTCGAGGAACCAATCAATACGTGACCACGCCATGTGGTTTCCGTGATTGCAGGGTGGGTCGCACAATGTTCTGTCGAAGTGAGAACTAATCATATTGCCGATCAGCCGCTGGTGGCCCAACGGTTAACTGATCACCCATTGGTCGAAAGGTTTCAGTTCCGAAACTGAGTTTCGTGAGATGCTCACTGCTGATGATTCCCAACAAAGATGAAACAGCTGTACAGCGCATAGGTTATCTTCACTGACAGGACGAAATCTCCATTGAAAATAACCAAATCTCCTCACATCACCATCAATCTTATTAAACAGACATCTCGATTAAAGACCGATTAACGCCTCCCACACATCGCGCGTTATTCATTTCGGAGGCTTTTCGGCAGCTGCAAACATTCGGACTAATATTTTCCTTACTAAGACTACAGAAGAATTGCGACCGAGTTAGTCAACGTACAGGAGGAAGAGTAGCGATTGAAGAGAGATGAGCTCAATCAAGTGGGAAACGTTTGGGAGCGATTGAGTAGTCATCGTTTCAGAGACGTTCGGTAAACAATCGGTGGATTTATTGCTGGGCAACGTTTCGCTTTTGACACAAAAACTTAGTCAGGCCAACTGAGTAAGTTACTAGGTTGATCGGGCTGTAAGACAGTCAGGGAAGCAATCCGAGATTTCTTATAACGAGCCGACTTGATTAGTGCTGGGTGTCGGTATGAAGTTCCTCTATGTTGGTTTGTGGGGATGACTAACACGATAGATTGGTTAGGGGAGTTTGTCATCAAGTTGATTCAGGATTTTGCGGCCTTACTTTTCCGGTCTAGGGCACCTTAATGGGGGTCGTCCACTGATTTTGTTGGTCTGTGTGCTTTGAGGGGTGGTAGGACAAGTGGATTGGGGTTGGGGGATAGTTAAGTGGATCTTACTCTGCTTGGATTTTGTACTTTTATACCCAGACCATTTTACTGATAACTGCACCGCCTTGTGTCATCTCGGCTGATCTAAAACCGCTCTCCGCACGCTTGCCAGTTCTACACCCCCTATTCTATTCACGGTGGGATGCTTGGCGATTTCCACCGCCTCGGCCACCAGTCGTTGTGGTGTGAATCCTAGTCCCCGTCCAAGAATATTCACATTTTTCAAATCTATCCTGTGCCCAGTGTCTAGTGTATGCCAGGCCATTGCCGAGTCTCTGATTATCGCCTGATGTTCATCTAGATATGAGCTCGATTAGGAGACACGCGGAAGCTGCGGAAAACGCAAAAGCACGCTGTACCTACCTGTCGGGAGAAGGGACCCAAAAAGACCTGTTTTGGGATCGACCGGAATGGAAAACCAACGAGATGTATTCCAGTTTGTCTGTGAGTTCAGTGAAAAGTGATCCTCCCTGCTGGGAAACAACGCTGATTGTGCGATCAGCTGGGCTGACGGGGGAGAGACCCAATCACCATCGGGCAAAGGACTTGTAAGATTGGGAGTTAATGGTCCAGATTCGATAAGAAGTTGGCCCCTGAAGGAGACTGAATGAGTAATCATTAGAAAAAAAGATGTTACTATTAGGCACGGAATACGTGGTCAGTACAGTACAGCATTGCACATCGATGTTGCAGCTGATGCGTCGAATGTACGTTTAAAAACTGAACTATCTGAATTGTGTGAATTTTGAATTTTCCTGTGGAAACGCCAGTCCCTAGAAGAGGTCTCTTTGGCTGGTTTCTTGAAGCTTCTTTCAACGGCTAAGTCCCTACCAGAAAAGACGCTTTTAATCGACACCTTCAAGTAGCCTTGGCAGAGGAGGATAATCGTGCGGTATACAAAAGAATGACCAAAGGAGTAAAGAAGAGTATTGTCGGCTGGAGGAAACTACATCAGACTCGCATTCAAATTTCCGAACACCATCGAAAAATCATGGCGAATCCCCTGAAGTAAGCCACTGAGGGACGTCATAAGACCGGTGACGTAGCCCGTCACCTTTTCCACAGCAAAGAATGCAGAAGATAATTTCACCATCCGTCCAACCCAGTGGTTCAGGGTTTCATCAAAATGGCAATATGACGAGTGCGATGTGTCCGTCTCAGTATCTCCATGAATGAAAGGTTGTAAACCTTTAAGGTAAACAGCGTGTAAAGCAATATGAAACTAATTTCTGGCATACTGATTTCAGACCCACCCAAAAAGAAGGCACGGACTATGAAGAACCGTGTCTGGTTCACGGAGAAAATCACAACTGAGGGGGCGTTTTGGGCTTCAGTCACGAAGATACAAATCCGATGATAAATCCAACGCTTTACGAAGTGAGCACAGGGAATGTCAAATATGTAATTCATCAACACAATTATGTCCCTCATAGATCTCTTGGAGAGGTAAGTTACAGAAGTTACAACGGCCTGTTGACACCTATCGCTCTTAGGTAAACATCCGTGATTGCGCTCCATGTGATTGGCTTGTAGACAGTGTCACCTTTATACAGGGACTTAGAGATAGTTCATTTTGTGAAATTTCTACCCAAACATAACCGGCCGAGCAGTAGAAAGCTGTTCTACATTTGATGAGGTCCCCAGAATTGCCTGCACAGCTAGCCGGTTTGCCTTGGTAGCTTACTGGGTTGAGTGCTTGGGTTGCCTCGTGGCTGGAACACCGGCACACGCAAAGCTGATGAGTTCCAGTAAGGGTGAAACAACTGTCCTCCACCTCGTTGACTGGGCGAAAATTTCAGGGGGGGAGTTGAACGCCTTGCGTATCTGCATGTGAAGTCCATACTTGCTACTAGGGTTAGGGCTAAGGCTTGACTCCCGGTAAGACTCCCCGTTGAGAAGTCAATAGTCCGGATGTGAATAGCAGTTCTATTCCACACTCGGATTAAGTGTCAGTTCAGTTAGAACCACGCCAAATACACTAACCTAACCAACTACAGGAAAGCTAAGTTCACAACGCTGAAATTGTGCCCAGCAATCGGTTGTGGACACTGCACTAACAGGAAGCAAGACTGTGAGGAGTTTGTCCGGAAAGCCATTCACTAAGAGTGAAGTTGCGATGGAAAGCCTGGATGGTCGTAGAGCTTTGAAGCAGGGTGTACATGTAACTCTGTGTTCAGCATGAGCTCTTTTATATGATAACGACGGGCACATTAATGGGTTAAACTATGGAGCACAGTTGTGCATAGTTACGTTCTGTAATCGTTCTTCGCATGAAAGACTTTTAATGTTTATGACACAAGGCCAACTTTTTAAAATGGGATTGACCTTCGTTGGCGCTAGAATACTGAATATATCCAACTCACTGAAAACCGCAACTGACGGTGTTTAAGCGCTCCACAATAAGTTCAATGCATCACTAATAAAGTACCAATTTGAAACGGGAGCCGAAACAGTTCTAGAATTAAGGGTGCTTGGTCTGGTGAACTCGCCTGCACCTTTATACATCACACGCACCGTATGAGTACGCCCCACATTAATGGCCCGCAACTGATGGCAAGCCAAAGCAAAAATCAAATAATTCAGTTGTTGAGTCCTTCGGTGTTTCACTACCATACAACCCAAAAAATAAACTCGAGGGCTAGTATACTGCCGGTGTGTCCAGACCTCGACAGTAGCAACCAAAAACCCAGGTTGAAGCTACGCCTCTACCCCATGATAAGTAGCTGGCGCGTAAACTTACGACCTAACTCGGGTTGAAAGACAAGGGGAAATGGAAGAATCCCTGACAGACCGAAGTACGTACGGTTACGGATTGCGGTGAATAGAGCCACAATGCCATTCAATGTTTGGTGCCATAGCTCTGGCAAAATGTGCGGCGCAGGTAACTGATTAGAACATCGCAGACAGGCTATCCGAACGGCTAAAGCAACGGTGGGTAATGTGGGAAGCGATTCGTTCTCTGCCGGGAGACCCCGTGGGTGCCCGTTGATGACATCAGCTAGATGACGGTACAGTGTTGCTCGAAAGTGGTTTTCTAAAAGGATAAGCAGGAAGAGAAGTACACTGTCAGTGTAAAAAAGCATACGGTTAAAACTCAATCTAGGTAGAGTCCACAGTCAAACATTGCGGAAATAGTAATTGGGACAACATGCAAATTATGACACATGGCAAAGCTTATATTGCCCATAGGTATGTTGCATCAAAAATTTGAGAAAATCTGACTGGTATGGGAAACGGTAAAAAACAATGACTAAGTTGGAAGCCAAGAGTACCTCAAAGTACAACGGATACATGGTCCGGAACCGGTACAAATGTGAACCCCCCCTCCCCTAATCTTTATGGTTGTTGGGATGGGTGATACACCACAATTAAGGGACAGAACAGCCACCGAGCACGCAACTACTCGAAGTTTCAAACCGAAATTTAATCTGGGAAAATCAAGACTATTGTGCTAACTTTAAATTCGCTGACCGCATACTAAAGACCAGATTTTGAATGGGATACATAGCCGAAAACAATTAGTTTTGGCGGTATGTTGGACACCTCAAATTTGAAGGAGCGATTAGAAGGCATCCACTCACATCCATTCATTTGCTCAAAACCTGTAATAAGCCGCCGTCGGACGGATGGAGACAGTGGAATTCACAAAAGAGCAAAGTCAGAGTCATACTGAAGAAGTTTATTGATCAGTAAATGACTTGATCGCATGATAAGTGTCAAAAACATATTGTACGGTGTTCTCGGGTAGTATTCACACAGACTTCCTATGCTCAAGTTGACGGCCAAATAGTAAATTTATGGTTACTCGAACGCAAGGTATTCGCCTTAAAAACGGCTCTTGTGGCAGGTGACGTGCATCCGAGTTTTTTCGGAGATAAATATTTCTGTTCGCTAGTATTCTTTTCATCCTAAAAACTCAGCATACGTCCCGGTTGCAAGTAAGTAACATGGTAAAGCTACTCTGGAGGTCGGTTTTGCCGGAGTTATGTTGAAAGCCGCAAACATGAGTTCCTACATTCGCGTAGTAACAATGAAGGTAAATTCGTGCACGCACCAACCGTACAATGGCTAGCCACTTTCATTCACTTCAGTCGAGGATGCAAGTGTCTTTATGTGTATTACGTGTATCATTTTCCAAGGTCATTTGCAACGTCCATCCTTCTGGAGTGATAGTTTGTGACTAGTTCCGTTTGTGGTCGCTTTGGAAGAGGTTCACATTGTCAGAGTGAGCAACAAAGCTAACAACGACCTTTTGCAAGGTTCGACAAAAACTAAACATCCCGAAAGATTCTGGTCGATTGCCTGTCTAAGGAGGAACAACTTAGCTCGTCCTTGGTACTGATGTGCAGCTAACCAGTGAAATCTCGGCGAAATTCGTACAGCTTCCCATTGAATGTCACTTCCGGCTACGAACATTTCTTTCAGCGTGTTGGAAGCTACAGCTAGCAGATGCATTGAATTGAAAATTCACAGTGAGACAGCTAAGGTATGTTCAAATCTTGAAACAAGAAACCATAAGAAAATAAATACAGCATAGTAAAACTTGACTATCAAAAGTGTCGAACGAAAGACCGACCTCCAGTTGCTTGGTGTGTTGTCGAGGCACACGCTCCATCCGATCGATTCAAAAAACCCTGTCCGATCGCATACTCGACAGCCAAATCTGCCATTAAATCAGACATTGACAAGCCAGGAACGGTTGTTTCTGGAACAAAGATTGGCGCGACAGGAAGCGAGACGGGGTGGTCTTGCACATGCCACACGTGGTTTACCCAGCTTCCAGTTTCTAGACTAAGTACCACATGGGGTTGGAAATCTCGAATGAACGGCGTCAAACCAGAGCGTAAAATGGCCACTACCTGGGCAAAAGAAAGAAAACAGTGACGATCGTGTTTTACACGGGGCCCGGATATAATAGATTGCATGACACAGTACGAGGCTGGGGCTCACGGCATTACCCATTTGGGATCATTACCTAGAGGAATCGATCGAAGATTATTTTGAGTTGTCTCCTTCTGACTGTTACTCACATAATGTGCGTAGTCGCCTGTGGTTACAGACTGATCCGACGTGCTGATCGCCTTCACTGTCTGACCAGACACTACCTGTCGTCTTCGTGTGTTTCTCATTTTTACGGTGATCCGCTAATAAGTGGCCTATTCTTGCCGTGTTACGTTATACGGTGGTGGTGACTAGAGGAATCAGAAGACCCCGGTGACTGGGCTTCGATCACAACCCCATAAATGCTTTTCGTGCGGTATTAAGGTTAGAATAAGGTGTTTTCGCAGACGCCCGTGCCCAAGGAAAATTTTCGTTTGCTCACAAATAGGGGAAAGTTAAGATGGGCTGAACTTACCACAACCAATCAAACATTTAACAAACATCGGAGAGCTGAAATTCCCCATCTGCATAATGCGGTCGGTGGTCCAGCCGTCTCCCAGTAAACAAGGCGCCATTATTAACCAGTCATGTGGTCAACTTTTCTGTGCCTATACGATGAACCTCAGTAAGATGCGAAGTAGTGCGCCGTTGAATCAACCAGATTCTTTAGGAACGCAAGAAAAGTGCAAGCAGATTTTTGTTCCTTTGGGTCCCAAAAAGATGATTCTCAAAGCGAGACTCTGCACCAGCCAGGTACTACTTACGATTGCCCAGCGACAATTACGTACACCAGCTGATCTGCTGCCATCTACAAAGTGCTATATATTCATCCAAGATCAAGTCAAAGTGAAGTTCAGCAACTCAGACGTAATTCGTACCACCGATCGATCATGAAATAGCACACGATTTCCCGTTTCGAGGTCGGCAATCAGTTGAAATATTGGTAGCTCGGGGGGCACTTATTGATCTCCTGTAGGTTGACCAAGCTTGGCAACTGATTCCTGAATGTATCGTAACCACTCGAGGAGACGTCGTGAGCGTCACGGTGGGTCCCGTCCAGCAGTGCGTCCACTAACGGAACATTTACGAGTCAATTGCCAAGCTCGACGAACAAATCAACAATCATATTGAGATCCGCCATGAAGCCGGAAAAAATACGGAGAAAGGGGATTAAAGCCTGAGTTCTGGCCTACCGTGATTTCAGCCAATCGAATTACCACAGATCTAGTTACCCATCCGAGTGACGCTAGGTGGTGGCAGACCACATCGACTACATGATTTAGTGAGTAGTTTTGGAACGACATCTCGATGTAGAAAAAAGCATACCGCGATGAAATCATCCTCATGGTTGTTCCGCAAAATGGCCTTGACTGAGCGCCACCACTGAGAAGGTTCATGAATATAAAGAAGTCAATCATCGTCTATGTCAATGCGGTCAAGACCGTATACCACCGCACCTGTCAGCAGTGAGAGCAACACACACACCGGCATGAGTACAGTTGCGCAACTGATGAGGGACTGGAAAATGATAAAATCATATTGACTATCTCTTTGTGAAGTTCATGATTGCATACCCATAAGACAGGCGAGAATCTTTCACAAACAGTCTGTCTCACAATGGAAATCAAGCTCTTGCCAAAGCGGAATTGGCCATGCAAGTTAGTGCCAGACAGGCATCAACAAATGTTACGCAGTCAACTGAAACCAAAACACCCCACGTTTCTGCGTAATCACGTGAGTACAACTGCCAATGTCCCACATGTTCAAATCGAAGAGTTTAAGTTATATGCCACACTGCTCCACAATACAGCGTCAATGATCTTTGTTGCTCCACAATAAAAAGAATAAATTGCAACAGTTCCCCGATGTAGCCGTCGAAAGTGGACAAGTGAACTGCTACCATTTACATGGGCCTTACTCTAAAAAGTCACCATTCGGAGAGAGACACCACTGGACCACGTGAAACGAAGTGCGCGGTTGAGTGAGGGGCGCTTTATCCTGTCAGCGGGTAAGCTAATCACACTAACCAACTAGCACTCACAGATGAACGGTACTATGGCGGATTTGAATACCCCCATAGATTCTTTAGAGGAAACAGCTGTATGGTGCTTTGCTCAGAAAAGCCCCACAACTCGCATGGGCCGTCATCCGGTGAGTTGATCAACAGAGAAACGCGTGGCGAGAACTGAACGACTGGTGGCTGGATGACTTTTATTCACGCTGTTTGCCAGCCACTTGAGACCGAATGATATGATGTTCAAACTCCAACAGGAAGGTTTCGGGCTAAAAGCTCACCGGAGATCCGTTAAATTAGCACCACTGAAGATTCCCACCAGGGATTAAACAGCCGTCCAATGCTTCTTGAATTTCCGGTGAGGATTGACTTCATCTGTTGGGTGAAAATCCCATCGAAAATTCAAAATTTCTTCACTATCTACAAACTATGGTTAAGTACTGTAAGAGAACACTTATTTACCCCCGTGATCACAAGTGCTTCATCAACAATTTTGATAACAATGCTCTTTTTTTGAAAAACGAAGGATGATGTTATAACGATGCTGAACTGGACTTAGCAACGTTAAAGAGGCCTTGAGGGTTATCTAACAGGTGGAGAATTCACACATATTTAGGGTCACTGAGACTGCCGAAACCAGCCAAAAGTGGAGGGTGACGTAATTAGAACAGGAATCATCTACACAAGTAAGATGTGAAGCCGCTGATCATCCACAAAAACCTCACATTGGTGCTTCATCATCATATGGCCAAGAATAATTTGAACGCCTCATTCTGAAAACAGAAGAAATCCGGCGCAGGCTACCCGAATGAGTAGCACACACGTCCAGATACTGATTCAGATAATTCTGATGGAAACGCCATCGGGATCAAGTCATATTAATGACTTGTAGGATTGCAGGCAGGATCACGCGGATCTGGTCCTAGATGGCGAGTCGAATTGACAGCATCCAGATATTCTGCAAACACTAATTCCATTTAACTCATTGAAACGCATTTCCACGACACAGACTACGGAATGAATGGATTACCACCTTCCATTGCTGTACGTGAGAACACGTGAGAACACCCCAGAGTAAGTGAGATTGGCGAACCGAGAAATTTCCGAGAGTAGATACCTCCCAAATGATCGAAAAAAAACAGAAAGGCAAACAGAAATGTGTTAAATTTAAAACCACCGTTCTTTGCTTTAGATTAGTGGAGAGTCTTTTCATCTCTCTGCTTCCCGGACTGTAGATTCACGGGAGTTTAGCTGTCAAGACACCGCCTGACTTCAGTCGACATAAAGTGCATTTCTCACCTAATACCCTTAATGCGTGCTTTCAATGACATTGCAACACCACTGGACTGCATGTGTGAGCTGAATGAAACCTCGCAAATTCACTTCAGGTGATGAAAACTGCATTGCTGATCGAGCTCCAGTAATCGACTCATGTCTTACTCATTCGCTGATGTTGGCTAAACGACTCAGTTACGTACTAATAGCTGCGAACAAAAGATCCACTAGAGATACGAATAGTCCGCCCATTTTTTCAACCAAATATGCAGTGCAGTGTGGCTCTGAACTCAGGCGATACTTAAGATATCAAGGTACTTCTCCTTGAAAACAGTACTACAGGTGATACAATTGTCAGCTAATGTTGCGGAGAATGTGAGAATCGCGACAGCGATACTCGTTAGGGATTTGTTTGGCGTCAAGCCATAGTCTGCTGGCGTGTATTGTTAGGAAAGCTCCTCAACTCTTTGACTGACCAGTGAAAAATCCCCTGGGAAAGGCAACCCCGATGAAATTTGTTGGGGACCTTTCAGTAAGCAGTGAAATGGGTGATCCAGATAAGCACTGCTTTTGGATGGAGATAATATACTGATATGGAGCTTGAGATAGTTCAGTGGGTAAGACGTAAAATTACTGGCAGAAAGGCCCATAGTTCGAACCCAAACCTGGCCTTTCGATTGCTTCTGTCTAGGCTTGGACAACCTGGTAGTATCTCGGCCCCAGCGCTTTCTTTGAGTTGCACCGAGTGTCACAGCTGAACGATTGTATCGATGTCAGCAATGAAATATAGTGTGAATTCCTGATAAAGCCAGCTATCCTCACTTAGATTGGCTGTCTCATGGAGTAGACACTTCAAAAGTGCAAGAGGGTGATGGTTTACTCAGTGCCGACTTAGTTATACGTACTCTCCCTATCTAACAGACCTCTATGTAAAGACACGGTCCCACGAAAGGCTGCTGATCAGTTCGCCGAAATTGGCTTGAGAACGTTTCGTCACCAATCGATGAGACGTCATCATGCGAGGTTGGGTGGGTTCACGCCAATCACAATTAAGGATGTACCGCCTCCCCCAAACATGACAAAACTCCTCCTTGTTTTCCGAAGCTCTGGTTTTCGTTACCTGTGTCACCCAAGCGATGGTGATCACGAAAACACAGGGTGAAATAACACGTCAATAAGTCAATAATTTCGGCTGAAGAGCACCACGTGGATCAACACAATACAACTTGAAGTGTCCAGGATGACAAAAAACTGAATCTCATACAATGGGTGGCTTTAGTGGGAGTTAGCGTACTACAGTACTGAATTGCAACAGGAGACACTGTAGTTGAAGTGTGAAGTGAAAATGGGGAGTTAGTTCACACGCTCCTCCAGAGTGTGAGTGCAAAACAAACCACTGACCTTAATGCACATTTGCAAAAACCCACCACTGTCCTAGAAACGGTGGAATAGAACCTTGCATCATCTGGACAGTTATCTTTCGTTCTTAAGGCCAGTCACTCGCGCATCTAAACGTGTTAGTCAGTATTCTTGGAAGAGGGTTTAATTGGAAAACACTAGGAAAAATCATTTACCCTACTGCTTGATTTAAAAATTGTAGCGCAATGGAAACCCGAAAGTTACTAGGAAAAGGCCCGAGTACCTTTACTAATTCCTCTTCAAGTGAATCCGGTTCCGAACATTCATCCATCACCTGAGAGTCATCATCCGGATTTGGGTCACTTCGGCTCTTGCGAACGCGCTCTGTCGTCCCCTCCGCGTCCAAATACGGCACGATGACGATGTGAGTGGATAGCAAATGTCCAACACGCCGGTCAAATAAACGAACTCCTGTCGACCAGAAAACAAGAAAGAGCCAGTGACTAATGCACGAACACGGTGAAAGACGTGTGACATCTACCTTCAATAGGTACAAACCAACGATTTATTAAAGACGACTACGAAGGGTAGTGACAAAGCACATGGTTTTAGTTACGTGCACCAAATACGTGCATGTTACGTGCACCAAACAAATACAAAATAAAGCCACTTCGCTGTGATATTCTATTGCAGGCTAGCTAGCATGCAACTCATGCGAAGTCCCTACATACCTTACTTTAACACCACTATCTTTTGACAGAGTTAGTGAAATCTGGAAATATTTCATATGGGTGCTGCTCAGAAGCAGCGAACGACGGCTAGATCGACGTCTAGTGCGACCTGGTGCTGGTTCAGACAATGGGTTACATTGGACAAGACCATTGTTCCATGCCGCAAGCATTCAACCGTTCCTCGAAAACGCTAACGCCACCCATGAAACAGCGCAGAGGTCAATGTACACTTGGAAGTGAGCCTGGCATACCGCCAGGTATACCAGACACATACGATAGCATTCCAGGTTCCCGTACCTGAAATCAAACCACTGACCTTCAAATTCCTACACCTCTCACTCGTCACGAAGCGATCAAGCCTTACACTGATATTATGGTGGTTTGCGGACCCCGGTGACCCAGTGAACAGGGGGCCCTTGACACTCTCAGGCTATTATAGCAAATGGACCAGTGATTATGGGTCTGGTTAGCAGCCGCCTTGTCCCCTAGATTGGGGGTTAGAACAATTGAGACAACTTATTCTTTTAAAAACTGAAGTAACTTGGAATTTTCCGCCACGTACTGTTGTAGTGATGCTAGGCACCTGGAGCTGTCTGGGTTTTGGCACCTTGGCAGTATTCGAGCCCGCATACAAACACGATTCACAACCACATCGCCTTATCCGTATTGCCATTCACCGCGTTGCCTTACTAGATGCATATGGCTACCGTTGACGCTTTCCCCACCTTTGAACACCCATTCTTTCCCCCTACCCATCAGAGTGACTGTACTCTCCTTGCAGGTCCTTTTAGGGCAGGCGGCTCGATTCGTCTTACATCACCCTCGGCTGCGGCTTCCGTGTATCAGTCGATGCCGATAGTCGTAAACGCCTCGAAATCAATCTTCAAGGCCATCGACGCCATTTTCTTCTGCGGTGCCAGGCCGATAGTAGGCACCCCACTTAATAACTGAGATGCTTGCGGGTCCTGAAATTGAACGAATGCATCACAACTTTCTTTGGGAGTTCCTCCCAACTGGTCCACCATCGAATGTCAATTCTCAATGGAACGTGATCGCCACATGTCTACATACTGCCGGAAGTTCCGCCCGCGCACAGTACAGCCGGCTTCACTCAAGCACTGGACGACAGATTAAACAATGAGATTGGTTTAGCCTCGGAAAATACAATTCAGTCCGGTGGACTGTCAGACGTCCGGTGAAAATCAGTGTGCACGCCGACCTTAAAGCCCGGGGGATGCGGAAGGTCAAGAAAATGGAAAGAGCGAGAAATGCAGGGAACGTCGGAAGTTACTTCATTTGGTTTGTGCGACGGGTCCTGAGTGAAACCATCAAGGATCAAACTGGTTTGGTCACTTTCGGTAAACAAGAACGTTTTGGTAGCTAGGCCAAGCACTTTGAACATTTATCGTAGCCACTTGTTTTTATTCAGTCGGATTCTAGGACTGCATTAAAACCCCGCGCGTTGAACCTGGAAAGATCAGGTTTATCACGTGTCACCGAGATCCTGTTTCGGATAACCTCCAGTCCGTATTGCTCAAGAGTGGTTGTTGATCAGGTGGCGGGTGATCTGTTCCCCGAGCTTGGCACTTCGGAGCCAACCAGCAACCCTAGCAGCAGCAGTAGTCAGGGATAACCCAATGGTAGAGATAGCCCTAGATACTTCAATGGCAAAGGCGTGAACTTACTAACCAGAGGGTCCGTGGTTCGAACACAACCCAGGCATCTCGACTGTTCCTGTCTAGGCCTGAGAAACCTGGCAGTACCTCAATCCTTGTGCTTCTTTTGGGTAGCATGGTAGCTGGGTTCCAAAAGGGTGCTACAGCCGAACGAATATTATTATTATTATTAGCCAGGGACAGTAGTTGCGCATTAAGTGCGATAGAGATGGCGTACTATTAATAACCAATGGAGACGAGAAAGACAAACTAATGCCCGTATGACTGCCGGTCAAACAATAATCCCCAGTTCTCGATTAAAGTTCCCTCGTGACAGTGACTAGCAATCCAAAATTCAAAATAAATAGCGGCCAAGCAAACATCAAATCAAAGTGACGTAAATGCTAACTGAAGATGTATGCGCCCCTTAAGCGCACCCAAAAGAAATGAACAAGAACAAACGGGACCTTTAGATAGCCTAAATGGGATGATCAGACAGTAGCATCCTGTCTCAAGGTTAAATGTTCACCGAAAAGCCTCACATGGCCTGATGTAAGCAAGTGCGGCCGTAAGGGAAGATGAAGGCCAAAAGCAGTATATGTAGGCTGTGACAAGAGATTCTACAAGGTTATTGATGAATCCCAAAACTCGTAATTTTCGGATTTGTGGCGGTAGTTCTGATGAGTGTAGCTATTGATTAAAAAAGCAACGCCGTATGAAGAAACTCATGGGGAAGTGGGAATCAGTCGCAGTCGCGATGCGTCCAAACTCACCTTCGGCAAAATGACGAGCAGCCCTAATGGCCAGTTCCGTAGCAACCAAGTCAATACCACGCAAACCAGCAAGTACCAAAATCCGGATTCGGCCAGGCAACTTGGCGATTGGATTGGATGCGTCCCAGGCTCTGTTGGACATGATCTGGTGAGACTTTTGTCCAACAATAGCAACCTCAACTGCGACGAGGTGGTCCGTTTTGATGGACGAGCCTGTCTTTATCGAGTAGGGAATCTTTGCAGTGGTAACAAACTCATTAGAAACCGAAGCACGAACAGCAGTCTGCACATCTGACTGAGGGAAGTAGGACGAGAGCCGATTCAAAGCAATATCAAAGTCCAACTCGTGAGACCATTGGGAAGTCATATCCGGCCATAACGTGAAATTCAGCTGTTCTGATCGAGTATGCCCCACGTACGGCAACTGAGATGCGTTGATTACAATAGGTGAAGATGCAAAATAGCTGGAAGAGCGTTAGAGGGGAATGAAAATGATAAATATAGCATCATCATGATATCTAGATAGCATGAAAGGTGAATAATATGGTCACCAGAGGAATCGTAGTTTATGAGTCGGGTATTATGATGCCCAATGAAACCGCATCCGTTAGTGTTGATGCTGAGATTTGGCAATAAGAGCTTCATAGGGTTCATCCGAATCCGAAAGTAACCATAACTGGCCAGGTTTGTCCGATAGGTTGAAAGCGTCAGTCGCACTTCGCACCTGAGATTTTGGCTGGTGGGTCCAACACTAGAACCATCAAGACGGTCAGTCAGTCATCTTTTAAGTCGCAGAATCATCGACATACATACACTACGAGCGCGTTTGTGTTCATGTGTGTCCGAAATTGAAACCCTGTCTACGAAGTAGTACACACTACTTACTAGTAGTAAGTGTACCTGAATTATGTCCCGCCTGCCTGCATACAATGTTGTACAGTGTCATACAATGTTATCATGCTAAGAAATTGAAAGTACGTAAAACTCCCATCCGCCTACTTGTTTACAGCTTTATTTATAAATCAACAATCATATAAGATGCTGGGATGTAGATCAATAACAGTTTTGGAAATTTCCCCGGCAGATCAAACTCTGGTCAGCCGGTTTCGGAGCACCGATTGCGCATAGTTTCAACATTTTCGGGCCGACAAGTACAGTTTCAGAGTATTCAAGTTAGATTTTCACTGTTTTGTGGCTTCACTTTCGTCACATTGGAGCGAAGAACAATTAGTCGAAGACCATCTAGAGGACTGCTACAGGCTGCTACTCCCTAGCACAAAATGAAATGGTCACAAATTATTTCACTGACCTCTGGTAACCATTGTAATGATTTGAAGACTGCTTCCTATTCGTAGAATACCGGACACGACAGTCACGTCTGTCAGCCATTCCGAAAGAAATTCTTACGAACTGCCCTGAGTAGAAGATAGCCTAGGAAGAGCTTCAATCGCTTTGGTACATCCAGCGAAGTCGGACAGAAAACCTTTCATTAAGGAATGTAGGATCAACTCCAGAATGGCTCAACCGCAAATCCACCGCTTGAAAATTGTCAAGTACCCCATCAGGTTTAATTACTAAACTAGAAGCTCCGAATATCCATGAGCCATCAAGTCACCTAATGCATAGACGATAAGAACGAGTCACACCACATAGGACTTTTGAATTGGCCGTGACCGCCGGCGCATTACTCAATACGGTCAAAATACTTTTAAAACCAAAGAGTTCGGTGCTGCTCAAAAGGCACCTGCCGTGCGCAGCTACATTACAAATGAGACAGTAATGCCTTACTCCCTGTATCCTCGGGCCAGGCTGGCCACCCGTAGCTAAGTGGGTCAGACTATTGAGTCATTGGCTCCGGGAAGGATCTCCCAAAACACCCTAACAACCGCTGTCTCGCGGTCCAGACTTTTCAATCAGGGGTTAGGGGAGCGGTCTAAAGATCAAAACCCTACATCCTCCCACTGCCTTGTGGGTCAGACTTTTGGGTCAAAGGCTCAAGGTGATGTATCTCAGCGAAACCCCTTCTTCGGTTTGGGCAATCGGGAAGTATCATCTGCCATTGCAGCTCTTCGCTCACCGGCTTCCCCAACCACCACCCCACCCATCGAACGACGCCGTGCGATTAACCCATCAGCCCGTCCTTTAGCCATTGTTCCGTGCCTGAACCATCGTCCGGAATAATAAACCAAAATAATCACTTACTAGCCTCCAAAGGATCTGATTCAGGTTACAGCCTTCAACGTCAGTACTCTACGTCAAATTGGGCAACAGGTAACTCTTGCTGAAACTGTGCTTTCTCTCTCTGTCGATGTAAGTTGTGCCTCCGAAACACGCATGCAAGACCCCACTTCGGTCGTGCACCTCAAGCCGATTATGACGAGCTCAGATGTTCCACATTTCACTCTTCGGGTATCTGGTGACCCTGGAGCAATGCCTCGTGGTATCTACGGCGTGGAAGTTGCACTGAGCCCCAAGGATGAAGGTGCCTTACTGGACTGGATCCCAGTAAACAGTCGTCTTTGCGCTGTGCGGTTATCTGGCTTAATTAAGATCAATGCAAGTCGATGTGGTAAGCGGTGTTTATTTGTCGTACCAATATACGCCCCAACAGACTGCAGCTCTGAGAATGAGAAGGGCCGGTTCTATCAAGATCTGTCACGACTGCTTCGGTCGGCAAGATAGACGGATATAGTAATCCCGGCGGGTGATATGAATGCCCAAATTGGACGACTGAGTCTGGAAGAAGCACAGTAGGTGGTAGATTTGGAGTCGATGCTCGGCGTACGGACAACGGGGAGCGAGTGCTTCACCTCTGTGCAGATCAACATCTATTCCTGGCCAGTATAAACTTCCAGCACAAAATGCTCACACCGAGTTACTTGGACGCCACCAAATTCAAGACAGTCATGAACTCAGTTGTACCATGTTGCTATCAGTCACCGATGGAGAACCCTAGTTAAAAACTGCCATTCCTTCTGGTGCACGCAACTTGACTGTAATCATCCCGTTGTGGGAGCCTGGTTATCACTTCCCGTTAGTAGTACATGTGCTAAAGCAGAGCAGTTCCATTCACCAACTTCCACAAGTTTCGGTAGCCCAAGAGTTTCGAGCTGATCTGGTTAGAAAGCTAATGGAAACGCACAGTAATGCGAATGAGGAAGCTTGCTTGCAGGTAGAATGCAAACAAGTTAAAGAAGCTGTGCTCTCTGCTTTCAGAACTGTTTGTCCAAGCCATCTGAATGGATTAAATGAACACTGGATATCGTCAGCAGATCAGCAACAGCCTGATTCGGTCAACCGGTCAAAAGAAGACAAGTACCAGCGAAACGATATGCGAAAAAGACGGAACGGCAATTCACTCACAAAAGCGTCGCCTTGAGCGATTGGCTGGACACTTCAAAGAACAGTTCAGTTGATCTCCTTCATCACAACAGCTGAAAGAACCCAGCAGGTCTGAATGGAACATCGACACCAGCCCGCCACCAACAACAGAAACCCAGCGTGAAATATCAATCCTCCAACGCGACAAGGCACCTGACCTGGATGGTCTGCACTCCACACTCTTCAAAGAAGGTGGCGAGGTCCTGGTGAACAGTCTGACAACCATACTGCAGATTTGGAAAGATAAAAGAATACCACTGGAATGGAGCTCCTCGACCGTCCTCCCAGTCTTCAAAAATGGAGCAACAGCGTCATGCGAAAACCATCATGGCATCAGCCTGGTATCCATCGCATCTAAGTTACTCTCTGGCATTATTTCGCGTAGGTTGATCGATTATCGGGAGAAAAAATCGCGAGAATCAAGCTGGGTTTCGTCCTGTCTCTGAAAACTCGGGGGGTGAAATGCTCCCGGGACGTTCGCTCACAGACGTTGAGTGTGCGGACGATATTGCACTCCTTGGTTCAGATCTTTAAATAGACTAAATAATTCTGCCACACAGTCTGGCATGCCCTTAACAGCCGCAAAGTTTAAGGTGCTGCCACAGGACCAGGTGGGATCAAACCCACATTTCATGCTTGCAGACGCGGCAATCGACGTGGTAAATAAATTTGTTAACCTGGGCAGCTGTATAAGTTCCGGTGGACTGGCTGAAGATTACTTCTCGAACGGGAAGGCCAGGGCAGCTTTTGTCAACCGCCGACACCTATAGCGCCGATGTGAGGTCAGGTTGTCTGTCAGCAGCATAGTTTACACTGCTGCAGCGTGACCCATACTGCTTCATGGATCACAGACGTGGCCCCTCTGCGCAGAGGACATACGGAAGATGTCAGTGTTTGACCATCGGTGTCTCCGAAGCATTGGTCGGGCTAAGTGGGAACATCGGATTAGTAATGCTGAGGTACGCCAGATGGTCCTAGGAAGAAGGAACTCTCACGCGATAGATGAATTACTCACGATTCATAGGTTACGCTGGTTAGGGCATGTAATCCAAGACCATGTAATCCAACTAGTAAGCTTAGTCGGGTCAACAGCTGCCGCCTCCCTGGATGGGGACCGAGGACTCAACTCACCAATGGTTAATGACACTGGCAGAAAGTGTCCAGTCGAGCAGTCAGTGGCACTGGTGTATCAAGGCCATCAACTTCAATGCATAGCTACCCAGTTCCAAAACCAACAGAACATGCCATCGCCTCGAAGTTTTGAATGTTAGAACCAACGTGCCCATGGTACACGGTTTATAGCTGACAAATTGAACTGATTGAATTGAGTTTTTTTGTCTAACTCTTCAAGATCGTGATGGTTATGGGCAACAAATAAAATTAATCTACCTGCGTGGCTTGTGTAGCCGATAGACTAGAAAAACTGCGTTACACCTCTAACTGATTCAAATTCCACATATGGTAAGCAACCAGCTTGAAAGTACCAACTAAAAAATTAATGATACATGTGCAACATGTTGTAGAAAACAAGGTTCAGAATGTGCTTAGCCGTAAACAGGGGGTAGCAAAATCAGCTGCGTTAGTCGGCTCTAGCGCGGTCGTTGATGGAACATACGCGCACATGGCGAATACAGATTGCGTTGACATGTCAAATTTATCGGGGATTTTGCACAGTGGACGTCTTACAGCCGCATGTCAACAACAAACGTAGTTGGAAGTCCCAACCAAGCTCTGTTCTTTCATTAGTCTTTGATTCCAAGCTGCTCTATGAAACAGATTTTCTATCACTAAAGGGTTTCTTAGGTCCCCTGTATTTCGTTAGCCACAGGTCTGGTTGCACTCTGTCGTATCCCCTAGGAGTGGTGGGCTTAATCGGAACAGTTACTGGCCATCCACCAACAGGTACGTTTCTTACTAAGCCACTTGATTCAATTTTGCTCCATCCATGTGAGGATGATGTAAATAATGCAAGCTGTGAACAGGAGTTTCAGAAAAGTTTGGAAAATAATCGGTTGATTTATTGGGTGATCGATCGATCCAGCCACCGTATCAGAACTGATTACATTCGGTTCGCAACACCCGATAAACTGAATAACTATGCCACCTGACTGCGTATGTGATTCACAATTGTAAGGTTAACGGTGAACCTGACGGAACAGCCGTTCCTCTAATTCGAGCCAGACCGTTGGGCTCGACGACAAAGTTGGTGAATTCGTCCACCACCGCATATACAAATGCGCTAGTCAGAAGTTGACCTTTGAGTATAGGATGCAAAACCAGTCCTCTTAAACCAAAAACACTTGTAGCTCCACAGAATTCAGATTATCTGAGATGTGGTAGGTGAGCTGCTGATAGCCCATAAGTTGTATGGATACATGTCTTCCGAATATCAACGAACTAACTTTCTGAAAGAATACACTGTTCGCCCAATTATATTACGGATCGAGATGGTCGCAGAGGAGCAAATGAATCGAGTGGAAGCCATAACAAGAAACAGTGAAACTTCTGTATCTGCTGCAACCGGTACTGGTATCCCAGGGCGGGTAAAGTCGCTTGACAAAAACTAAGAGGGATCAGTCCAACAAACAATAGGGTTCATGCGTCCGAGTTATTATTTAGGCACGCAGCTATCTCCAACCCATATCCGGGCTGAGAGAAAACTCAAAAGGAAATCGTAACAAAATTGGGATTGTGTTGGGGATATCAATATCCCCAAAAACTCTGTATCTTTATGTGTGCTAACGAACACCCGGCATTTTTCAAGGTCAAACTAAGGATATATATATATATATATAGNTATATATATATATATATATATTCAGTGTCACTTTTCTGTAGATCGCCTGTTGTTCGGAGTATTAAAGTTGTGTCCAAGGTTTCATCTTCTTACAATTCCGCTGTACTAGGAGTCGGGATCAGGCAACATAGCTGGGTATAGAATATCGTCACAGTCCGCTCATTTCATCGTTCGCTCGCTGCGTTATCGAAACATAACAGATTACTAGTTGAACAAAACTTCAGTAATATGTGAAGCAGCTGAAATTAATAGCATGTGGCTTCAAGTCAATTAAATAAACTGAACCAAAACAAGTATGCTTACGTAAGTATTGCATGCAAGTACATGAACATTAGTCACCCAGGCTAAGTTGCATACCATTCACCCAGTCCCTTCTAGAAGTCAACGTTAGTTCGTCAAGCTCGCACGAAACTTGACAACAGCCTAAAAGTGCATAAAAGTATCAGTTAAAAACAGTTGCAGTTTATTGGAAACGAATTATGCTGTTCGCCAAAGAAGCCTCCACAAGTGCACTACTATCACTGGGGAACACCTCAGTTGATCCGGCCATCTATTTCCAAACTCTTGGGTTTTGCACATCGGGTGCCCACACAAGTTCCTTCAGTGCTTGATTTTTTCCAAATCAAAGCAAGTTGTCTCTTCTGGCTGCAGTAAGTTCTTAAGAGCTCTCCGAGGGGACATAGTTGGTTCTTTGCATTCTGCTCGATGCTAGTTGGCTAATAGGGAAAATGACCATTTTCCATATTCCTTCCATAGTAATGGTAATTAAAAATAACTGGTATAATCAGTAGGCAAGATTGTATTCTTTCTATTCGACGAAGATCATGATCTGGTCAGTTAGTTGAAAAACGCTTGGAACCGATTGAGTGGTCATCGTTTTCGGAGAAATTTGGTAACAATCGGTAGCTTATTTCTGGGCAACGTTTCGCTTTTGACACAAAAGCTTCGTCAGGCTAAGTGACTAGGTTACGAGGTTGGTCGAGATTTAAGGCGGAAGGAGAACCAATCAGCTACGTCAAGCTAAATCTCTGTAAGGCGTCGGCGTGAACAGAATCGAGGGTGTGGAACTGGCGAGCGTATGGAAAGCGGTCTTAGATAAGCCGAGTTGACACGTGACTGTGTGGTTGTCAATTCACTTAGAATCATTAGCAAAAACAGGGGGTGGAAATCCCAACCCGACCAAAGTTCACAGAATCTCGCTTCCTTACACAACTATCGTAGCACTAGCTCATCCACACAGACCAACGAAGAATGCAAACGACGTTCAAGAGGGATCATCACCGGAAGAACTAGACCCTAGACCAACCTCGTAACCTAGTCACTTGGCCTGACGAAGCTTTTGTGTCAAAAGCGAAACGTGGCCCAGCGACCGATTATTACCAAACTTTTCCGACAACGATCAGGTGTTTCCGAAACCTGAAACTGGGAACCCATCTTAGTCACACTACGGAAGAATTAGCGGGGACTACTGATGGAAACACGCAAGTGCACCATATATATTGTGAGCGACATTGGCTCTCACCCGTTACACGCCATTGCCCTCAAAAAACTTGTCGAAAAAATCAAACAAAAGCTTGAGAAAAATACTCCGAAACCTTGTGGACGCTCCGTACCAGTCACGTTGAGGATAACGCCGTAACCAAATGATTGCCCGATGGATAGTTTCCGTGTAAAGTTTACGAAACTGTTTCTCATTAGCCATAAACTGGTGTGCGAACTTCCTTTCACCCGTGGTAGTCTTTCTTAGGGGGCTTGTTGTACTTATTTTCTTGTTGTGATTTAACAGCTCTAGAAGTGTTCATACCATGACAATATGCATAAACAACTTGAAGAATTAGTGGAGGTATTTAGTACGCTGTCAAGTGTCCCGAAAGAAAGCGGCAGGAGGTGAAACCCACCCAGGTTTCGATGCCCACACAGTGTACATGCCGGTGGCTGGGAGCAGACGCCAGTATTCGCCCAAATCAATGGTAGTCTGAATCGTGTGGGAGTTGTTCATCACATGAATAGTTGCATTGCCAACTGGTTGATGGGTTACAGCATCGAAAACGAATCCACGTAGAGCGCGGTGAACCTGAAAGGCGAAAAATGGCCATAATATTGAGCCTCGTTAGCGTGCAAACTGAGAATGCGCGATAGTCACCAGTGAGCGTCGTCACGGCATTGGACGGCCGTGGGAACATAAAGGATAAACTAAACAGAATCCTGAACTGAAAACGGTCCGCTTTTAGACCCAGGTTTTCCGGTTTACTTCAGACGACACCCCACCACAGACGGGGGACTAGGGTCAATGGTTTCCGGCTCTCACTGTGCATCATCCTGAGATACGGTTAGACGCCAACTGTATTCACAAGCAGCAGCTGGATCACCACCGACAGCGTACACAATTAGTCAACACAAGTGCACAATCACCATAAGAGAAACAACAAAATAAGCCATCAGTTCAGACGTAATCTTACGACCTACGTCATCACTACCCTCTTTCCTATTCACGCCAGATGCAAATGCACGAACTACCCCAAAAAAGGAATTCATTTGCCATAAATAATTATTCTAAATTACTCATGAGGGTCCCCTTATCAGAAAGACTGCCAAACATGAGTCAACCAGACGAGTTGCTCTGTCCTTTGAATAGAAGGTATTTCTAGATGAACCAACCAATGGTATCAGTGGAGTAACGGATCACAATCCACGGGATCCAGTATGTCAATGGGCCTTGTGTGATTTCGAAAGAGGAGATTTCATCAATTCTATAAACTGAGTTGGTTTTGGTAGTAGTGCAGCATGTGAAAAAAAACGGTACAATCGCGTTCGCTAAGTTGTACCACCTGTCGCATCAAAAAAGACATCACCCAAGGTTTCCTGGGTCGGATGCCTGGGCCTAGAATATATACTGATTAGTTCGTGCCTGAAAGAGAGATTCCTTTGAAGATCTGAGAGGTCCCAGGGGGGCAAGATGGCTCGGTGGTTAGAGCGCGAATTTACTGACCGGAAGGTTCGTGGTTCGAAAGCGACCTCTGCCTCTCGACTTCCCTGTCTAAGCTTGGGCAACCTGGCAGTATCCCAGCCTTCGTGCTTCCTTCGGGTGGCGTGACAGCTAGGCACCGAAAGGGTGCTACAGCTGAACTGTTTATGAGAGGTCCCAGGATATGGAAGACTAGTGTGTCCTGATCCTAACCTTATTTTTGTTTGGTTCTTCAGAAGAGCAAGCTAAATTTAGGGGTGTCGGAGTAGTGCGAGTCCAATAAGATTAAACAAAATTTGGAGTAACTGGAACAATGAAAACATCCAACCTTTGGTCCTTTGGGGCCCGAAAGTCCAGTCGAAAAGGGCATACACAAAGCACCGGGAAGGTGTGTGTAGCTTAATTCTCTGAAGGGGGGCAACCGCTCGTTCAGGCCTTATGCTACTGAAACGGACACAATAAAGCATTCTTCTTCATGTGTGGCCAAATACGGAATAGCCCCATAAAGCTGCTTCATCCTTGCTTTTATTTCGCAAAGATGCGTGGCAAGCGTTGTGAAGGATGAGTGACGTACGACCATAATTTAGTAAAGTTCGCTGCTCAGTCAGACATTGTGTCCGTACATGTCAAAGGTTCGGTTTTTGCTACGTCGAGCGACTAGTACGGGGGCTCACATTACCGATGTTTCTCAATATCTACACAGCACTTTTAGACTTTCCAACACAAATTGAAAACGCATGCATGTTCCTCAGTAGCAGCAAAGTAGTACAGAGGTGACTCATCATTGTTTATCCAGAATCATGAAGAAAAGTGGAGCAGTACTAAGTGTAACCGATTTCGCGATGTAAAATGAGGCATACTAAACCACTAAGTCCCGATAAGTCATCCACTTCCGGTAGATGACAGAACGTCGCTACTGGGCGGTGCTTCGGTACGATCGGTTAATTTTGCTTTACATGAACAGACTATGAAAAGCAAAGGTTGTTTAGTTTCGTCGCAAAGGTATAACGTTACCGCAAAACCATAGTGCCATATAGAAGGAAGCCTTGTTTAGGAAATAAATTGAACTCGGAAAGAGAACTAATACTAGTCTAAGAAGACAGGTGAAAGAAAATTTGCGTAGTACAGTGTAACTTTGGGGATAAAACGTAACGGGCCAGCCTTGTTTACATGGGCAGTGACACTTTAACCCCATGAGAATTATTTACATGTCCAAGAGGTTTCCTGGCAGAGAGGCACTGCAAGTACTCTATTCGGTGATTGAGGAAGCGATGAACTGAACTTGCCACCAGTGGAGACCCGATTCTGAATCAGCCACTAGACTACGTCTGCACTTTGTCCGAAGAACCATTGGCTATAGAGAAGTTGTTCACGAGATCGAGGTTAGCTAGACCGCATTAGACGCATAAACCAATACAAACCTCAGGAACAATAGGCTGCAAAGAGATTCAAAGTGTTCTTGCACATAAATGAGGTGTTTCTACAAAATTAGTACCAGTGCGCAAAGGATTTGTGGCAAGACATTTTGGTTTGCTTGAGTAATTACCTGACTAAAGTATACACGAAAATCACGCAACCAGCATTGACAAACGACATGGGCAATCGCAGAAAGTAGACATAATCAGTAGAACAAAAAGCTCACCTCTGCCAGAAAAACAAGTAACGAGTTCCGATTATCTTCCCAATAGGTGGGAATCAAATCAGACCTCGGGTATTTAGCACATCCAAGTTCCACGGTTACTTCCATGCAGTTGGCGTACAGGTAGTTCCAATCTTGCATACCCCCGTATAAAGGATACCATTTGTTCCCATTGGTAATACCCCAATGGAATGGTGGCTCGTCACACGAGGTGATGCCTTTGTGCATTTCCCTATGTGCCTACAAGCGATTACATGAGAAACGCAAAACAAAACAGTGATTACTGAACAGATTAATAGTATCGTGACCTGCAGCGGAGTTAGAAAACAAAAGCAGACAGAACTCCAAATCGGTGATAAATAGGAGTGAAGAAAACTACCGGTTAGCTGTAGAAACAGCACAAAGGCATTCGGCGGTGATGCAGGCACAGGCAAACAAACCAAGATACTGGAACAAGAACAGAAAATGCAGAAGCCACGTGCAAACGTACAGGATTCAGTCTGAAAGTTCTGAATGATTGGCAGAGATGGCATATATGTAAAATCCATAGGGAAAAAATCCCAATACATGCTAATTCAATCTGAGTGAACAGTGTTCGAAAAAGATTCAGCTAATCCGCTTTCTGACTCGGTGTGTAAAGCCGTATCACAGGTTTGTCCGACAAGGTTGAACCTAGTCAACCGAGATAAGTTATGCGACGCAACGCTACATCGCTTATTACATGAACAACCACAGGTCCTGAATCATTGGGCTTAGCGCATACACGGGCATGAATTGTTAGTGGATTACGCTGCCCAACTTTTGGCAACCTCAGACCTGGTGCGCAGCCGAAAAATCGGTCACCTGAAGTCAGCACAAATGGAACAACTTGGACAGGGTAGCCAGTGAATAATCCGTGGGTCTGAGTTTCGAAAACGAGGATTCGACTCTCCACGTAGCCGTCATAAAATTAGTCGCCAGCTCTCACCTTGAGGTTATGTAAGTATGTTGCCTCATCATGTGTGAAGCATACCTTAAATGGGTCAGCCATGGCAAAGCGATTAAAAGACCAGCATAGTGGAGCCAGAATGACCAGCAGCACTTTCAAGAGAATACGAGGACGTCTCTAAACACACCACGACTGATAACAAATATATTGGATCAGCTGCCCAATATTAATGAAAACCTCGACTGATATGAAAACACAAATGAGTGACTCACTGAGGCCAGGGAGTAAAAGTGAGGCACGTAGAACTTACCCAACTGTACACCAGTGCTAACCGCCGAAATATTGCATCATCCGGAGTAGCCGAATGGTAGGAGGTATGGTTTGCACTACCGTCAAAAGGATAGGAGGCAACCAAAGAGCCAGCATGTAGGCTCATCGACAAGGTAAATCGATTATTCTCCGTCCAATTCATCACAGCCAGCGTCTCTGGCTGCTGCAAATAGTAGCGAAACAAAGGTCAATGAAGGTATGGAAGGTATCACAAACCCGTGGTCCCTCTTTCGACGCCTCATGAAACTGGTCGGGAAAATCACGGTTTAAATCAACTGCATTGGCATTCCCACGTCCAACAACGCCGTTGGTGTCGCCTATAGAAAGGGAAATAGAACCATGGAGCACCGGTTCCTAGATACTGTGATCAACGTGAAATGTTTACGAGGACTTGCTGACGAATTATCCCAAAACAGAATACCTCCACAAGAAGTACCGAATCAATGTTCTCCCAGGAAAGGTGAAGAAGGAAGGTAATATATTATCCATATCTCAAATACTCCAACGGCCAGTAGGCAAGTACAATGAATACAACCCAGTCAAATGCTTGGAAGACAGTCGCAGAAGTATTCTTGAGAGTGATCGTGTGCTCTTGTGTGCGTGGGGTAACGAAAGAACCGAAACAAATCATAGACGCGACTGTGCATCGCTAACAGAATCCAAATAATCAGGTCACAAGTGAGCGGACTGCAGTGGCTGAGGTGTTGAAATCACAAACCCTACCAAGTTTTAGGCTGGGTAGATCACACTAGGAAAAGGATCCAGAATAGAGGGGATTCATTGAAGGAAGCCCCTCTGATGGAGTGCAAGTCGGGAAAGATAGTTGCGATACACCGCTTGGGACCTTTGGGTCAAACATCCAAATCATCAGGCCGTAGAAGGATGCACCAACCTTCGTCATCATCACTAGGTAATTCCCATGAGGAGTTCCTCTGAGAAGAATGTCTGATCCTCTAATTGCTAGCAATGGTCAGATTTCTTTGCCCCCTTTTCTGCAACCGCCCTGTCCTGAAATACTGATTGTAGAAACTCTTGAACGAGGTTGCGATGCCGACCATGAAATCGGACGACACGATCCTAACCCGTCTTGACTCTAAAGGTTCCATGGAATATAAATTATCACTGTTTTTGCAAGCATTTATTATCGAAAATTATGGAGTGAGAAAATTCTCTGCAGCCATCACTTTATATCACCCTCCCAGATAAACACTGATAAACGTCCAAAACGCGGGCGCCCGGTAATTTTTTAGCGTGAACTTGCTTCTAAAAATTTAAGGTGGAATAAGTGTGCTGGAGTGAAACAGTATGAAGGCCAGGAACTGGTGAGTTGTTTTGTCTATAGGTTACAAAATAGAGCTGCCAACCGAACCAATGTGGTGCAACACCAAGATCACATGTTTTTCGATAGTCTCCGTACTCAAGAGAACAGTAAACTCGCCGTGAACGTGCCAGCATTTTGATTTCATCGATTAGTATTTTGCGGTGGCATTCACCTCAGTCCAATGGATATCAAGACACTGACTCAACGACTGGTCTGAACCGACTGAAGTGATCAGGCACAGAAGGCACGCAAAGTCACTTTAGGAGAGAAAAAGTATCTGAGCCGAGAAACTCCATGATACAGCCTCCACGTATACATCAGAATTTAGTGACTATATGCATAGGAATCTGAGATCAGAAGGCCCGCATTTCTTGTGTGTAAATAAGGAAGAATGCACTGCTGCGGTGAATCATACTGACTTACCTTCCACGGCAATCTCGAAGCCGTCTGGGTTCATTGAAGGCAGAAGATGAATCTGGGTATGTTCCAACAGCAAAGTGATGAGGTCGTCTCGTCCATAGTTACGGCAAAGAACCCATGCAAGACGAATAAGTAGCTCACGTCCGATAGCCTCGTTTCCATGAATGTTAGCTACTACTTTCACTTCTGGTTCCCCAGGCTCATGTTCATCAGGATGGTCACCCAAGGAGAGGACCCAAATGGTGCGGCCAAGTACCGACTTTCCGATTTCATACAGCCGAGTGATCTTCGGACAAGTTGAACGGATTGTAGCCAATTCCGCGTACAGTTGCTCAGTGTGGAGGTACCTAGAAGAGGGAGTTAAATACACACAAAAGAACTATGCACCTGTTGCCGAGTTCCGGCTCAACGATACTCCAGTGTACAGGAGTAGTGGCATTCGAAAACCGTGAGGCTAGAGTGAGTATCGTGGAAGAGCTAGAACGTGTCAGAATTAGCGTGAGGTGTGATGAAACTCACTAGTCACTGTTGGTTGTTTCCACCGCGGAATTATCTGCACCACGTAGCCGAATCACTCCAACGATGAACACTACTATGTAAACATGCTTGCATTGCATCGTGTACCCCAATTATTCAAGCGATTGGCAGGCTGGAAAACAGAGTGCAGACGTTGGTTCGGTGATGAAAACAGTTGTGGCATGTGAGCAAATGTCACGACATACATGAAAAACCGAGTCGAATTAGACGGAGGATTATTGCAGGACAAATGGTGGTGTGAGACGGAGAGCAAGAGTGAGATGATAGCCAGTGTGATAAACAGACGCTGATATCCACCATCATCAACATCAGCGTACAACTACACACAGGGAGAGATAAAGAGTAGGTTGGCAGAATACAAGTCGGCGCGTCGTTACGGTGAATTGCCCATCCCATAACCATGTGAGTGTTGCCATTATCATCCATAAGTCTCCTGCACTAAGTCGCTCAGGCACTCAGTCGAAGCCGAAAAATGAGGATATATGAGGTATGGATGGAGGGCCATCTACTTGGCTGCGATCGTTCCTAACTGGAAACGACACCAAGAAAGGCGCGTCATACAGCCTACCTAGACTTTTGAAACCGAAGATTACTAGACGATGGTAGTGCTAATCAATTACTCACAACATTTTATCATTGAAACTGATGCACCGGACTTGGCAATAGGCGCACCTGAATCAGAATGGAAAGCCTGTTTGCTTTCTCCACATGTTATCTCCGCCAGAGAAACACCGTTTGGCAGTCAAGGAGGAAACATACACAGTTACCAAAGCCATTAGGAAACAGAGACTGCCTTCTTGGAAATCATCTCAAACTAGTCACTGGTTAGCAGTCAATATCGTTCATGTAAGATACTCAGCATAAATTAAAAACACAGGGCGATAAGGTTTTGCGCTGGAGAATCAAGTTATCACCCTTTCCAATATGGTGTTATGCGTTGTCCCGGCAAGGAAAACAACATAGCTGACGCTCTCTCCCGCGGTTTGTGTGAGTCACGGTCGAACCCTACTGGACTAAAAGATCTATATGTCTCTACTTTACGGCGACTTTCTCAGGGAGGTCAGCCAGGTCGGCCCCAAAAATGACCCGGATGGCCGTTATCCATGCAGTACGATCGACAGCAATGTCCAAGCATAACGTCATCGAGCTTTCGTTCCACTGTTTGATCGTGTGGAAAAGCTGTAGACCAAGTAGTTCAACGTTGGCCTCAACTGTGGACGGCCAGATTTTCAATCATCTTCTGGTGGGACAGTGTCTCTTTGAACAGGTAATGACGACAGGAAGACTTTGGACAGTTCTGTCTGATGTGCGGAGGACATGTTCCAGTCAATGTAGTCCTTGTCGCTGGTTCAATGAGGAGAAGCGTAACATGTTAAAACGCCACTGGTTACCCTATCGTTCCAACGTACTTCTCCATAGGCACCCATAGTAAAAAACTTCGAGTCTTCGAAAATCGATGGTTCAAAGAGGCCACGTCTCACAGGTGTATGTTGGTAAGAACTGGACTGTTGCAGTGTAAGCACGAAACTTTGTACGAAGACTGGTTTCCGAGCGCTTCGACAGAGCAGTGTAGAGCTGTATGAAAGTCTTCCCAGCGATGTCGATGCGAACGTCCATCTTTTGTCGCCCCTGACTATTTGCGACCACGATGGAGTCCTAATACTTGAAGAAATCGGCTCTCGGTTAACAGTAAACGGACTAAACTGGACATCCATACTTGTGGCGAAATTCGTTTTCCCAGGAATTACTTCGTGTAACCAGCGAAGAGTGGTGGCCGATACGACCAAAGACAGGCTGCATTTCTATCGGGTCCTCACTCAGGTCATAATCGGCGTAATCAAGGCACGTGATTCATGTGGTAGTACTTACTGGTACCGGAGGAATGGGTTGCAGTCTAGTGAAGTTCCTCGAACAAGGCCTATGGCAGTGTGCAGTCCTCAGTTCTTCATGGATTGAAGGTAGCTGTGCTACATGGCCAAAGGCCCGACCTAAAGCTGCCACCTGGATGTGGTGGTCGGGCTTGAGTGCCGCAATGATCTAGCGGGCTACACTGGCTGGAAGGTCATTCCACAAGGTGCAACATGCCAAGAAGGCCAAAAGGGAGCAGTCAGACCAAGAGCAGCGAGGCCCCATACTACGAGTAATCGTTCTACGAGGCGGTCTGGGGGTAAAGTCGCACTGTCCTCTGCGATAGGAGTGTGAAGGCAGTGAGGTGTTTCCCCCAGGCGACCAGCATGTCCATATTTATGGAAGCAGCAATGCTGTCTTCCCCCAAGGAAGGACGAGTTAGATAAGGTCGGCCCTAAAAACAGCACACTCCGATCGCCCAACGGTTGACCGTGACCGCCGGCGCATTATTCAATAAGGTCGAAATACTTTTAAAACCAAAGAGTCCGGTGCTGCTCAAAAGGCACCTGCTTTGCGCAGCCGTATCAGGAATGAGACAGTAATGCCTTATTCCCTGCGCCCTCCGGTTAGGCCAACCCCCTGCAGCCGAACAGGTCAGACTATTGAGTCATCGGCTCCGGGCAGGGTCCCCAAGGAAAGCCCTACTGCCCGCTGCCTCGTGGGTCAGACTTTTGAGTTAGAGGCTAGGAGCAGGGCCCTCGAACAAAACCCTACATCCTCCCACTGCCTTGTGGGTCAAATTCTCAAAGTGGGGTACCTCAACCAAATCCCCTTCCTCGGCCTGGGCGACCGGGAAGTATCATTTGCCCGCACAGTTCTGTGTCCACCGATGCCCCTCCCACCACGCAAGCAAACGTCACTGGGGCACTTGACTGTCAGTTATCTGACCGAAGGGCCTTATGCTCCTCGCTGCCTATTAACAGTAAACAAAATAACACCCTTCTAAATCCACGAGATCCTTTCTATATAGGAGCTTTTAACGTCCTCACTCTATGTCAAATTGGCAAACAGGCAACGCTTGCTGAAACCTTATACTCCCTTAAAAGTGATGTATGCTGTGTCTCCGAAACACGCATACAAGACCCAAGCGTGGTTATGCATCGCAGAACGCCAAGGATGAACTCAGCCCTTTCACATTTCTCCCTCGGTGTGTCCGGTGACCCAGAAGCGATGACTCGTGGAATATATGGCGTGGGAGTTGCACTCAGCCCCAGAGCTGAACGCGCTTTGCTGGATTGGATCCCAGTGAACAGTCGTCTTTGCGCCGTCCGGTTATCCAGTTCAATCAAGCTCAATGCCTCTCGGCATAAAAAGCGGTGCCTGTTTGTAGTGTCGGCTTATGCCCCAACGGACTGCAGTTCTGATGCTGAGACGGATACTTTCTATCGAGAGCTATCCGGGGTCATTCGTCAAGCAAAAAGCACTGACATTGTGATCCTTGCAGGCGATTTGAATGCTCAAGTAGGTCGTCTGAGCTCCTTGGAATCACATTTGGGCGGTCGATTCGGAGTCGATGCTCGCCGCACAGACAACGGAGATCGACTCCTTCAGTTGTGTGCTGACCATGAACTGTTTCTGGCAAGTACGAACTTTCAACATAAACGTTCGCATCGCGTAACCTGGCGGCCACCAACTGCAAATCAACCGTGGACCCAGTTGGACCACGTGGCCATCAGTCACCGGTGGAGAGCCACAATTCAAGACTGCCGTTCCTTCTGGGGCACACCACTTGATTCCGATCACGCCATGGTGCGTGCACGCCTGACAGTTCGCTTCCCTTCAGGCCCTCGCAAATTAGCAAGAAGCATGCCAATCCACTATCTTCGAAGAACGACCATAGCTCAACAGTACCGATCTGAGCTAGCCCAACAACTCTCCACAGTAAACCAATACTGTGGTGGCAGTGAGCATGTGGATGAAGCGTGGCAAAATGTGAAAGGAGCTATGTTAGCGGCGTTCAGTGCTGTCTGTCCGACTTCTCCAATTCGACCACAAGACCACTGGATGTCGTCGAGATCGCTATCCATGATTGATGCCAGGAAATCCATACCAGCAGGCAACGAGTACGACGGCGCACGCAAATCCCTCAAACGCCAAATAGTGAAGAGTCTAAGGAAAGACCGAGAGCTATGGTGGACATCGAAAGCTCGGGAGATGGAGAAGGCTTTTGCTACGGGAAACAGCCGTGCCCTATATCAACTGATACGATCGACTGGCCCTAGGAAAGCAACGGTCAGCGAAACGATAAGTGAAAAAGATGGCTCATTAATTCACTCGCAAAAACGTCGACTGGAAAGATGGGCCGAACACTTCGAAGAACAGTTCAGCTGGCCTCCTGCAACACAGCCTGTAGAGATAGTGCATACAGACAAATGGAATGTAAACGTTGATCGTCCGTCGGAAGAAGAAATAAAGTACGAAATATCCGTGCTAAAACGTGAGAAGGCACCAGGACCGGACGGTCTCTATCCAGCCCTCTTCAAAGAAGGCGGAGAATCCCTGGTGACCCATCTGACAAAGCTTATTGGTGCTATATGGAACGAAGAGAAGGTGCCTGCAGAATGGGGCATGTCGACAGTTATCCCTATCTTCAAAAAGGGTACGCGAACGCTTTGTGAAAACCATCATGGCATCAGCCTGGTAGCTGTGGCATCGAAAGTCCTCTCTGGTCTTATCCTTCGAAGGTTGACTGAACACAGGGAGAGACAGATCCGTGAAAACCAAGCTGCGTTCCGTCGTGCAAGAGGATGCATCGATCATATCTTCACCCTCCGACAAATTCTGGAACAGCGACACTGCTTCCAGCAACCAACAATGGTTGTGTTTCTTGATCTGAAAGCTGCCTTTGACTCTGTGGACCGTCAGGCACTATGACAGTGTCTGTGGAGCAAAGGTGTCCCCCATAAATTCTTGACCCTCCTTAAGGCGCTGTACGCCAACTCTCGCGGCCGTGTGAAGGTCTACGGGAAGCTCTCGCCTGAGTTCACCACATCAAGTGGTGTCAGACAGGGCTGTCCTCTTTCACCTTTCCTCTTCAACTTCGTCATTGATACGATCATGGAAGACTCACTATCAGCCTCTAATGCCTGTGGGGTCGAAGTGCTCCCTGGGCGTCCGCTCACAGATATCGAGTACGCAGACGACATAGCTCTTCTTGGATCTGACCCCGTGGTAATTCAAACAATATTAAATAATCTAAATAATTCCGCCTCACGGTTTGGCATGCGCTTCACACCTGCAAAGTGTAAAGTGCTACTGCAAGACTGGGTGGGCTCGAACCCTAGCCTCATGCTTGCGGATGAACCGATTGAGGTAGTAGACAAATTTGTTTACCTGGGCAGCTGTATCAGTCCCGGTGGTCTCGCGAAAGATGATATTTCCATCCGGATTGGGAAGTCCAGAGCAGCTTTTGTGAACCTGCGTCACCTGTGGCGTAGGCGTGACATCAGCTTATCCGTCAAGGGTCGAGTTTACAATGCTGCGGTGCGTTCCATACTACTATACGGATCAGAAACCTGGCCGTTGCGCGTCGAGGACGTCAAAAGACTTTCAGTGTTTGACCATCGATTTCTTCGGAGCATTACCCGAGTCTGGTGGGAACACCAGATAAGCAATGCTGAAGTACGTCGAATGGTATTCGGAAGAAACAACACCCTCTATAGATGAACTGATCACACTGCATAGGTTGCGCTGGCTTGGTCACGTGCTGCGTATGCCAGTCGACCGAATTCCTCGTAGGGTTCTTTTCGCACAACCACGTGAAAGGTGGAAACGAGCCAGAGGTCAAACGATGACTTGACAGCGAAATATAAAAGCCATTACCAGCAAACTCAGCTGCGCCGGTCATTGCCGTCTTCCTGGATGGGGACCCCGAGACAGGCCACATCAATAGTTAAAGACTTTTTCAGACATGGCCCAGTCGCGCGCTCAATGCCGCTGATGCATCCAAGCTACTGCCTTCAATGCATAGCTCCCTTCCCAATCCCCCCACCTGACAGTCCACTGACAGTGATGTATTTACGCACCAATTTATCAGCTCCTGCCTCCAATGCGCAGCTACCTACCCCACCTCCCCAAATCATCGGTGAACGAAACTGTGGCAGCTACAACCACTGTATGAAAAGTACGCGGTTCTTACAGCTGACAATGATGATGATGATGATGATGACTTACTGGTACTCCAGGGAAGCCACCGAGATCATGTGACATTACCAAATCAATCACAGCATTCCAAAGCGTGGACATAAGCAACCTTACCGAACACCGGAGGTTGGAGCAAACGCCATAGTCTCTTCCGGATATATTCGGATGCGAGCTTTTGTACCTGAGTATAAGGCTCTGATGAGACTCAGCAGCTTCCCCGGTACCCCATCTGCTTTCAGGACAGACCAGGGGCATTTCCTATTGGTTGAGTAAAATGCTGCAAAAAAATTAATAAAGTAAGTCGTGTGGCGGTGTTCCAAAATGAACAACTGGCCAACACAACCTCATCCTGCACGGAAATCTCCCTAATTTGCTCTGACGTGAGATCTCTCCCTTCTGAGGCGGCATGGCAGTAATATAGTGGAGATTTCGGCCGCAATATCCATCAGGCTGATACCCCGGTAGTTCTGTCCCCGTTTTGGGTATCCGTAGCAGTACAGAGGCACCCCGATCAACCGGAAACACTTTGGTTTCCCACAGTGAGCAGAAAAGCTTACAAAACGGTTCGAGGACATTCAGCAAGCAGGCGTTGTAGACTTCCGTCTGGATGCTATCCTCACCTAGAGACTCATTGTTCTGTCGGCCAAATCACCTTAGCCAGGATGCTCGCAATTGACGGCGTACGGTGTGGAGGCTATGGTGTATGTGATGGGTAGCTGATGGCTGGATTTGGGATGGAGTGGCCAGCCGAAGTGTTCAGTCCAGCTCTTCAGCTTTCTTTCATAGTCCGTTACTAGTTGGCCGTCAGCTTCTCGGAGGTTGCTTTGCTGACCTTGCAGTCGACTTGAAGTGAGACGGATAAGTCGGAAAGGACGAGAATAGTCATCGACATTCGCACCTGTCCCTACGCTACAAGACACTTTTGACTATACGATCATTTCAGACTGAGCGGGTGGCATGGTGACGTAAGCTGTGGACCGTGCATGCCTGAACAGATTGCTGAAATAGACTGATGGTCCTTTCTGAAGTCAAATCTTTATGTCGTCGAGGTGTAAGTCCAATATTCGATGCGGCCATTTGCTGCACGGAGATCCTTAGACGGAACCAGGACCCGTCGATTGAGACGAGCAGAACTCGAAGCGGTAACATGGCGGTAAGTTGGCTGGTGATCGCATCCCAGAGTTGGAGGTTCTTTTCAGGGTCTTCGAGGGGGCCTGATGCGTTGTGTATGTCCTAGTTTTTGTCGGGCAGTAAGATGAAATTTGAACCGCGCACATAAAAAAGGGTGTGGTTTTAACTGCGTTTATTCCCAGTTTCTGTTCCTTGGTAGGGCCTATGGTCTTCGATAAGTGCCCATCAGGCTGCCACCAGAATGTAGTCTATTTGGGAAGCTGTCCAACCGCCATTGGGATACAAGGTGCAGAATGAATGGCTGTAGCACTCTTTCGGTGATCAGCTGCCATTCCCCCCCCTGAAGAAGTACGATGGCCGAGATACTGCGAGGTTGCCCAAGCCTAGACAGAAGTCGGATTCGAACCTCGGACCTTCCGATCAGTAAGTTCGAGCCTTAAACACTGAGCCATCTCGAGCTCAGGAAATGTTGATTGAATATAACGAGTCGATTGAAGACGGAAAAGTGATCAATCGATGGCCTTTTTCACAGCGTCATCCTAGGTTGCACTTTTCAAGAATGTGACGGGTGACGTCTATTGAAGCCCCAAGTTGTCCCGTTCCGGTTGCCAGCAACCATAAGAGTATCGCGGTTGCTTGCAGCGAAACATCATTGTCTAACACTTATGTTGCACTGCCAATGCTGGTGGTTGTGTACACAGTTGATCACTGGTGGCTCATCGTAGAAATCGTTCTTGACGAGAAGTACGACGAAAGAGTGGGAGCGCAGGCGGTCACCAAAAGGCCTTTGAAATGAGCTGTTGCAATCCCGCGCGACACTTGTTCTGTAGAAAGAAGTCCTAGGTGCGTTTCCTAGGGGCAAAAGCCACATTGTGCGGACCTGAGTTATCATTCGGATCGCTACAGCACATCTCGTAGGAGACTTCCATCCCTTTGATGAGTTGTGAGCCAAAACCAGGAATTCGTGTCTCTAAAAGGCAAGTAATGTCAACTTTGTAGTCAAAGGGGTTTCTTATGTTGAGGCTCTGGCTTCCCATGCCAGAGTACCGACATTCCAGCAAACTATATGTAATATGTGCCTAATTTCGAGGGAAGATGAGAGAGACCCAGCTTGAAGCTGTGTCGCCTAGACGACTGAGCCAACGTCGGAAAAGTCGCTTATCGGGGGCGTCATAGCATAGGCGGAGTTCGCATCTGGGATATATTCATGCAGTAACACAGACATTTGTGTACGACCCACGTCTCGGCGCCACACGACTTTTGTTGGAGAGTGCACCTCTGATTTTTGCAAACCAAGTGTGGACTGCAAGAAGTAGATAGGTACAGAGGGCAGAACTGTAACAGAGGCCGCTGCAGCTAAAGTCCACCTAACTAGACCACTTCGTCAGATCTGGTATTTGTTCGCGTTCGCTTCTCTAGTTCTTGTACATCCAAGTGCGGACCGCATAGCAGCAGAATTCCTTAATTGCCGGTGGCCATCGCACGGTTCATATGCCAATTCGGTGGTATAAATACTTACCAGGGGTCCACACCTTGTGGCAAGTGAAGCTCGTGGTTCTGACCCAACCTGTCCATCTCAGTTGCTCCTGTCTAGGCAGTATCTCAGCCCTCGTGCTTCCTTCGAGTGGCATGGCAGCTAGGCACCGGAAGGGTGTTACAGCTGAACGACTTTTTAAGTGAAACCATTTTGCGGCTAGTTTAGGGTCGCCACGTTGTGATGTTGCAATTGAGCTTATATGTCATTTTGTGGGAGAGCCGATTGCCAGCCGAAAATCCATCACGCACTGGTGGCATTATTGTCAGGGGCCCCGTCAGCTCTTATTTAACGGAAGTTACATCTTGGTTTACACCATGGCGACACGATGAAAAGGGGGCGAACTTTGCGGCACCCCGGTATCCCAAGAACGCTGCCTTTTGTTGGTCCGAAAAACTCCCTCTACTCAACGGAATACATATAGACCAGCGTGCATGTGCAGGGATTAGTCATAGATTCTACAAATCAACACAAACAAAGCTCATCAAAACGACCAAACCTCTTAGGAGACTAAATATTGACTTCAACGTGCCGCTGTCTTTCATTTGCCGCAAAGAATAATTACAGACTATTACAGGCAAGTAGTTTCGTTGCTTTATCTGCAGTCGCCTGCCCGGGTATGCAAATCATCTACAATTGTTGAGTGCCTGCCAATTTTCAGATAAAGCTGGTTTGCTTACTTACACCCATTCTGGTCAGGGCCCGTCTTTCATCTGCACTACAGACCTACAAATTGCAAAGAGCTGCTCCAAGACCAGGTGGGATCAAACCCGAACCTCATGTTTGCAGACCAGCCAAACAACGTGGCAAATACATTTGTTTACCGGAGTAGTTGTGTAAGTTCCGGTGGATTGGCTGAAGATGAGATTACTTCTCAAATCGGAAAGGCCAAGGCAGCTTTTGGCAACCACCAACACCTATGGCACCGAGGTAACGTCAGTGTGCTTGACAATGGCAGAGTATGCACTGCGGTGGTGCAGTCCACATTGTTTATGGATCGGAGATGTGGCCTGTGTGTGCAGAAGAATCATGAAAGCTGTCGGTGGCTGACCATCGGTGTCTCTGAAGGATTGACCGGGTCCGGTGGGAACAACAGATTATCAATTCGGAGGTAAACCGGATGGCTTCATGAAAAAGAGACTCTCCCACGACGGACGAGCTACTCACACTTCATAGGTTACGTTGGTTAGGACACGACTCCGTATGCCAGAAGATCGTCTGCCTCGCAGAGCTCTTTTCGCCCATCCCTGTGATAAATGGAAAAGACTTGGAGGTGGACCTGGCGACGGAGGACGAAAACATTAGCCAGGAAACTCAGTCTGGCTGACAACTCCCGTCTCCCTTGAGAAGGACCCAGGGGACTCAATTTATCAATGGCCAGTGATACTAACTGATCACGCCAACACTTCTAATGGTTGGCCATATCTCTCACGCCCTCCCATTTTCTGGTGACCAAAACTGTAGCAGCTGGAATTAAAGTACCCTTATCACATGG
>SJOL01008189.1:450436-470591 GCA_004794785.1 Opisthorchis felineus | reverse complement strand
GAGAGAATCAGACCCGCGCAGCGGGATTTGAATCCACAGTGCATCACAAAAAGGTGCAGGAGTGGTATCAGAGAGGACAATCGGGATGGGCAGGACCGCATGTAGGTACCAAGCAACCCCACCAGCCCTCCCTCGTTTTGAGTCAGCTCGAAAAACAGAGTAGCCCTCTATCGAGATCACCGCGTCAGAGATATCTGGTGTGGGCTAGGTCTCAGTGAGTGCGTTCATGGACGGCTGTTGAAGGTAAACTGACTGTTTAATATCGCTAAGTTTGTTGAAAAGGCTGAGGCAGTTAGTGGACAAGCATTTCAACACTGTCTCTGCTGCCTCCGAAGGTGAGAAGCCGAGAGGTGTGTAACCTGAGAGGATAGCAGACTTAATAGTTGTACCTCGGGTTTGAGTCCAAGCCTTTGAAGGGGCCTCTGCAGCATACCGGTTCGCTTCCCGTATTGGCGGTTCCGAGGGCTGCTTTTCATGTGCAGGGTTTGTTTCGTCCCGTGGGAGCCAGATTTGCCCGGGCCTTTTATCTTTGGGGGACGGAGTTTTTTCCACTGTGGGCAAAAATTTCGGCAGCTGCTGCTTGTACCCCTTTCAATACAACCTTTTGAACAAACAGGTTTGTTGTTGTTTGGGGATCTGGGGCAAACTTTCGTCTGTTTGGTTTCTTGGGCATTGTTGCGCGGTCTGAACGGAGAGGTGTCTCTGTGGGGCCATGAATGCTGGGTTGCAGCACCGAGAGGTAGTTCTTTTGGTGGCGCCACGATGAGGCTCGTCTTCGTAGAGGACTGCACATTGAAGCCAGCTAGAAGCTTTCTGATTTGACGAATCTTATGAAGCTTTTAGCTGCAGTCGCAATGTTGGGTCCAGAAGTCGTCGGAATTGACAGAATGTCTTCGCCACATACAAATTATTGACAACGCGCTGGTTTTGGGCGTCTGATGCATGCTGTGCTTTTTTGCTGGTCCTTATGACGGGAACGCTAGCTTGGAATATTCATACCGAGAAATGCGCTGGGGCATTACCAATAATACAAAGTATACAGCAATTAAAAACGGGTCCATGGTGCTGGCAAGAACAGCCTCTGGTCCAGTTCTTTCAGAGTGCGAGGGTCGGAGACGTCTGGTTTTGAAAAATGACTTCGAGGTGCCCACGGTCCTGGTGACCGTGACGGTAGCTATTGCAACTTATAACAACAATGGCGAAGGAGTCTATCAGTCCTTAAGAACGGGTCCATGAAATATCGCTAGCGAAGGGGTGAGGAGGGGAACGGATATGTGAAGTAGGCATCGCTGCTAGCCAGTTTTCACCGACTCGCTCAGCCGTATACAACAGGGCGCCCCAGTTGACGGCATCAGGCGACAACCGATGTGACACAAGGTTGCTAGCAGAAGTGCGATTCTTCGACGCCTAGACGCAATAGATGGTGCCAGATCGTCGAGACCTAGACGGAAGGACGATTAATGTCCTCAAACAAAACTTTGTCCCAAAAGCCTAGTTGCAGGGCGCCGGCTGTTAGCGCGAAGCCACCACTTCAGTTTACATTTTCAGTCAGCAAGCCGCCACACTTGTTTGAACACTAACTCGGGTAGTCAGGAAGCTGTGTCAGTCAGACCATTGGCCAAGCCAGAGTGAGAGGTTTCGTGAGCCGACTGGAGTCCAGAAAAAACCTCGAGTTACTGCAACTTTAGCTTTTAGCCATCCTGTTCAAAAGAGTAATCACACAAAAGAACAATTAAAACAGCTGATTTATGTCCAAACATTCTCTTACCGAAGAAGAATATACCTCCAGGATTATATTTGTACTCTTCACGAAGATCATTTAGAAGACAACAGCCCTGGAGCTGTAAAGCTGATCGCGAAAGTTGACGGGTGAATTTGCGTTCGAATGCCAAACCTTCTGGATGAGGGAGCGCGTCCGATGTTGTTTCATCAACCCAGTGGTGTATAAAATCCTAGCCACCTACCATACGCTCAAGTAGAAAGAGACAGTGGTCAACTCCTACGTCGTCAGCATCAAACTGAAACGTTCAAATGGAATCGGCCGAGCCAGGACGTGTGCGCTCTGCTTCCGGACGTTTGTCGCCCTCATCCATAAGGTTCTCCAAACGAAGGCGCAAAAGCGCCACAAGATAAATGTTTAGTGGCGTGTCAAGGACGACCGATGGGCTCTCCAAATGTAAGAAATGAATTTGCTGGCTTGACAACCGACTTGACATTACGCACGGAACAACGGTCTGACAAGTGTAGTTAAGGGTGAATAAGCCAAGGAAAGCAATCGTGGATACTACCAAAAAGCTAATAAAGGACAGAGAAATGACGGCAGTGCAAACGACCAGCCACACTTCGTATCCACGAGGGCACTGTCCTATGGTTTGTACCGCCACTAAATCCGAGGTAGAGGATCCGCGGGCGCCATGCCACAATGACTTACAGTTTCTTCAACAAATAGTAAACGAAACCCTTAATTCTGAAGAAGAAGGTATGCGTTTTTACGAAACTGATGACTTGGTCAGCGCACATCGGACAGCATCCTATCATTAAAAATCATCTTCCAAGACGGTGAAACGCGAAATCGCTTAATGTCGTGATTCTGTGAAGTCAGGGGTAGGAAACCTAACGCGAGCGCGGACACTAACACAGATCAGCACATCCAGCTCAAATGTCCTGCCACAGAATCGTGCAAGAGCACTAGAGAGTAAGAGCGCCACTTGGTACCATTACTTTTTGGTGCTCCACAAGGAAACGCCTGTAAACCGACCAATAACACTGGGACCGCGCGCACAGGATCAAATCCTGGCCTGTGCGATACTTTCGCCAAATTCAGGTGCAAGCTACGGAAGCCTGACTACCTAGAGCACTGGCTAGCCTATGAAAATTAAGATATTATGGAGATCGGCGAAATTTTGTTACGTTGTAGCGGGGCTGATGAACATATTGAACGTCCTGGTTATCACCACTTCAGGTGTAACAAGGGTCAAATCCCACATTGGATTGTACTTCTCTTCGTCAAGTCACACAATCACTAGTATCAACACTTAATGGAAATCAAAGCAGACCATCCTCGGACAATCGCCAACGCGTTTGGACCTGCTGTTTACAGGAATCGAGCAACAAATTACGGCATATTTCGATCCGGAAGGTGTGTGCACTAATAACATCTCATATGTGGTAGACAATAGTCCATCGCCGCTAGGTGCACCACGTACTGTATAAATAAAATGCAAGAGGTGGAGTCTCTATAAGAAAAATGATTATTACAAACTTTAGGGGGCAAACCGCAGGCATGTTCTTAATGGTACATTCAGAACGAAAACGCGACTGGTGGGATTTATGGGTACTCAGGTTTCCATGGAAACGGAGAAGTCACAGCAAAAAGCCGCCTGAAAAAGCATGTCGCGGGGGAGGCAAATGGAGTGGCAGCTGCTTGAAGCAGTTCAAGGAGATAGCAGTATACATTACCGGGGTCTTTTCTGCCCACCTACTGTATCGTCGCTAAAATCAAATGTGCACTGGACCTGATTCATGGAAGAGGGGAGTAGTATAGCATTAAGAAGGGCAGCAGCAGCTTCAAATGTAAGAACGTTATTTACAGACTGCGAAAATGTATGACAGTGTGTGCTATTTCGAATCTGTTCGGGGAGGCTGTTCTAGATGCGAACTTAGTGAGCTAAGAGGAAGTGGCGGCGTAAATTAGCACTAGCTGGAGGGCATGCTAACAGGTTGTTGGGGTTACGAGATTTATGGTAAGGATGTGAAGTTACGTTTGGCCATTTAGGTCATTTAGGTGCATCATATGATGTAGATTTAGCTTAAACCGTCTGAGCCATAGTGGTTTGAAGCGCAAGATTACGCAGTGGGGTTGGTGGGAGAGAGGACTGGGCCACAGGGACCACGTTTTGTCGGTGAGCTCTGGGGGCTTTCGGGTCCTGGTCTGCAGCTGTGGGTGTGGAGGGGAAAGAACGCAGGACAGAATTATATGATTGGTTGCTCTCCTTGATTAAAAATTGCAACCTTTATGTCACGAAGATGAAAGGAGCATAAGATATTAACACAGAGCTTGTGTGCTTGGGCGAATTGGAACCGGAATTAGTCGTGGAAAAGCTAAAGGTAAAAGAGTGCGTGGGACCAAGTTTTTTATCTATGTGTAGTTAGCGGTTTGCTGTTTATTGTGAACGCATCAACCGGGAGGGGGCAGCGACAACTGATTATTTAGGACTTGGTAGAAGAAAACTTAGGCCAGAGGCATTTGACCAGCAAGTCAGAGGCTCTAAGTCTTGTTTAACTTGGTGGAAGGCAAGGGTCTTGCAGGGGAAGGAAATATTTGGGCGATTTTCATATTGTCCGCAAAGAGGAAGGGATTACTGTGGGACAGGGCACGCTCCTTTGAATGACCTCACCAGTGGTCGATGAGTAAAATGACTGTTGCCAATTTGTGTTACTTGTGTTCTAACAGATAGGTAGGAGGTGAACCACTGAAATAAGGACCAAGTGGTGCTAACGGCACTAAGTTTCTGTGGCGGGGATGCATGAAAGACCCCGTCAAAATCATTTTATATATCCAGATAAACTATAGAGGTGGAGCGCCCGGCAACTTAGGCTACTGTAATGGCCTCGAAGAAGTGAAGCTGCCGGACACTGACGGATCTCTGAACCGGGAGTCCGTACTGCCAGTCATCTATAGCATTTGTAGCTGGGAGGAACCTGGTTAGTGGGACTCTGACCGGACGTTCACGGGTTCTCGTTAAAAGGGGGTACGGCGGATGCCCCCTGTAGTTGAAAGTAGTTTGCCTGGATGCAGATTTAAAATGCGGGCAAACTGTATACTGTTTTCACTGGAAAGGGACGATTCCGAAATTTATCGAATGGGTAAAAAGCTTTTGGACAATGATTTCGACGTCTGACCTCAATGTTTCAGAACACGGCATGCAGGGCCATTGGCCCCTGGCGGGACGGTGTCCCTAAGAGTTTGGGGAAGGGCAGAAACGTCAGCCAGGGAGATGTTTACGCTGCTAAGAGGTGGGTGGCTTCCCTGACCGTTAGGAACTACGAAACCTGCTGCAGAGATTATGGGTTTGAGTATGGGAGGAAAAAGGAAAGTAGCGGCTTGCAAAGTAGACGTTCAGATGGTCCGCCACCTGTGGTAGGACGACCTTCGGCGGTATGCTAACAAGCAATTGAGTGGCTGGTTTTGGTACAGTGCCGAAGGAAAAGTCAGCTGAGTAATTCTGAATAAGAAGGGGCTCCGAGGTCGCTGCTCTCTTCACGGCATTTAGGGGATAATTTCAAGGAGGCTCGTTCTATTGAGAGCTTACTGACAAGAAATATCGTGAGATTCCCGATATACTCTGACAGCTGGTATATTTTTGTATCCAAGGTTTTTAGCAATTTATCATGGCAAGGGACACTGTGTTTGACAGTTTTTATTGGAGAAACAAGCTAAAGAGCGGTCAGTTGGTTGTGGTAGATTATGTCACAGATACGCTGTGTATTTGTCGAGAGAAAGAAGTCGCCCCAGTCTCGGGAAGCAAGGAAGGATGAAATAACCAATAAAACATGTGGAGAGAGGTGGTGAAAAGGGAAAAAACTCAAAGGAGCAGTTGGGCCATAAATGACTGCGTTGCAGGAACCGATGCAATGATCACTCCCTGGGAAGCATGGACTAACTGCATCTGTAGCCAAATGACCCTGGTTTGAGAGTATTAGGTCCAGGTTATGTGGTCCACGGGTAAGGCTACGTACAACCTGGGACCAACTCTCTACGCTAAGTTGGGCAGGCAGCGTGGAGTACCGGGTAGGGCCCGTGGTGGAAAACCAGGAGATATGTGGTAGGTTGAAGTCACCCTGCACAAATTTGGACAAATGGGGAAGGGCATGCACAGCAAAGATAATACAGGACAAACCACTAATACACACCGAGGATGGCGTTCGATAATAATAATGATAATAATAATAATATTATCATTATTAATAATAATGTCTGTTCCTAAAGTGTAGGTGGCATGCCGTAGGGCTTTATCATACTGTTACAGCCAGAATAAAACTATAACTGGTGAGATTTGTGGGTACTGGGGATCGCGCGGAAAATGGACAGTCTCACACATAGTGTATAGTATCCCATGCAAGCATAGCCACGATTAAACCGGTACAATCTAAATGCGGTGGAGATCGATGACAAGGAAACACAGTTGTTAGGTTTTTATATCTCTTGAGGAACCTACCAAGCTAAAGCATGATCAGACCGTCGTAATTTGAAGATAACATGCAACAACACAATGGGGGTAGGGCACTTGACAAAAAAACTGCGAACCTACGGACCTCGCTTTCTTCCAGTTTCCGCTGCGCACCTCTGGTAACGTAAAGGTCACTGAAACTGGATAGGCCTGCGCAGGCTCCGTGTTTGGCCAGTGCGCGGGGGCCTCCTTAATTGATTGAATACCAGCTAGTAGTTACTTCTGCGTGGTTTGATCGGCAAAACGATAGAAAGAATCTATGGAAGGCGAGATCTATAGCATCATGTTTACTTTGTCCGCTCGTGTCCCAAACGAATGCAGCTCTGAATCTGCGCTGGGTGATCTTTCACTACGGGCCAAAAGCCTAGACACCATTGTGGTTGCCGGTGCCACGAATAATCAGGTGCAACCTACTAATACAGGTAGGTTATTCTGTTCTGTAGAGATCCAGATGGCTTCCGGAATCCCTTCTAGGATGGAATCTTCGGTGAGTTTTGCACGAAGTTCCAAGTTGGAATAGATGGCACGGCCACCGCCAGCTGAATATTTTCTGCCACAGCGGTGTATATTATAACCATGGATTTAAATCGCCATGTCTAAAGTTTCAACTAGAACCCGTATTTCAGTCACACAAATCAGGCTTGATCGTGCAATGGCGCTAATGGCTCGGAGATTGCAGACTTTTGGCAGTAACGAGCGGGAACTGAAGTGCATTGTTGATGGGCTTATTGGAGAGCAAGCCATGCTAAGTAGGAAGCTGCTAACGTCGTTCACGATGAAACTTGGTACTAGGGCGAATTGGAAAGTGGAGATGGGGCTAAATGAAGCCGGTTTTGCTAGGCATGAGTTCGGAGTCAGTGAAGGCGTATCCATCACTGGTGGTAAAGGGGTAGATATTGGGTAAAATAGGTGCGAACACACGGCATAATGTAGAGTATTGAGCTTCGTATGGAGTACCGAATTTCTGAAAGGAGAGCTTGTAGTTGAATGGAAAGTTGTTGACTGTGTTGTCTTCCGCGCCGCCAGTAGGTGTGGATGGGGATATGGTGCAGAAAGAGGAGTTGAGTGCGGAGGGATGGGTGACAGCCAAAATGGTGTTCAGGTGAGACGGAAGTGGGTGGGCAGGGTGGTAGAGGGTGATGAGATACTGCATCTATCAAATCACCGGTGAATTTGCTTAACGCAATTGAGGTTAGGGATAGCATATATGGGTTCCCAAACTTGCAGTGTAAGGCTCATGTTCGTAAGCGGGAGATGGGGGCTTGGAGCTGAAAAGCAGGTTTGTGTAGCGCCAGGGCACAAGTCAGCGCCACAGTATGACGCATAACTGGCAAGTGTTCCTGAGTAAAGGCCCGGACACGGGGTGAGTCTTCTCTGCGATCAAACTGCTACAAGTGTTCCGTAATTGTTGGTAGACTTGTTCGGTTCACTTGTCTTCCTGCCCTGTGCGTGCGCGGATGTGCTGCGTTGATAGGCACTCGTGCTTACAGTATGTAATGTGAAAAGGGTGACATCCGTTCCTGTGTGACACTTACACAAATAAAAATAATTTTACCTAATGAGGATGAGGGTCGTATGCCCGGCAAGTGATGCAGGTGGTAGCCGCGTAAACAAAATGGATGGGCAATTTTAGTGCGCTTGCCGTCGGCCAAGTTTGCAGGCAGGACAGGATTCTGTCATGTGATTTGTGTTTTTGCAACAACAAGAAGCGTAATTTGGTGAGTGCAGATGTGCTAAACAAATTAAGCGAAATTGATTGAAGTAAGCAGAGTGTAACCGCTACAAATGCACCCACTAGCAAAAGAGAAAAATAGGTGTTGATGAAATAGTACGTGATGTTAACCCGCAACGAAAGGGTTTGGCCCGTGGACATACCTGCTAGAGCGAATGATGCATTGATTTTATACATGAGGAGCGTGCTAGGCAGGTTGAGACGCAGAAGAATGTGGTGGATTTGAATTGGTGATCCGGGTGTTCAAAGTTGGTTTGGGAGCAGTGGATCGCATAGACTCAGTATATGCTGGTTTATGGATACGGCAATAGGTTTATCGAATGTGTGGACAGTGAAATAACAATAGGTTTATTTCCCAGCTTGTATGAAACATGCCAAAAGAGCCATCATATGGAGATTGAACAGGGAGTGTCATGCCAAAAACTAATTCTGCTGATAAGCAGTGCAAGTAATAACGGAACGTTGTGCTCAAATACAGAAGTATCAAGTGTATTCGGTTGGACCAGTTAGACGGACTGCGTGCTTGGCAAGCAGCCTTCAAATGTCGATGAAATATTGTGACCATACCGTTTGCTCAAGTATGATACGTAGTTGTACAAATGCGTTTGCACCCGAGTGACTCGATGGGGTGTTGGAACAAGTGTGATTCGAATTGAGGTCCACAGTCACGGCTAATTATGACAGAATATACCTTGAAGGCGAAAATCCATCCGCAAATGAATGCTGGGGTGGTCGGGCGCGTCAGATATGAGAATGACTTGAGGTCATCGTGTAAAACACATGTCAGAAGATAGGATAATCCATTGGATATCAGGGGATAATTGACAATTTCGAGTTGAACATAATCAAACTGGTGGTCAGGAGTGGCAGATGTACCGTTGGGCGAGTGAGTATGGCGAACGACTCTTGAACGCTGACATGCAAGACAAGCTTTTAAGCATAAGCGTATGCCATTGTTCATATTCGGCTATATGAAAATTTGAGAAATGAGTCCGACGAGGCAGAGATAGTGTAGAGGCGCCGGTCCACAAACTGCTCCAGTCTGTTAAGAGGCTTCTCGATATGCAAAGGTCGGCCTGCTTTGAACAGCCGTCCACAGTTGCACTTACAAAACCTGGCCCGCACTAGATGCCTCTGATGTGGAGGCTTCGACAGGTGGTTACTTTATTTTTGCTGAGCAGGCTCAAAGAGGAGGATGGCAGGTGGGGCCCTCTACACATACATTCTGCTATGCCTATAACTCTTTTTTATGCACTGTGGACTCAAATCCTTTTGCAAAGCGCCGATTTTCATCTTCTTGACGTGGTCTACCGTTGCCCTTCTAGTCCACCTGAAGTTGACCTGTTGCTCATACAAAGGGTTGGGCAACTCTCCTGCAGTTAACACTTCCTGCATCTCTTGCTTATAGGTGGTTTTAACGCTCCCAAGGAGTTTCAGCACATCGAGTCTAGTGGAATGTTCGCATCAACGCCGACCAAAGTCGTTTAGCAGAGCGCTTGGCCTTAACCTGTCGTCGCGCCCACCAGATGCCGCTCAAGCCAGCTACCATCCCTGCTATATTTGGTTATATCCAACGCGGGATCCTTCGATTGTCAAGTGATAATTAGAGACCTTCTGGGACACGGTAGCTACCGTGTGATGGCATTCGATTTCTTCTGCTACTGGACCAAGAGTGGGGAGCCTCAAACACAGATGCAAAACTTCCGCTGTGCAGACTTCCCAGAACTGCGTATCGTCGTTGACCAAACTAGACTGAGACCGGCTTAAGAGGAGGAGACAAACAAGACAACTGTCTAAAAATTCACGAGGCTAACGCGATGTTTGTCTCAGAAAAACCGGCGTGCAGTCGAGAGAACCAGAAGCTACCCGAAAGGATCCGGCGTCTTTTGAAAACAAGGCCCCAACTATTCTTCAAAAAATAACTGCAAGAGATGTAGAAGATGGAACAGAAGTTCGAGAGATGCACGACCACTGTAAAACAGAAGTCTGTGAAAGGAAAACATGAAAACGGGCCATGGTAACAGACTTCGCCCGGAATAGCTAAAATGTACTATTTAGGTAAATGAGAAACCGCCGAAAAAATCGGCCAACATTCTTCTTCAAAGTGACCCCCTACGTACTTCTGCCATATGTGAACAAGGTTTCGGCAACATGTTCTTCATTATTGATCAAACTAATGCACTGTGGGGACATGATAAGAAGATTTTCATGCTCAGAGCGCACATACCCACCAAGCAACATGGATTCATATTTCGGGTAACTGATGAGTGGAAAAACCTTCCTCTGAGGGCTGTGCCCAGGTGCCCAGTTCAAGGCATTTTCAGTCGCCCTTTTATGAATATTTCCCCGCTGGGAAGCAAACTAACCCTCGCTGAGAACCCAGAAAGCATTGCTTCACCTTGTTGTTGCTTGTGCCCTTCAGCTGAGCAAAAACCGTGGACTACAAGTACAGACCCGAACGCATAAGCTAGAGCAAAGTTCTTGATCTTGTATACCAAACCGTTTGGCCGCGAGATCGTGAAAAAGACAGGCGCACTTATACCAGGGTGTGAACTATTATGCAGAGCGTTGAAAACCATAATAATATAAATAAGGTTTGATGTCAACTGCTGGGCGGCATACTGTCACGCAGGCTCATAACAGTACAGCCAGAATAAAAGCATAGCCGTTGAGATCTGTGGGTACTCAGAATTCCGTGGAAACTGAGAAGTCACACGAATGTTGTGTATCAACCAAAGCAGATGCGGTCTTGTCAAAATTGTCACAACCAAAAGATGGTGGATATCGGGAGCAGAGGAACGGTTATTAGATGTTTTTGTGTATTTTGGGGAACGCATCAAGCTTAAACATGATCAAACCTTCAACATTTGAAGGTGGTGAGCAAAAACGCAACGGGGGAAGGCAAACCTAATGCATCCTTCCTAGCGTGCAATAAGAAAACTGGAGATTGCGGGAAATGAGGAACCAAAACCAAGGGTCTGGTGAAGCAGAGGAGTTGGCTTCATCCATCCGGTCAATTTGAACTAAAACCTAAAACCACCGCTGAGGCCTCGTGGATTGGACAGTTGGGCTTATTGCCCAACTGCTGGAATATCAGAAGAACGGTTTACGGTGAAAATGTGTACACTCATTGGTGTCGCCGTTGGAGCGGAGTCGGATGTAAAGGCTCCTCAGAGGAGCGGGTTTGTGCTAACGCATGGGACAGAACGCAAAGTGTACAAGAAATGATTGACTTTGTGGAAAGCGCAAACTGAACGTCCACCGAGGTTGTTATACCCGAACGGATGGCTCAGTTGGTTAGAGAAAAGTCGTTCCGGAGGCAGCTGGGACCAGGTATAGAATTTTTTTATAGATACAGGTGAAGGAACGAGTGGGTGAAAGGGAACAGTCAAGAGTCGCAAGGGAATAGTTTCGGGCGTGCCATCAGGCTGCGTATGGCAGGGCTGTGCGGCCATTGCACTGACACACTTTCTTTTCTGAGCATCTATGTAACGAATGCCATGCAACAAAGCGTCCCACTACTCCATTTGCTCTTCTTGCCGTCGCCCTCGTAAGCGCACAATAACATTCGGGCATCACTTGGCACGCAAGCTTCAACATTTTTACTTTTCTAGTCTGCATGCGCAATGTAGAAATTTAGCGCCACCTGAATGTTGCGCGCTGCCTTGCTGATGTCACATAGATGTTGGTGATCGCAATTTCTTTAGGAAAGCTTATTCTGACTCATCGCAGTCGGCTGACCGCCACTATACGTTGAGCAGTGGTTGCTGGTACCACTCAACCAGCAAAACGCCGCAGCTCAGCTACCCATGTTACTGGTTGACAGCTAACCATGAGGAACTGAAGTTCCTGGCACCAAGACTACTTAAGCCATTGATCAACCTTACCCGGCCGTGGAAAAAAAACAAAATATACCGCTATTCCCATCGGTTTCAACCTGGAGCGCAGTGACGATAGCAGAACTAGGACGAGTATCATTTGCATGGTTCGATATTTTTTGCCTGTCACCATGAATATGTTGCCGTGCAACACGTGCACAACATCAACACTAGGGTCCCCGTACTCATCCGCCTGCCGCCAAACCCTGTTATAGTTCTCTACAAAAATCAATTGCCCAAATGATAAATGTTATGCTTGGTAAGGATAATTTCAAACACCCTTCATCGGCGTCGGCTTTATAAGTTGTCCTTGTGGCAAACTTGCTCGTAGCTCGCATTCAAAAGCGCTCACAAGACCATCTTGGAGAATAATCTGGCAGTGGAATGACCTTCGATCACCTAAAAAAATAGGGGTCGTTGCGGGTTGAAATATAAATTACACCCTGGATCATCAGACGAAATAGATCATATTGACGTCTATGTGGCGGAAACGTGCCCCGCTTCCCTGAAACTGCTACGGGGTTTGGTATGGTGGCGGGCCTCGGAGTACTAGAGTGGAAGACAGGCCTGGATTTGCCCTTCAAAATCTTTGGAAGACAACCAGTAGTCAACCTAACCAGGGCACACACTGAGATGTGGTTGGTAGCATAGTGCCTTGATGACTAACCGCAGGATTGGTTGTAGTTCGTGAGGCATCACAGGTTATCACTCCCCCAGCGTCAGCTGAAGGAACAACGTAGAGCATGCAATTTTGCCATTTCCGAGAAGAGTCTGTATTAGCTATAGCTTCCAAAGCAATCGGTATCTGGCTTGTCGCCGCAGTGACTCGAGAACAAGCGTCGGGAACTCCGTCCGATGTGCATGAAACTTGTCATACACCGGAAGCAAAATGTGTAATTTGGTCTAAGTTTCTTGTTTCACGCGTGGAATATTAGGTGACTGCAAGACGAAAGCATAGATAACTGGCTTATGATCAGTAGACACCGTAAAAAGTTGGTCCTCCAATACTAGACGCCAAGGTAGATAGCCGAAATTTTTGCCAAAGACATTGTAAAGCGTCTCAGCAGGCTACAGATGTTTGGTAGGAGATGCCAATGGTCTTGATTCACCAGTGAAATATTAACACAGCACTGATCGCAACTTTAAAGAAAAAAAATTAAAGTACCCTGCTTACGGTAGAAACTAATTCCACAAATCTTATACTTTATAGCCCGGATGAAGAAAAATTAATGCCACCAGGCAACTGGTATCTGATAAGTCTTCACCTGGCTCCACCCAACAGTGACACCAATGAGTGTACACATTTTCACCGTACACTGTTCTTCTGATATTCCAGCTACCATTCGTCCGTGTTGCTAGTTGCTTCTCTTTGTCATCCGTGCTTGAAGTTTTCGTGACCCATGCCATAAGCCCAACTGGCCTATGGCCACGCAGCCTCAGTAATGGATTTAAGTTTCCATTCAAACTGACCAACTGTATCACTGCAACACAGCTGCTCCACCAGATCCGTTGTTCTGGCTCCTCGTTTCCCGCAACTTCCAGTTTTCTCATTGTGTGCCAGGAAGGATACCTTAGGTTTGCCTTCCCCCTTGTGGTTTTGTTCACCATCCTCAAATGTTGAAGGTCTGATCTTGCTTAAGCTTGATACGTTCCCCAAAAGATATAAAATCGTCTAATGACTGTTCCTCCGACCCCGATATCCACCATGTTTTGATTGTGCTAATTTTGAAAAGACCGCATCTGCTTTGGTTGATACACACCATTTGTGGCTGCCCCATTTTGGGGCCACTGTTGTTTTTGATCTACGTCAGCGACCTTCCAGACGTTCGTTCAAGTCCACGTCTACGTTTTGCGGAAGACTCGAAATCCTGGATTTCAAATGCCAGTGCCATCCAAATGGATGTATTCGCCGCGAAGCAGTGATCGTCGGACACGTACCTTCCTCTGAATGAAGAAAAATGCATACGTCATTCGAAGCGGACTCAGTGAATGACTTTGTCGTGCTTGGTAAGAATTCACTAGAGGACCTCACGAAGATGGTTGCCAAAAAGGATTTCGTTATCTTGCTCTCTTTAAACACGTCCTTCTCACTACAACATGAGAAATCGACACAAAAGTCATTTGCCGTTCTAAGGATGATTCAGCGCACCTTCTCCCGTACTACTTGCATGGACTGCCAAATACTCTATGGAGCCTACGCCAGACTGCTTCTTGAATATGCCGACCCAGTTGCATACTCAGGACGAAAGAAGTATGTAACCTTCATTCAACGTGTCGAACGAGCTGCTACGAAAATGGTCGCCTTGGACTATGAAACACGTCTCGCGGTGCCTGACCTATATCCCCTGGAGTATTATAGCCTCCGAGAAGACCTAATATTTACTTACGCTTTGTTGGACAAGGCTTGGCCAACAGGTTTTTCACCGTTGACCCAGCTGGCACACGTTGGGGACATTGTAAGGAGGTACTCAAGTTCAGGGCGCACACTTTTTTAAACAAACTGTATTCTCATTTCAGGCGGTTGCTACGTGGAATAACCTTTCTTGGAAGGTTGTCCACGCTCCATCTAGTTCCCAGTTCAAAGCACCATTGGACACTTTTTTTTATGCAAATCCTCGCGCTGGCTAGCTTACTGCCCCCCGCTGAGAAATAAAAGACCAGTGTTACACCCTTTTTGCCTGCGTCTTTCAGGTGTACGGCAGCCGCTAGAGGACAAGAACGAAACCGACCCGAGAAACTCGGGCGAAAGTATCGATCCTGTGAAGAGATCCTAATCCCTGAAAAAATACAAACCAGGTGCCTTCCTGGGCATAGAACTGCAGTACCGCAGCGAAGTTTTAAATGTGTCTACGACCATTTCCCATAGTCCCAGGCCGACTCCGTTCGGTATTCTATAAGCCACGATTGGGTTTGTGCATTGCACCGTTTTCTCCGGGCTACACGGTCTTTGCCATCGTCCCCCGAGCGCGACATTTCCAGAAAGACCTAGGAAGATTAGTGATAACAATACTATGACTAATAATATTTACTCCCAACTGGAATACCCTCGGGCATTATCGTAATTGTTCAGTCAGAATAACCATACGGCTATTGTCAGCTGTGGGTGTCCAGCAATGCGTGGAAGTGTAGCGGCCACCTAAAGAATAGGCGTTATTTGACACAGATGCGGTCACGTCTAAGCATTAATGATCTAATCGCATTTTGCATTGGGGACGGATAAACACGGTAAACAGGTTTTTTCAGCTCTCGAGGAACATACTGAATTGAAGCAAGATCAAACCGTTGCTATTCGAAGATGGTGGGCAAAAACACAACGGGGAGGCAAATCCAAGCTCTTCCACCTGGTACGTGATAAGGGATTGTAAATTGCAGAAAACAAGAAACTGGACAAACGAATTTAGAAAAGCACGAGTATTTTAGTGATTGGGCCGGTCAATTTGAACCAAAACTGAAAACCGTTTTCGAGGCTGCGTGTCCTTGGGCACTTAAGTTAATAGCCCGTGCCACGGAAAGCGTAAGTGTGGATGATAATGTGGAGGAATTCGCAGTAACGATAAATGGTAGCTTGTCTTAGAGCCACATCGTACAGCGTGACTTATGGACTCACTGATGTCGCTGTTGGAGCGGAATCAGGTGTAACGATTTCGTTTGAGGGTAAGGTATTGCCAACGCGTAGGACAAAACGTGAATTGTAAAGAAAATCACCGACTTCGTGGGTAGGCATACTAAAAGTGCACGAGATCGTTAAATCCAAGGAAGGAGTTGAGTGGATTATAACGAATTTGTCGTAGTGGCCGTTGGGGTTAGGTAAGCGGTTTGTTCGTACTCGAAGGCTCCGAGAGGGTCTTGCCAGAGTTGGCGAGAATAGTTGCGGATGGACTATCAGGCTAGATATGAGTGTGCCGTGCCAACACTGCAGCGACAAACTTCAGTTTCTGAGCAGCCCCTCAAAGAACATCATAGTTGAATTGATCGGAAAGAGGGTGCGCAATTCTGTGGGCAGCGGGATTTCGGGTTAGCCAGGGAGATCCGCATAGGTTGAACAAAGCCAGGATCACAGGTTATTTCCGCTCAATTAAAGATCCATGTGGTTGTAAGACGGGGACAATGCGGGGGCGTTCGGAGAAGCTTGGGTGGCTGAGGTGGAGAGGATGGGATGAGATCAGTAAAGATTGATGCGGTAACAGATAGAGTGGAGTCCATTATTAGAATATAACCTAAAGTTTAATATAGTTACTGTGGCGACAGCAAGTTGTTAAATAAGCCAGGATAGGGTTAGATTTTGCCGAGCAACGTAGCAAACCGGGACTGGATAATCCTGCCAACGCAATGCTAATATAACGCAAGAGGCATCGGAAAAACCGTATGAGTGCGGTCCCGCTCAGCTACCATGGAGTTTACTTAGATAGCGATGCAAGAGGCCAGCATTGGTGGTAAATGGTGCCTCGCGTTTTCGCACCCAAAGCCAGTCGAACAGGGACGTGGGGACAGGGCGTGCGAGTATTTACGTAAATTTTTCGCAGAGTGGGGAGTCAGCCGATGTGGTAACAAGCAAGGGGCTAGACGTTGGTCAAGCTGGTAGGGGCAGTTATCGCGTGGGTTAGGCAAGGAGTGTCTGTAGTCACTAGATCCGTTGGTCCCATCAGAAGGACTCCGCTGTGCAGAGAAGTGGTGTAATAAATGACAGCAGACACAAAAGAACACTGGAAATAGAACTTCCGGGATGATAGACAAAGACCAATTCTACTGGAGGTTGTTGCGTGACCTGAGCAGTCGTAATTCAGGAAAGAAAGTAAAGGCACGACTGTGGGTAACGAGTCGCCGAATCACTGCTGCCAGTTTCAATCAACAATAGATGCACGGCGAAAAAGCCCATAGGCGCGTTAGCTTTGGTTGCCAGTAGTTAATGATTAGGAATGTCATTATGTTTTATATGTATGTGGCAACTCCCGGGAGCAGCGAAGAAAAGCGTGTGTTATATTTAGATGGCAAAGTGGACTTAGTGCGGTGCAACCTCAAATGAAACGAAGGTGGTAACATGTATGCATGTCGATGCAAGCCATGGGATTTGCGATGTATCCTCAGGCTGCCCATACATTTTAGACATACAACATTTCAGTTCTCTTTAGTCTGTAATTCACAGCGTTGCGAGATAAATAACACGGCCCGGACAAGTCCAACCAAGCATCTGCAACAAGCAAACAACGGTGCTCGTTTATGGATTTCGCGAACTAAAGGCAAAGCTCAAAACCACCGGTGATTCCGAAATATTCGTGATACAAGATGGGTGGCGGGCATAGGAACTCACAAAAGTGCGACTCACCTTGCAGGGCGTACCCAACCACCGTATGAGGTTTTCCTCCCATATGCTTGCCACCAGCTCTGCAAGGTGTCAAGCCGAAAGGCAGTCATGATAGCAGTCATGATAGGTAGTTTGATAGCATACCCACAATTGTTCACTTCCTCCTTTGACTGTGCCCTCTCGCCCACTCATTCCCTTAACCGCAACCAAAATTAAATTCTTCATCTGGTCCCAGCTGCCTCCGGGATGCGTTCATTCCAATCTGCTGAACCTTCCATTGGATCTAAACATCTCGGTGTCCTTTACTATGTACTCCCCACTAAGCCAGTCATTTCCCGTGCAGTTCGCGTTCCTTCTTGTGTGCTTGTGTGGACTACTCCCAAGGAACTTTTACACCCGACCCCGCTCCAGCAGCAACACTAATGAGTCTCTCCAGCTTCACTGCACACTATGGTTCTGGGTTTTCTACTAACATTTATCCATACCGCATATTCCCCCACTTACGCTTTTCGTGACTCTGGTCATACGCCCAAAAGCCGAAGGCTACGAAGCCGGGTTGAGTTTGTTAATATATGCTACCTTAGTACAAGTGATCTAGAGCAAACCGGCATAAGCACGCAGAGAGGTGGTGTGGTGGAGTGTTTTTATACATTCGAAGTTGTATTAGTTTTGGTTGTAGCGTGACAGCTGAGTTCAATGCACGAACCTGCAAGGCTTGGGGTCGCGTTTGCTAACTTGAAACACCCATTGCGTCAAGGTGGTATATCTCTGAATATCAAGTAAAGTGTGTATCAGGCTGCAGTACGGGCTGTTCTGTTGTATGGCTGTGAGACTTGGCCTGTTTGAGAGGCGGAACCTAAACGTTTTCAGGTGTCTTACAACAATTGTCTCAAAACTATAGCTCGTGTAGGTTGGTGTCGGCGAATCCGTAAGGCAACAATTAGATGTGGATTTTTCGGTGGACACCGACCGGGAATTGCGGACAAAGGGATTTATTAAGCACTTGGTGAGTTAGTCACTACAACTTTGTTTGATTATGCGTTTCGAATGATATCGCGGAAGATATGTACGAGTCGTAATTGATTATACATTTTTTGTTTCAGAAACCCTGTTTAGTAAAAGCGGCTTCCTGAAACTGAGAAATGGATTGTACCGTTTGTACCGATGCAACCAATAAATAGAAACATGATTCATTAAAGGTGGTGCATAACTTTTAGGCATAGGATTGGCAGGCGGACGACATGTATGGATATGAAGGACCGCCGTTGGTCGTTGGGTTAGTCTACTATTTATAGTTGGGGCATTAATATCAGCTGCGAGCATGTGTACCGGCCCGGCATATACTATAAGTATCCTCGGCAGGTGATATCGAGTACAGTTATGAGTATGACGGGCTGTCTTTGGCCGTTAGAAAAGGATATCACGCATAGTTGGGGCCTCATTTTTATCGGTTTGCTTAGATACTGGCTAGACGTTTACTACAGGTAGCAGACATAAGTGACAGCGCGCACACTTATGGGTGTGACGGGCCATCGTTGGCCGTTAGATTAGGACACCGTGCATAGCTCAGGCCTAATAATCAGCGTCGCATATAGGCACTGGCCTAGTGGTTTCAAAAAGTAACCAAGGTAGCCGATATCACGTACAGTTAGGAGTATGACGTCCGTCGTTTGTCGTTAGAATAGGCTTGTGTGCGGCCTCGTATTCATCGGTTAGCATAAATACTGGCCCGGTGTTTATCATCAGTAGCAAAGGTAAGCGACAACGCGTGCAGTTACGAGTATGACGGACTAGGTTGGATTAGGTTACCGGCTAATCAACACCGCACATGGGCACGGACCTAGCAGGTGCGATAAGTAGCCAAGCAAGGCGACATCAAGCACAAATGAACATGACAGGCCGTCAGATTAGGCTATCACGCATAGATGAGGCCTTATTTTTACCGGCCCGCATGGATACTGGCCTGGTGTTTACTATAGGTAGCAAAGATAAGCGACGTCGCGTACAGTTATAGATATGAAGGACCGTCGTTGGCCATTGGATTAGGTTACCGTGCATGGGTGAGGCCTCATAATCAGCGTCGCAAATAGGCACGGGCCTAGCAGTTACAATAAGTAGTCGAAGTGAGTGACAACGGCTATCGTCATCATGGTGGCCGCTTTGTGACGCATTCCATCTATGAAGCGTCATATTCCTAATAGAACTGGTAACATAATGTTGGTAATTTACTCACAGTTACCTTTTGACGCTATATTGTCCACAGGCTAGCTATGAATATCTAGGAAAGGAAATTATCCACGGAGATAGCCCTCGCCTCTCCACTGCATGGTTCAGGCTGTTTTCTAACAATTTTTACTTTATGGAAGCCGAGCTCCGTACGAAAATATGTTGTGACGAAGTTCGCTCAACAAAATCATCTCATTTGATAAATCTTAGGAGTATAAAGCAAACGGACGCCCGTGACCGATTTTGCCGGGTGGAATTTGCATTTTATATTCCTCAGATGTTATTTCATCCTCAAAAAGCACCGTAGAACGCCAAAATATGCTAAAGTACGATTTCGTGATTTATCCCTCGTACACCGGTAACAAAATGCGAATCGGTGATGGCCAGTGACCTTGAAATTTCGCTCACTTAAACAAAATGCTGTAAGCAACATAACACCGGAAGATGCATACGGATTAGACTAACTCCCCGTAACAGTCGGAGCTTCGAAAACCCTATAGTTTCGGCGAAATTAAATTGGGTGTGCTCCTCAAGGCTCCGTTTTGGGACCACTGCTGTTTCTGATATACGTCAACGACCTTCCAGACGTTCTTTCAAGTCCATGCCTACTTTTTGCGGACGACTTGAAATCCTGGAGTACCAATGCCAGTGCCCTTCAAATGGATGTAGACGCTGCAAAACAGTGGTCGTTGGACTGGCACCTTCCTCTAAATGACGAGAAGTGCGTCCATATGTCATTTGGAGGAGACTCAGCGAACGCCTATGTCGTGCATGGTGAGAATGGACC
>SJOL01008189.1:397492-450416 GCA_004794785.1 Opisthorchis felineus | reverse complement strand
TTTCCCCTCGAGTATCGCCGCCTCCGAGGGGACCTAATTCTTACTTATGCCCTGTTTGAACAAGGTTTGGCCAACAGGTTTTTCACCGTTGAGCCAGCAAACACACGGCGGGGACATGGTAAGAAGATTTTTAAGCTAAGAGCGCACACTTTTATTAGGCAAAATTTTTTCTCATTTCGTGTAGTAGCTGCGTGGAATAACCTTCCTCCATCAGTTGTCCACGCTCCTTCTAGAACCCATTTCAAAGCACTACTAGACACTTTTCTATGCGAGTCCTCGTGCTGGCAAACATACTGCCCCGCGCTGAGAACTTAAAGAGCAGTGCTACACCCTTTTTTCGCTTGTGCCTTTCAGGTGAACGACAACCGCAGAACGACAAGAACACAACCGACTCGGGAAACTTGGGCAAAAGCCTCGATCCTGTGTATCAATCCGTGAATCTAGTGAGCAGCGCTATTGGGCAGCAAAGAAGCCATTTTCGAACACACAGCCGCCGGCTTCCCTCATCTTTTCTTTAAAAGCGCAGTAACAATGCAAAATAATGAGCCCTATCTTTACACTTTCGTGTATGGCACAAACCTTATAGGGGCAAATAAACGTGTACTTCAATTGTTTTACTTTATCAGTAATTGGTGATACCATAGTGGTGAGCTCCAGTTATTTTTGAAATGGCCGTGGTGCGCCCTTACAGTTATAATGTACTTTTGGGAAACTGGTGGGAAGAGAGGCTTCATCAAAGCGTAAGACATGGTGTCATTGTGGAACAATTTCAGAAATTTAGGATCTACTGAGGTCCATCGGTGCACAAAACCAACTGAAGAATAAACTAGAACGTTCGTTAGAACAGCTTACAGGGAAACATGTATCGGTGGGTTTTACGACTGCCAGAGGCGATGCTTTTAGACCAAATATCAGGTATCCGGTACGGACGAATTCGTGAGAATCGGGAGTGAGGTTCAGTTGATCAATCCAGGAATATCAGAATTCTACCGGAAGGCTAAGCTATCGAGTCCCCGACCAGCCTATACCTTAGCTTTTGGTGTTGTGAACCTAGATCGCATATTGGTTCTGCTATCAATTGAAGCTGACAACATATTAGAATCAATGTACGAAGAGAAAGCTACACCAGTTGTCGCTACGTCCAATTTGTCGCCGGCTTCTAGAAGCCTGTTCAGAATAGAAAGGTGAGAGTGCGCTGAGTATTGACCATAGAAAAGGGTGAAACTTTCACCATCTCATGTGCAATTTCAGAGTTCATTAGGGCTGAGCTTATAGCATCCTGCAACAGTTTTATAATCCGGTGCTTTTTGAAGGTCAGATGATTTAGTTGATACATATAGTTCACATGGTTCTTCATGTTGATGTCAAGATGTTGGCGGTGAGGCCATATTACAGTGTCGAGTCCCATGAATAACAGAAGCGGAAGTGGTATCCGAAGTCTAGATTACTGTCCATTCATGGAAACGTGATCAAAATATCTCATAAGGTGTTCATGCGGGTGGCCAGGGACTCAAAGAATGTAAACAGTGAACCTAGAGTCACTGTACAGTCCGCAGCATGCAAGTGAACAGAGATTGAATATCGCTGATTATCCGAAATAAGCCATATTAATTGGTTGCCTAATATGCTTTATGGTTGACCCGTGTATAAGCTTACCAGTCTCTAACCCCAATTAGGCCGGTGAATCCAGGCCTGATAAATAAGTTCAACATACGTGTGTGCACTGAGTGCCGCTGATTCCATCAGTCATCAAGTAAAAACCAGAACTCCAGCATATCTTTAGCTAGGGTAATGAACTTTCGGCGCCCAGCTACGTTTTCAAGAGTCTCCTGAATGAGAGCCCCAGGTTTCTGCTCGAGACGGGATGAGTAAGACCTTGGATGCCAGAGCTCTTGTTAGAGTGTGAGAACATTAGAGCGTACCCATGTAACACTTCTGCTCTTCGACTAAGAGATGGCTTTCTACAGATCTCAAACAAACTGCTCCCAAATCCGACTGTAGTGTCGAACACCTTTGAAAGAGTTGTATCGCTGTTAGGGCTTGATATCACTGGAAAATAGTTGACATAAAAAATTCAAGTTTGAAAAATGTCCAGTGATAATGAGCCACAATTTTAAGACTTCCAACGTTGATTCTTTTGGAACTGTGCTGGATAGTGCTAGATGTACCAGAATTCATCCGCTCACTCGGACAAAAACTGTTCCTCTGAGCAACGGTTTCTGACACCATAGACTTCGGACGTCTCTAGCGGAATGGTACGTTGTGTCTGGTAAAGCTTCTGGGAAGGTGAGGCAGATGAGATAAACAATGGTATATAAAGCACGTGAGAAATATTTTGCTCTCCGTGAGTCGTTATCTGAAAGTGTGTAATAAAAGTGGATAGTATGTTCGACGATTACTACTTTATGTAGTCAGTTTTATCAGGGGATTAGTGCCGTTTGGTTACTGAGAGGAAAATGCTTTGCGGAAAATGCATTATGTTCGCGGCTGAAAAGCAGGTTGATTTGCGAGGAAAGCAAATACTTATCCCACTTAATCAGTAGCATAAAACTATTTGACCTTAAATCAGCAATAAGCAAAGGATGGTTCAAGATGGCATTGACTAAATCCCAAAGCAAAGAAACGCTGTAGGAGGCGTATAAGCTTCCGTCAAATAACGTGCTCCGAACTTTTTAGATACACAAAAACTTGACTTTCAGGTGCAAGTTTCAAGGGTGAAATTGATGATTCTGAGTAAGCGTTACGTTGCACAAATCAACACTATGAAAAGGCAGACAAATAAATAGTAACACTGTGATGAAATAAGACAGCCTTGTTTAGAGTATAAAGCTCTCATCAAAGTTACGTCGAACTTTCCTGACTTGGTGTTCACTATGAGGTAACTCGCTCTATAGCAACTTAATCTGCAGACGTTTATCCCCAAAATTGACCCAGGGAACAAACCAAAAGTTCGAGTTCGGACAGGGGCACATATTGTTACGTATTAATAAACACCCGCCTGACAATTTTGAAATAGTCCACTCCCATTTGCGGTTGATATACTTTCACGTACGACAGTTGCACTGTGGAATCAGTCACTATAGCATGATGAGACACTACACCAGTGCCTTTCCTAAGAACCTGTAGTCAGCCATCTTCAAGTCTCTTGGTTGATAATTGTTCAGGTTATTTCCAAACCTTGTGACAAAGTGATTGCAACATTCTTTTTTGGAGGACGAGTAAAATCTTTTTAGACATAAAGTAGTAGACGGTATGTTAAACGCGTGCAGAAACAGATCTTCAACGTTAGCTTAATTGCTAAGAACCAGTGCAACATTCCAATTTAGCTACCAAATAAACGTGTGAAGAACTAGAAATTAATGTTTGTCACCTACCGCGCGTAAGACACATTAGGACAATTGCTACTTAGTCTGTCCTCCTAACCTTCAAACTGTCTTGAAACAAGGTTGGAAGAGAGACCATACGAAAAACTTTAACCACATTAAGGTGAAACTTTAAAAAATATCCTTCTAGGGCTTAGGCGGTTGCAGTAACGCTAAGAGACAAAACCCCTCTTTATTTGCTTCTGTCCATTTATGAGGACATTCCTCCGTGCCCGTATACTCTATCGTTGAGTGCGATCCTTTCTCTGCTTCTCCATAACTTAAGTGCAACAGTCAACTGGACAAAACAATTAACACAAAGATTCTTAAGCTTTTAATCTTGGGGTATCCTGTCCGGAGAAGTTGAGGTATCTCACACAATTCTCACCCAACTGTAAGCTTCACCATAAAAATTTGATCCTTATTTAATGTTTTTGGAGAAAAACTAGAATGACCAAGTGCAATGCCCTTCGTGCCCAAACAATCACTCGGTTATCTGGAGGCAAACGTCAAAGTTGCTCAAACTATAAAAGAGGCAAATGCGCCACCCTAATAACACTTGGTCTTCGTGAATTGTTGTTTATTTTAATATTTAATCACAATAAAAACAAAAAGCGCTCTCTTTCTGAGCAACGCAGTTGGTTTTGTTAGAACTATCCAGACCAAAACCCTAAAGTTCCTTCTGTTTCTACAGACGTTACGACAAAACTGAACATAGAGGAAAATGAGATGACGAGATATATATTAACGTCCTTCTATTATTAAAGTATATAAATCCCTAAGTGCCTTGGGCATCGGGCATTTAAAATTTCCGGTCAAACGTCTATTGACAAAATCAGAGTGTAGATTATCAGGAAAATGATCTTTCTATCAACGCGATTATGACCACCTTTGACCTTGCTCCGATACGATTACTAAATGAAGAATTTGGCTGCCGAAACTTCATTGGCAGAAAAGAAACTTTCACTCCCAAGACCATTAAAGAACAGTGCTTAGTGAGACGACTTCAGGTTGTTTCTTGCCGGAACACTTCTAGATTTATTGCTGAATAAAGACGCCTTGGTCTGGCTTACTATCACATATAAGGGTCTCATGGCTATGCTGCTCGTGGTTTACCAACCATTTGGTTAGATTCTAACCAACCCGAAACATCAATAAAGCCGACTTTCCGGTATCTACTCTGATTGGCTGGCTCGCTTAAAACGGTTAACTGTACCTGGTTTTCGGCCGAATTTTAGGGTTCCCATGGACTTTGAAACGACGTCGTTCTACGCAGTGTACACGTTGTGTCCCATGTTAGGTTCGATTTTGCTTTGTTTTTTTATATTTTTCTGTCACGAAGAGACTGAACCTTACCGTGTCGTGACGGTTTGCGCACCTCAGTGACCCACTGAGCTATACTGTGGGGTGTCCCCTCGACACCCACATTCTTTCATACCAGGTTGGTCAATGGTCAGAGGTCTGACAAACACAGTCTCCTGGTCCTGCAGGTTGGGGGTTGGAACACGTGGTGACTTGTTCCGTAGAAATGGTAATGCATTTGCATTTCCCGCCAACACCGCTGCCTTGCGGTTAGGCTTTTGAGCCAAAGGCTTTGGCTGAGGGCCCTAATCGTGCTCCTGTCTATGTGTGGGCGCCATGACAGTATCCCAGTTCACGTACGACCGTGATAACGACGTCTAACGATAAACTCATGCCACATCGGCCGTGGCGTAGTGCCATCAGCCAGGTCGCTTTACCCGCTGAAGACAGCATGGCGGGTAAGCGAAAAAAGACTACTGCTGACGCCTCCCTTCTTTCTCTTTCAAATACTTTTTCTTCCCCCTCTCCCCACCCCATCAATAACTCTCCCCTTGTATGCCCGGCACTTAGGACTGATGACTCCGTTCGTCTTGTATCGGTTTTGCGTGCAAAATCTGCTCGTCACATGGCGTCGACATCCTCGGGCATCTCGAAATCAATATTCAAGCCTCGACGCCCAGTCTGTCTGGCCGCCTTCAATGACCGTACTCTGAAGCAAGCAGGACAACAAGTTGCTCTTTTTCTCACACTGGACTCGCTTGGCATTGATGTGTGCTGTATCTCGGAAACAATAATTGAAGATGCAAGCACAGTGGTTGAGCTAACCGCCCCATCGCTCTCCATTGGCTTCCGGCTGCGCACCTCTGGCGACCCAGAGGCTGCTGCGGTGGGATTTGCAGGGGTTGGTATCGTCCTAAGTCACCGGGCGGAAGTATTCTTGATTGACTGGATACCTGTTGATAGTCGAATCTGTGCGGTTAGTCTGGCTGTTTTTATGCAATAATAACTTCCGAAATAGCCGGAGTCGTCTGGCCACATGGTGTCCTCCAACGGCATGCCGGCCACAAACCAAATCGAGCACATTGCCATTAATTAGCGATAGCAGCGACAGGTGGCTTTAGCTGGGCATTTCGGCCAGCAACATGGCAGCGTTTGCGCCACTGGAATCGGTTGTGCGTCATATTCTGCAGGACTTCTGACCAACTGCAGATAGAATCATATGGGCCGTAGCCAGAAGGATGCAAAGATCCCACAGCACTCAGTCTGATTGTACTTTTGTTTATTTAACGTTGCCAAGTTATGGTCTGTCCCCCGGAAACTTCTTGCCCACAATCGCTCAACACAAGAAACAACGCTTTCTGTAATAGATATGGTTGGGCGTGCATAATACATGCCCCATCCAATTCAACTCTGCTACCTTAATTGTGATACCTGCCGTGATTTAAGCACTGTCAATCGCTTATGCTATGACCCATCGCCTTACTTCACTTTTTTCCATGGACCAAAGTAGTTGTCGACCTGTCCGGATCTTTCGGCTTTACTCCGCTTTTCCCGAGATTTCTGAATGTATAATCTTTTTTTCAAACGTGTAACTTATTTCAGGGCCATGAGACCCAGTCCTTAAATGATTTCATCACTGGCACCCCTGGATTAATTGTACGAAGACGCTGAGACGTAACGATGCATAGAGTTAAAAGACATGTTTATGCGTATACCAAACGCTAACTGTCGTCAAAGTCCAGCATGAAAACAGATTTGCTCCCATGGTCGTGCCAAAGTCCCCGCGGTCAAAACTTCATGTTGACTTAAAGGGTTCGATCTGTGGGATAAGTTGCTTACTTCTAGTAGACGCAGAAATTAAATGACTGGAAACGTTCCCAGTGGAGTGCACCATTCCTAACACTATCATTCCAAAACTACAAGCTTGTCTCAGTTGTTATGGAGTTTCGGACATCTCGGCTTCCTGAAACGGCTGTGCATTAACCTCCACAGAATTTTCCGCCTTGTCAACAGAACGCAAAACGTGCTCGCATGTGCGCTACTCTAGGAGGAGAGGTCCACGAGACCAAGAAGAATCTTTCTACCGTACTAGCGACTATTTATGGTAAGTGTCGGTGAGCTCTAAGAATAGTTCAGCTCGTTGAAAGGGACAATAAATGAATAAAAATACTAAGCATTAAGTGACGTAGTAAGTAGTATGACGTGTAGCAAGCTGTTACGGGTTTCAAAAGTATCAGCATTTTGAGAGGAGCAGACATCCAAAAGAGTTGAGAGGGAAATTTATTTGTATTTATACCGTTGAATTGACAAAAAGACAGAAAGTTAACTTTTCTTGTATTCTGCATGAAGATCTGAGGAGGGAATTAAAGCGAGTTTGCGACAGATATCACTAGGAAACCTAAGTGTTTTAGACCAAAAATGTATCAACCAATCAGTCCGAAAGCTTCAGTAATAGGGTGAGCGATGTGTACAATGCTTTTATTCAGTCCGGCTGTGGTGACAGTTAATCGACCAACCACTTCCAATCCATTAAGAAATATTTTTGCTTACATTATTAGGCAACGGTGGAATAAATAAGTACTGTGAACATTCTTATCCCAAACGTGACTGCTTTTGCACTTGAGCAGTTGGTGGAGGTTCGTCCATAATTGTTTATCAAACGAGCGGGGCTTCATGAAGTCTTCACTATGTGCCTGAGAATACTTATACGGTAAAAACTATTGATACTCCTAATGAGCTACGATGAATAACACTGCGAGAAATTTAGAAACGTATTGGATTTTCGACCACCCCACTGAGAGTCTGTTCCTATTCTGTCCCTCAGGCAACATGAGCTTACAAATTACTATCCCTAAGATGTACACCAATGCCTTGGTCATTTGTTTTATTTCAAATTTCTTACTGCTCTCTCGTCCTACACGCATTTTGCTATGCACTGGCGTAACAGCCCAAGACAGTATACCAACAAAGTGTGCAAAACATTTGAGCTGTAAACAACATCCTGAATATTCAGGGAAACTCCGGTAGGGTCAGACGCCAGGCCCGCGGTTCATGGCTTTATGTCGAGCCAGTCAAACGCGGTGCGCGGAAACTTGCACCTACACTCCGCTAGTATGCACACTGTAGCATAGTACTGATCACATTTTGGCACCCAGTGGTCTAGGCTGAACGAAAAGAGTAGCCAATAGAATAGAATGTTGCTACTCATAAAACACAAAAACGAATGAATGAAACACCTGCACATATAAAATATCAAACTCGATAGCAAGGCCATGATTGGGCAAGCTTTGCCAAACGAGTGGCTGGCAAACACACAACAGAAGCTGAATAGATAAGTGGGATATTACTCAATTAAGGCACTAATAACCTGCCAACTAAACCGAACAGCAGAGTTAGTCGGGGGCCAGACATACTGTAGCTCAGTGATGCGACTGTAGAAGAAAATCGTTCATCTGTAATACCTTTCCGATGCCTAGCTGCCACGCCACCCAAAGGAAGCACGAAGGCTCAGATCCTTCCAGGGTGCCCAGGCCTAGACAGGAGCAGTCGGTATGCAGCGGTTGAGCTTAAAACACGGGCTTCGCGGCCAGTAAATTCGACCGTTATTCACTGCACCATCTCAAGCTCATGCGACTGTAGAGCTATATTTTGTCCTATATAGTATTTAACTAACTTTCTGATGGCGCGTTTAACTCCATTCAGATGGCAAGATAGGAAGCAGTCTGAGAACCGAGGCTGAACTGATCGATCGCAGCATGAGTCTGATCTGTTTTGGCATCAAAAAAAGCAAACTTTGGAGGAATAGAGCGTCCAAAGCGCTAAAACGAGGTTATGTTTTTGGTATACCGGCTCCACAACCAAAATTGTTGTTTGTGCACTAACATAAGTTCTCATATCGGTGGGGTGCAATCATTAACAAAGTGAAATCTCTCTACACGAACTTCTTACAAACCCAATAGGCCCAGTCTCATTAAAGGTTGTTGCGGTGAGAGTGCGGGGTGTTCGTCTAAATTAATAATGGCTGCTGAGCGCCATGTACCACATAAAACATATCTTTAGAACTGTGCCTTAAAGTTTCAGTCTTTTTAAATTTAGTATCAGCACATGGCTTCAGATTTGATTTTCCGAGTTTTTTCGGTCATTACCAAGGTGTATGCTTATCTGGCAAAATAAACTTATTCGCAAATTACATTGGTGTTCACGAGATACTCAAGTGAATCATTTGTTTACGCAGCATATTAGCTTGAAGAATATCGTATGCGAGAGATTGCAGTTGACACCATTGTGGTTTCCAAATTAGTGTATTTCGATACTTGTGTACAGTTTGGTGTGGGACGTAAAGTGGATGGAAATTTGGTGTGTGCGAAGAAAAGAAAAACCGGTAGTAGGCTGTCGGAGAGTTTGCAGCAAACTTAGGGGTAGTGGGTCTCGTCAATAAAGGCTTATCTGACGTCTGATTTGGCAGAAGTACACAATACATAGGGTTTTCATCCACATCGCTCATGTTTAAACAAGATCCTCTTCTTCCTACGAAATCGTTTTAGGTCAGCTTACAGCAAAGAGATGAAGCAGAGGGTTGGAGTTTCGCCCTTACTATGGCTGACAGAATGCCAATACACCCAAACCTTCAGAGGGAATTCCAGATGTGGTCAGAGCAGCTTGTTGCTGTATAGTATTCACCGTGATATCTGTGACAGCCATCTTTATCTATCACCAAACCCATTGTTATTATACGGTGTATGAAGACGTGATCTGTTCTGGTTCTAAAAATACTACCGTAGTCCTAATCGCTGATCCACATTAGCTTACCATGTAATTATGTTAGTCTATACGTAAATCCATTGTGCGATTATGGGCACAATGAGCGGGAAAGAATGTACGTAGGGTAAGGTTTGCAGCTATGGCGTTAATCCAGGTGTTTTCCGTCCCAACAAACTCGCCCTTCCTGACAGGAACACACAGTGATCGATAAAATGACTTGTTATGTTCCCAGAGCTTGGCTCCCATGAATTACTTTTACTCCTAATATAGCTGATATGGGTTGATATCATAAGTGACCTGCAATCGTCACACCATGGTGCACCTTAGTGTTTCAGCCGTTCGCTGCATTCTAAATTGAGGCCTACAAGCTGAAACTGGCGTGGATCAAAGTGACCTAATAGAAAGGTAAGAAATCAATTGAAAAGAGTCTGCATACTGTACATGTGACCCATCTTCCCGGACAGGGTCCGCGTGACCCGTTGTGTTCAGCTAGAAACGTTCTGAGATGTGGCTGCTAAGCACTTTTATTGGGACCTTGTTATTATTTTCCACTCACATTTTCTGAATGAACGCTTGAAGGTGTAAGTATTTCCCTTGCCTTTCCTACTCTATTTTTAACTACGCTTACAAGTGAATTATGGTTGTACGGCAGCAGAGCAGCATCCTTGGTGAGCGATGTTGTTGTGCTGTCGAAGATGCTGTTGATACAGATTGTGCAGGAAGCTTAAATTTTGAGATGAATTTCTCCCAGTCCTATATGAATAAAAATAAGACAGTCAGCAGGTTGACTGTGAAAAGTTTTGCATCCGTAGTCCGAATATTCCGTTTTTCAATAGCTTCATTCATTGTTTGCTGTTCTTCATCCCTTACGTCAGCCCTGATCCTGAAGACTATGGACGAGCACTGCGGTACGGTCAACCAGTTATGTTCTCTTTAAAGCCAGAATTCGGCCCTGTGAACAAGGACAAGCCACCGAAACCATTCTATTTGGCTAGCCAACTTTCACGCCTAGGGGACCCACTTTGCCAATCTGGTGCGCAGATGGTATTCTTTGAACAAGGTGAGCCAAGTTACGCCTCCCACTGGGAAATTGTGGCTGCTGACTGTCAGCTAAGGCATGAGAAGGAGGGCAGACTTGTAAAGGTGAGTCAGGCGTTGTTTTACCCCCAGTTTTTCGTCGACTTGTCGGGAAAAAAGCTTTTAGCTTATTTTAATTATCATTGCCGTGGGATCTTGACTTAATTGCCCAATATCCAAATGCTATACTGTCCATACAACTCGGCCATTCACGCGCAGTATTTATCGGAACTCTTACCGGTCTCGATGTCCAGCTGTGCCCGGGTCCAGGGAATAGGGCAACATGCGTACCAAGCTACAGGAACTTCAGTACACTGAGTACAGTACCAACTGAAATCGGTGTAAATCAATCGGAGCAAAAATAATAGGCCAGGTGCCACCTTCAATGCACTTATCACTAATACCAGCCTTACCATAAACCCTAGCATCTCCATTCACAGCATAGAACGTTTAATGAGAACAGCAAATCAACTAATGACAATCTTAGAACCATACAGTCATATATGGTTATGTATATTAAAATACCTAAAAAAAATCAGGCAGTACTACTCGACCCGAGTCAAACAACCTAATCGTCTGCAGCTGTCAGTGTGAGTTGAATGTACAAACTCTTTGGTATTTGTTTAAGAGTCCTGGTTAAACACCAGTTTTGCAGATGAACTCTTTGGCCTTGAAGACGTTTCACTGGCCCGAGTGGATTGAGATGGAAGAAAAGAAAACTGGTCTTGGTCTTCTGACATACACAAACCGTCTCTGATGTTCAAAATGAGAAATCGTTTTCACTTTTGGTTCATCAGACGGTGTAAATTGTAAATGTCTACACTACTCTTGCAACAAGTGAAGAAGTTTTTAATCTCAGTGGAGGCACTTGCTTCGGAGGGGGGTGGCTCTGAGGGGCGGCAGTTGCCCTGATAATTCTTCTCCTAGCAGTGAATGCTTCGGACAGTTCTGGTCACTTGCGAAAGGATTAGTCACAATGAAACGCAAACAAACGCTCACAACCCGTGTCATCTTTCTTTCAGCTGGGTGACAACATACTCATCAGACATATTCGCACAAACAAACCGCTGGCACTGGAACCGAAGTTTCCAATTCGGTAGGTGTATTTGAATGGAACAAGATGTTGTGCAAGGCTTGCTTATGGTGTTGATCCTACAAATTAGGTAGGTATGCGAGATTAAAGTACATAGGCGTCACCTTAACACAGAAGAACCACAAAACTTTTCCTGAAGCGAAGCGAAGCTCTGCAGAAATAGCAGACTGGTTCGACTGAGTCGCTGGATGATCATGTCAGCTGAATATTTTCTTCAGATAGTGCAGAAAATGTGGTCATTACCATCCAACTCACATGATTTGGTCAAGACACTTCGAATGGATTTTTGACTACGGACCTAAAATTATATCTGGAATAATGAATTCGTGATGTGTGGTGTGTGTGTGTGTGTAACATACTGATAGAGCCACTGTTGTTTTACGACCATCACCGCCACCATGGGGCGATGGGATACATGTGTGTGACTTTCGCAGTGACATTCACGGATGCGATATACATTTATTTCAAGTTGGATATGGCGTACGAAAATTTGTTCAGAGAAAGGTACGCTCTAAACACTCGCTAGGATTTTGTGCAGTCAGCACTCAAAGAGGGATAAATACCATCCTACAAACAAAAAAGTCATTTAAACAATAAACAAGAAGAGAACCCCCCTTTTGGTTCAGTAAATTTTCCGAAAAGGAAAAGCGGAGTGAAGGACTAGGTGTCTAACAGAGATTCCAAACAAACAATTGATACATTCAGGTTGTGACTAAGACTTCTCACTTTGTTTTTAATATCAGTGTGCGAGCAGCACTGTAATTGCTACAATCAGCTACAAGCTGCAGTAAACTCGAACTACGAGAAGTTGAACAAAGTCCATCAACACAGCAAATACAAGAGTAGATAAAGCTGATGGTCCCGGAAACCAAGGGCTCACCAGAGTAAGTTGAAGGTGGAAGCGACGCCCAAAGTTGAGTATGAAGTAGGCTTACATGTGCACACTCGTAGGCCTATAGCTTCGGCCCCAAAAAATCAACGGACCTATTGGCACATGCATGTAATTGTGAATCCACTTTGAACTCAGTGCAAGAAATTTGGAACGGATTTTTTAGCCTCACCCCGCAACCCTGATGACTCCCTATGTTTCAAAACCATCGCAACGCAACAAAACACAACTACTTACTTTAGCCATTTACATTTGTTCATGTTTAACTCTAGCGTGCACAGCCCAGGTTGACTCTAACTAAACCAAGTCCCACTTATCGACATGGTAACTTTCAACTGTCACTACATGTATTCACTCACCTTTAATGGGAAGCGCAATCAGCCAGGTAAATGATTCACCCACTCTCCAATCCATACTCTATTCGAATATGAGTTGCTCACAGACGGATTTAGTTTTTTTAATCTGGTAGGCAGAGCCTGAATGAACAAATCTTTTAAGGTTTTATATTTGACTATGTCTATTTTCTAAATGATGGCCCGCAAAGTGCATATGGATGAGAAACAGCTACCCATCAAAAGAAGCAAAATATCATCTGCTTGAATGCCGGATTGTCTGGAAGGTTGAGTGTCAAGCTAGCTGCCAAGCGACTCTGAAGGACTGGATCAATCATGTGACGGTACAAACCTCCTGACTTTAATGCATTACAGATTACGCTGGTAACCTTCCCTGCCAAACCACCACAAGATTCCGTATTCGTTTATTCCTGCGATATGTCCTATACCAGACAAAAAGCCACTTACGACTTGCTTTGACCTTCACGTGAAGCAAAATTTACTGGCCAATAAAGACAGAAAAGAGGTTATGCTACCGAGTTTTGCCCTGTGGATCCAATTCATTTTGAAATGCTACCAGACGAGCGGTGGATCAAAACACTTAAAATATGAAAAGAAACACGGAGGGAACGATGCTACCAGCAACCACATCCCCAATCCCTCCGTTTGCAATGGAGAGTTTCGTACCAGCAATTTCAACTACTGATAACTAATAAGTAATGTGAAATTATAAGCATCATTCAGCCGACTGAGTGACAACTAATTTTGCTTACATCTAGCTAACAGAGACGACGAAATCCCATTAACGGGATTATCCAACCAAGCTCATCGGCAGATACAAAAAACTCTTGGCGTTACAAACACAGTGGAAACAAATTTCGGCTGTTCGTTCTCCTGTACCCAGCTTTTCTGCCCAATATTTCAGTGAACAGAACTGGGCGAACTGGCACGTATTCAGCGACTGCTTCTTGTTTTCCTGTTCCAGCTATAGGGGGAAAGCGGAGTCGGGTACGCATTCGTTCGATTTAGGTTACACCCTACTTCTCTTCTCCAAGCGGTTTTCATGATTGGGGCATTTCAAGTACTTACACCATACCAAGAAATATTCTGTTTGGAAACAGACTAAGCCACTACAACGAGGAGCCACCACACCAGCACATCTATAACGTGACTACCTTCGTGCATACCTATGGCAATCCAACGGCGTGTAAAGGCTTTTATCACAAATAAGCTCACATAAAGAAACCACGAGTAACGATTGCTTTTGAGACGGTCATCACGAGTCAACCTTGAAGAAACATCACAAATGAGCACAAAATAATAACCTAGAGAACGAGCAAGCCACTGATGTAACCCCTAGGTGTTTTCTGTTTTGAAGTTAAATGAATCTGTAAACATTTTGTCACTGCCAACTTGAGTGTCACGAACGGTAACCAAGCAGAATAGTACGAAGATTGAAACAAAGGGTTAAGAATCTGTTGGGACGACAAACCTTCCAGAAGGGAAGTGGCCTGTCCCGAGCTGCGTTTGGTGAAAGTTCTGAACGTCAGTTAATACTGAGATGGTCTGATGGATTACCTATAGAAGTACTCGTCTCAGATCAGTTGAAGCAGGTTACCACCTCATATCATTCTTTTTAGCATCGGGGCCTTTTGGAACTAAAAGATGGACGACCGTAGTACATCGTTGATGAACATTTATTCTCTCGATGGTGAATACGATGATTGATTGTCGCAGTTATTACATTCGACACTTTCTAGCGTACCACTGTCTTAGACTTCCGATGATGTTCACATTCTGACGGTTAATGGAAACGGACAAACTAACCTTTGGCATAAAATACCAAAGTCCACGGTCGGGAAAAGCCAACTTCTGATGGCTACAATCGACTTAGCTCAACCAACAGTGGTCGCTCACCGGTATTTTCAGATAGGATTAATATTCACCGCAAAAGTAGGCTCTCAGTTTGCTACACAAAGCGCTGAAGTCAAATGCAACCACACTAGCATCTGGGTTTACTTTTAGTTGTCTGAGATCCAGAAGTTGTAATTTTTGAAACAATGTTCAACTGACTGAGGTAGCCTACCTATACAACCAATAAACATGTTCCGAACACTATACGAATATTCACCCACTCATTCGTTTTTTGTTCAAGAACAATATCCGGAAGAGATATTCAAGTGAGTGCCAATGCTTACTACGACTCACACAGGGCCGAACGTGATGTGAACATTTGGACGCTGTCACATGGTATGCTGAGTAGAGGACAGGAAGAAGACCAGATGGAAAACCACGAAAAAGCCAAAATGGAGCAGTCAGGTGACGAGGATGCAGAGCCATAGATCCAGGAGCAAGTGTTGCTATTGGGCGCAGCACATTCAGGGATAGATTGACTTTTCGTTTTGCTCGAGTCTTACGTAATACAAAATCCAAAAACTAATGAACACATTGGATATACAAAGATTTTGACATGTTCACAAAAATCCCTTGAGAAATTTTCATATATTTAATAAACATTTTCAGATCCAGAGTATTCGTCACGTAATGCATGGTCTCTCTAGAATAGTGAAAAGTTGCGCAACTGGCTTTAGCCAGTAGAGACAGCATTGCTTCTTCTCCTATCTGACTGGTGACAGTGTAAACACCATTTTACTACCTGTGTGAAGACGAACTGAAAGTTGTGCAAAAATATCTGTATAAGTGGTTGGTTCCAATGAGCGACCATGAGGTTTGGTTGATCACAATATCGATTGCGTCGGAGGTCAGTTTATCGACGTTCACAAGGCTCTGACTTCGATCTACGGTAGCTTAGGCTAGGTTGATTAGTTTCGTGTAACAAACATTTGAACATATTCCATAAAAAACTAAGGAATAAGTGCTTTACGTAATCCACAGTAAGTAACAGGTTATGAGTCGGATCACCCGGCAGCGGCTAAGCTGCCTCGGTGCGGACCAGATGCGAGTGTCCAACACATCGTCAGGGTGCGTACGAGCCGTAATGCATCCCACAATGCTTCCATGTGTATGCTCTGTGGAAGATGAAGAGGTTTAATCATGACACGGTGTGACCAAGTTGGATGTGAACAGAAGAAAAGTTTGTCACGATAGCATGTGTTGGAGTTCAATTGGGTGTTCGTCCAACCGAAGTTTAAGAGACTTCATTGAGCAGGCAGTGAGTTCCAGTAGCAGCCGACTCGGAAAACGGGGCAGTGCCGATAGTAACACAACCTTGGTTGTACGTTCCACATTCCCGTTTTCCGGTGATCGAAACTGTAGCAGCTGGAACCAATGTGCCTATGGTACACGGTTTATAGCTGATAAATTGGACTGAATCGAGTTGAGGTAAAGAGATGGAATGAAGTCGAAGCCTTGAGTAGTAAAAAGTGCCCTGTACACAGATAACGGCTCGTTCCGGAGCCTTCTGTAGTTCACAAGAAATAGGTGAGTGGATCAAATTCGTTGTTGGCAAGGTTGAGGCGATTACTGGGCTACCAACTTTGACGAAGTCGTTTCTCAGCACAGGAGTTGATCTTCACCATCCATTGTTTGAGAGTGATCACGCATCACTGCATCTCCGCGCAACCTGTATCCCTTACTCTATCGAATCCCACCTTATTCTTGGTGAGTCAATCTTCTTCACTTTATAACCGTCTGTTTACGGCAAACTTCGAAGATACAGTGAAACATGACTTCTTAGATGACAGCGTATTCTCCGAAAACTTATGGGCGTTTAAGTAGACCATATTAATTTGTGTGCATCTTACGTACTGGAACATCGTCTTTGCTGACCTTGAAACATGGACACAAAACAGAGACTCCATTGAAACAGGTTCAACGTGACCTAACCTGACTAGATCGAGTAATCGTCGCTAACTTCATTGGTCTCAAGATGCAGACGGTTTAAACTGGCTGATACACGTGTGCCTCACATACTCGGGTACTGGCAAACGAAAACACACACATACTGTGCACAAATTCAAATGTTTTTCTACAAAGAACACATAATCAAGAACTAAATATTATCAATATCCTGATAAATACGCAGTTTGAATGATGCGCCCTGTTCTAATTTAAACGAAAGTGATCTCATCAACGCACCGTGTCCATAATGGCTCCGTTTTATAGGCACAATCGATAGGTAAACAGCTCGTTAGGTGTGTTCGGTTTGTTCCATTCAATTGTTCACCTGGCTAGTGATCATGTATTCGACTGCCAACTGGCAAATCGATCGATAGGCACATCGTTCATTGAATAGGTAATTTGGAAAGACCTACTGGTGTCTGAAAATATCACACTAAGAAACCAAGACGAAATAGCTACAAACGAGTAGTAGCCCACCAACGGACCCGATATAATAGTTCATTATTAGTAAGTGGTCAAGTGTTTGTTGATCTGTTCGCCGAGTTTGGCAGGTGATTTGAGGAAGTTTCGTCACCATTTAAGGAGATATTATCAGTACGTTGTTTGATGATGATGATGATCTCTCCTCGCATGGTGACGAAATGTCTGCCAAGCTCGGTGAACGGATCAACAGCCACCTGATCAATTGCCAATGAATGCACCTGATCTACCAGTATTCCAATATTTTGCGAATAGTTCATTGACACTTATTCCGTTATGCTGGCGCCAAACGTCGTCTCCTCACCAGGCTTGAGGTCAAATATGTTCCCATCCAATTACACTATGCTCATATTGTGACAAGGAATCATTTCCTACTATAAAGCGCCCCCCCCCCCAAAAAAAAAGCGCAGGTTCTAGAATCCGATAATCAAATTGACCGATTGAATAACAGAGAAAGCATCATAATGAAAATGTCTAGATCTACCAGTCAGCTGTCATAGTGAGCAACTGATGTCAGTTGTATGAAAACAACGGAGAATGGAATGTGGGACAAAACTATTGTAACTCAACTTGAGTGAGAGGAAAATAGGAAGGATCACTTGGATTGCTACCAGTTAAGTGGTTCAGCTTCGTTCACCGAGGGTAATGACACTGAGAGCTACGTGTTAGAGACGAGGGCCCCATCAATTCACTGACGCAAACTGTTCTATTTATCCGATATGGCAGGCAACGAAAAAGAGCTAGGCAGTGACCAAATAGCTTTGATGCAGGATCACCACTGAGTGTGACACGACCATATTTGTCGTCGTCATATTTGTCAGGGTCACCCACCATTGGTGCGTCTCGTCCAAGGGATCCCATCCAGGGAGACGGCAGCTACCAACGTCAATGAGATGACTAAAAGGGCTTTTGATGCTTTACCTACAAGTCGTGGATCATTCCCATCCAATGCAAGGCTGGGCCAAGAGGGCTCTAAAGGCCGAACAGTCCTCTGGAAAACGAATTACATGGCGCAACCAGAGTAAACTTTGGAGTGTGACCAGCCGACCTACCGAGGGGAGTGACTTTTCTCGAGAACTTTGTCCCTGGTCCATAAAATAGGACAGATTGGCGTTCAAGCTGGTGTCGCGTCAGCACCACAAATGCTGGAAGTTAGAAAACATGTTTACCTTATATATACTATACATATATATAAATACTATATATATATAAATACTATATATATATATATATATATATATATATATATATATATATATACTCACTCTGACCTGAATGATACTGCAGTGGGCAGCCCGGAGAAAGCATCATCATAGATATTTACCTGGAAGAAGCTCGGAATGCCGCTGAAATTTGGAGAAATATACTGATGAGACCAGCCCCTAGCTGTACAGTAACTAGCGCTGGTGGCCACAGTTATGTCGTTACGCTTGGACAGGCTGACAGCTCTCAGAAAGCCTCTGCGTGTTTGTTCGTCTATGTTGTTCCTCTAAGTTTACATCGGCTTCAAAGGCGCACACGTAGCTTTACACTCGACTGCAATCACCCCGCTTGTGGTTTACCTCTCATGTACGAGCGTCCATTGGAGCAACCACTATTGACCGGTAGGTCCGGTTCGAATATTTATTAATGTAAACATAGTACAGTGTGTATGTTTGAAACGAGAAAGGGAACAGGGTTAGTTTGACAAGGTGAGTAGATATCAGTCAACGAAGAATGAAATAAAACAGCGGCTACGGGACACAGATCGATAGCCCTGGAACAATAAAGATAACCGAAACACCGGATTGACAGATTTCGTATAAGGACGTGGGCAATGTTGACCAGCATAAAAGAAGTAACGCACGATAAGCCGCTATTTAGCGAGTTCATGAATGTTCTGTTATTTTCGAAACTTTATTCCTTCCTTATTATCTTCTTTAGCCAGGTGACGCAATACTATTCACCTATGATGACCAATATGATAGGGGTGGCGACCATTACAAGAGTACAGGTTCACCTTGTTGTACAAATACACCTTTCGCCGAAACTGCACAAAGGCTGTTCAAACAGTGGTGTGTTTAGGTGTCATGTACTTACACGAGGATCCCAACCGATGTCGTTATCACTGCGCTGAGGATTTCTGCGACATTTTCACTGTACTTCTTGGATTGAAATACACCAAACGGAACAAACTACCCGCCCAAACGTTCATTCCGACCCAGTTTAATAGCCCTACCCGTCGAGAAATGCCGGAGACGGCGGCCAGCCGTTGCCAGTGACGCTCATGTTATCATTTTCTACCCGGATTATCTGAGCGAGTGTTGGAGGAGTAGGCACCTCGGATGTTTGTTGTAGCCTAGCCCTAGGTCCTTCTACCTGTCCCATTTTTATTCCTTCCCGTATAAAAATTTATTCATTTATTTATTTAGTTATTTATTATTTACGGCAATGAAGCACCAGCGTTCTCATATGGTGTTGCTGTCAGTGATGATGACCCCATTAAGCCACCTAACCACCTTTTTTCATTTAGGGTCATAAATTAGCAACATACGCAACAGACAGTGTGAAGTAAAGTGTAGGCATCTGTAGCGTTGAGCACGAACAACAGCGTAAGCTGAGTTCCGAAATATAGATGCTGTGGTTGGTTGCGCTGCTGAAATGAGCTAATCACTTTTAACAAGACGCTTCTTCAGCTAATACGTTCTGACAATTCATCACTAGTCAGACGAATGGCTGAATAAGTCAGCAGACTAGACGTGACACACTCCTCATAAGCTTGCTGAAAACTGTTCGACAGCCCATTATAAACAAGAGATTTAGCTGGACTCAGCTGAATCACCTGTACGGAGTCAAAGTCAGTAGACTATTCAAACTAAGTTTCACACCTAAGTAAATCTTTGAAACCTGGAGTATATTTTAGTGTGTACTATCGAAGGATAAAGGAATAAGGCAGAACAAGAAGCAGAGATATGTGTACGGGGTTGTCGTCGAGTGCAAGGAGGACATACTTTAAAAAACAATATACGGAATCTATCACACAGAACACCATAGAAAATATACGTGTATATGTATATGGAAAAGCAAAAAAAGAACTGAAGAAACAGGGGTTTGAAGGCACCGATATGTGAAAGAAATGGTACAGGAGACCTATATGTGATATGATATGCGTTGTTGGGTTCGCGTGGTCCAAACACCATGGAAAAGTGCAAGTAGAGCGGATTGGTCGTTTTGCTCGGGACGGAGCCGACAATCGTGAAGAGTGCAAATTATCCTAGTCTCGCGAAAGTGCTAACAAGGTGATAGCATGAAAAGCAAAAAGCAGAAATAACCTAACGTTGCATTGAAATCTAGATAAAAGCTTGGAAGGTGATGGCGACTGTGAACAGTCAACTGCACAACTGATTCCCGTCAATGCCACGGTTGGTTCGTTCAATGGATATGTCTGGATTCAAACGGTTACTTCAAAACTGGAATGAAGGAAGGGGAAACATTGGAGTGGGAGGGATGGAGAACACTGAAGTGTACACTAGTCCCCCCAACAGAAACCCCCTTGGAAAGAGACCATCCTCCAGAAGGGTCCAAATCAAGCATTCTTCGCGAGATTTCTGTAGGATTCCCCCTACTTCTCGGAAGGACTCACGTTCCAAGAAAGGTCATGAACCTGGCCACTGAAAGCTACAAGGTATTCACGTTTTCAGAACTAACTAACGCTTCCCGAAAGAGTTATGGGGTGCAAAACTGTACCTCGACAGCCTCTAGATTGTTAGCAACCTGGTTGGCTTAGCTAACAGACGATCTCCGACTCATAGTCAGAAACATGTGATTCCTTCCTAATAGCTGTTAAATTCACATTCTCAGCATGATGTAATTAAATTAAATAAGCTCCACATTCCATGTTCAGTTTCTTTGGCCCTCTCTGTGCAAACATGAGCCATCATGTGGTCGCTGCTTGCCGCTGGACAGAAACAACTGCATCGCTCAAGCGTGAACACATTCATCTATTTAAACATGTTAATTCAGGTGCATCCAGCGTGCAGTGGTGGAGAAATGATAATATGCTAGCGTCGCATGTCGGATTCCCTGGGCTCGAGTCCTGACATGGCCAAGGTTAAGCACTGTTGATGGGGTTTCCACGACACATTCTAGCCCGATGAATCCCCGTTGTAGACAGGATAGGAGAGGTCAAAAGAGAGTGGTATGAATTCGAATGCTGTAGAGTATTCATGCACCATCAACCGATCTTGGTGATGTTTCGAATGCGGGTAGAGCCAGAATCCAGATCGTGACAGGTTTCAGACACGCTTCTTTCTTGTCCAGTTTGGGCAGAAATCTACTTAGGATGTCATTCCTGGATGAGTGACACGTGTGTTCCAAAAGAGAACATTGGATGTATGATATTAGAACTACTTTCACTTCAGACTAAAGCGAATTTCAAGCGGCGACCATTTTGGAAGGAGATTTTTGTACGATTTCATAATGATTATTAATAATCCGTGTTCACTGAGGCCTCAGAACGCTCCTGGAAACGCAACGCAACGGAGCTGGTCACAAGCAAGGTTAATGAGTGCTACTCAGTCCACCAATTAACTCAGCTCGATATGGAATAGAGGAGGATCCAGTATGTGCTCTGAAGGAAAATGCACGTCGGGGAATAGTCATGAATCGCTGACATACCCCATATAGGACAGGTGCTCCATTGAGGACCCCTGCTCTACAGTTGTACTCCACATTCTTAATGGGTTAAAGCCAAATCCTGCCAGATCCACTAATGAGCCCGAAAGTTTCCAGATACGGTACACTGATGCTAGATTATATACGGCACTTTCGAAGAAACGCTATCGAGACCAATTAGTCTCTTCTCGTGGCAACCTATTTCCACCTATCCAGAACTATTTCACCTCTCGTAGACTCGCCCAGAGTTTAGATCTTTATATTAACGCACGTCGATGTTCAGAAACCGCACACTGCGGTACATTGTTCGTATATTGGTAACTCGACAGCTTACTATCGTTACTCCCAAAGATTGCCTCCATTGTTGAGATTAAGTTGACATAACATTATTATCATTCATAGATGTCCGCACTGCTCCCAAGCATTTTCGCACTTCTGGAAATTCGCTATATGAATGAACGACGCCCTTCTCCACTTGACCCTATTAAGAAGGCAATAACCGGTTGAGAAAGTGAATCCAGTGGGGAACTAATGGTGCTTAAACACACGCAATGTGCCAAAGCATCGCGTCACATGAGACAGATAAGTGTCAAAGAGTGTAAACTGGTCGATCGTACGGTCCACAGCTGAACGGAATTCACATGTTCAGTCCGGAAAGGCTCTGCTAGGAGTGGATGTAGACAAATCTGAAAGTCCAACAACCACTAGGCCCAGTCTCCCCATACATACGTTTTTTATTCTTCCCAGCATAGAACTATTCAAAGTGCCATGTTCTGGTTTTACATCCAGCTGGTATCACAACGCTGGTATTGAAGACATGATGACAATTTATCAAAACTGAAGGACGGAGAGTAACACTCCCCATGGAACTCGTCAACACATTGAGTGGAGACATTCTAGCGTATTCGTAGCTCTGATCGATCCATCAATTTCGATTGGCTCCAACGAAATGGTTCCACTTTGGTGGTCACAAAAAAAGTCACAAAGTCATACTATGTCATTGATTCAGAGGACATTTTGCATTCTGAATTACACTAAAAGCTATTAGTTGACGATTGGACCAAATGAGATGCAAGTTACTACGATGCCCTGTATTTGGATCATTCCGTTTGCTCTGTACGAACACGAAGATTGTATTGGCGGAAATCCGTACTGATACACTGCAAACAACTGCTGCACATAGTCGAATGAGTCTATCACACCGAAGTGCGATCACCAATACATTAACTTTAGTTCCAGGGTCGTACACGAAGGAGGATGCTGTAGTTTCGGGTACTGTTGGTGCCATCCGTCTCCCGAGACAAGGCCTGCGTCGCCTAGATCCGCGCCTCTGATGTTGCAGGAGACTGCCACCAACTGACGGTACTAGCATTCATAATATCACCTCGCAGGTGAAGGCACTCCAAAACATCTATCAAACTGGAATTAGACGCTTTCCTCTACATCTTTTTACACAGTCTACAAGGACGATGGTGATTGGGTGAGATAGGTATCAACAGTCCAACATTAATGTGATGATCCTCAACTGAGCGTTAGCCAGGAGATGGAATGGCTAAATAATTTTACGCGCTAGGCGCGACAACCACATAGTTTCGGTTCCTGAGAATATAGGCGGTACCACGGTATTGTGGTATCGGTTCAGTAACGCAAATCGAAATGAGAGTTTGTCTGTCGACAAACACCCATGCTTACCGTCCAGAAAACTGCCAGAGGCGATATCGAAAACCATGTCATATGACTGTGTAAGAAGTGATATAAAGTTTCTCTGCATTTTCGTCACACCGGCCAACCAAGTTCCGCACAGGTATGGTTATGAGTCTATTTCATTGGTGAATATAAGCGCCATTCGCCACATGTCGACTCAGAATTAGTGTGAGACTGCGACATTTTCCCCATGATTTGGATGTTCGTAATACGTCGAAGGACCAGGAGAAACGAAATGAAGCAAGCGGCAGTAGAATATTGTGTGCGTAAGTAGGAGTTGCGAGGAAGGGGATTGAAGCCGGCTTGACATAGGCTCTGGAACAGGATACACATCTCTTTAGTGATCAAACGCACTTGGTTGGTTCGTAGTTTAAGTAAACCAGCAAAAGAATCGAACACATGTATCCATCTGATTGGACTGGGATGGTGTCCACAAAAGTGATTAACTTCTCATTTTACGGGCTAAGGATTTCAAGGCCTATGTGAAACGTCTAACCGTACACGATAAAACGAAGATTTACACACTGAAGAAATGAAAACAGATACGTGCCGCACATACCATTCCTCAGCCGGGCATCGATTTACGGGGACACCAGCTCCATTGGGTTTTCTCGTCGATTTTACCGGTGGTGAAGGAGCTTGTCGACGAGAGAGTTGAGGCGTCACGCGGACGGCAATCGGTGATGGCGTTGGAGAAGATTTAGCCGGATATTCCACTGGCCGCGTGCGGATTCTTGGTCCAGCGCTGCTGGGTGAGCCAGAGGGTACCCAGTTCGGATCCCGTAGACAAGCTCGTTCAACATTGACAACGGTACGAGCCTTATCAAATGCGTTGGATTGTAAAGTTTCCTCTGAAGGGGGAACTCGGTGACGCTTAGCTCGGCGTTCTTCCAAAGCACTGCGATTAGAGAAACTTGGTCTGCTGTTAAAACGTTTGCTAGGAGTCCTGCGAAAACTTGAAGCTGTCCGCGTAATGCCAGGTGTTGCTGTTTTGCCGAATCGGTCACCGGCGGACGGTGGGGGACTTGTGGCAGTGGGAGATGACATTCCACTGGAAACGGGCTTTTTCTTTTTACGAAAACTACTGCTCCCAAACAAATCTGGATTTTGCAATTGGTATTCGGTGCGAAAACTCGCGTGGAATCGTGATCTGAGACGGAAGAGTTGTTTACGTTTCGGTGGAGGCTGGCTTCGATCAGTCAGGCGAAAGAACGTGTGATGTTCAACGGCACTTTTCCACAAGTTTTTACAAGCAGACTTGTTCGGTAAGACGAAACAGAATGAGTGCTCGGTGACTTGCCTCTGGAACAATAACGAAAAACTGAACAGGTAAGTCGCATTCACGGTATGCTCAAGCAAGTGAACGTTCGCATGGCTAAACTGGGAGAAACTCCGTCACCGTGGGCTGAATACTCACCACTAGCATTACTGTAAGTTTACGAGGGGACAACGAGCATTCAGTGCATTACCACGTTAAGCGAACATTTGTCCTCGGTGATGTCTCCTCGGGCCCTTAAAGTTCAAGAAGAGAAAATCCAGTGAACATTTGGGAGAGTTCCGAACATCGTTTTACAACTGCAAACCCGTGGGTCGCACGAAGATATGGGGACAGTGAAAAACCAAAGCATGGAGATAGATAGAGTACACAGCGGTATTTACATGAGTGGGGTGCATCCAGACTCTTTCTACACTCTCTACTCTCTATATGCTTTCTACACGCTGTCGTTCACAGTCATGAGATTGATGTTCATAGAATGCATTTATTTATAAGGTTGAAACAAACACAGATAAAAAACAACGGTTTAACAGGATCACAAGAACTCATCTGCTTTAGTGACACTTGATTCGAAAGTCTAATGTCAGTAAGTTCGGGCCTGTTCAGTTTAACATCTATAAACCGTAGATCAAGGGTAGGCTGGTCCAGAGATATAGCGAAGCGCTGAAGGCAATCGTATGATACGTCAGTTCAGAAAACTGGGTAGCTACGCAGTAAAAAGGATTGCTTTGATCCACGAGCGCCACTGATTGAGCCATGTCTGCCAGTGTGATTAACCGCTGGTGAGTTGAGTTCCGGGGTTCATATTCAGGAAGGCGACAGTTTACTGGTTGGTGCTTTCATACCTAGTTGCCAGGTCATAGGTTGCACAACTCTCGGTCGCTTCCACTCAGCACAGGGCTGGGCTAAAAGAACTCTGAGAGGCGGACAGTCCTCTGGGACCAAATTGAACACGGAAAAGACCACGAAAGCGCGCTTAGGAGGGAACTCAACAATGTGAAATCTGGTTAGAAAGATATAAAAAATTTATACTGGGAACAGCCTTTTGGGACGACGGGAGGACTTAGACGTTGGTCCACACGAGTTCAGAGAAAAATTCAAACCATGTCAGCTTAAAACGTCATAGACAACAAAATCTTTGCCTGACTCAAAAATGAATTTCCATTGGGCAAATTTTGATTCGGAATGAGTTCGGTGTTCCACTGAATTACGTTGCGCCCATAAAAGTTTCTTGATGGAGACGCTAGACTTTTCATTGGCTGATCACAACAGCCAATAAGGCGGAAATTCTGATACTCGAACTGATAGATAACTTTCCCTTATGCTGAAATATGTGCCTCCCACACACATTTGCCATGATAACCAGTGGGGACTGATGTTGGCATTGGGTTAGTTAAGATGGATGTGTGAGGTCGACTTCTGGAAATGTGCACCGTATTGCGGCAATTTAGCTGTTTAGAACGTCTCTACCAAAAGCATGTGTACCCATGCATTTGGTAGGCCGCCACTTTGTAACTTGGTCAAGGTATGGAAGGATTATTTCCTTATGAAAGTATCGGACCACCAGGTCTGCTTTACACATTCCCGTGTGCGCTGGGTCCCAGTTTCGAAAGTGTTAGACACACAGGTTCGACGTGTTCCAGTGAAGATGTCTCACATAAGGGGTCTCCTGAGACGCACAGGAGTGAAACTACAAACACACAAACTTCGAGTGTTGGTTGTGATACCTAGACCAAACGATGGCACCAGTTGCTGCATTTGAAATAATCAATCCACAGAACGAATTCTTTTCCCTTCAGAAAAAACTCGGTACCCAATAGAGATGTTAATCAATACACACGAAAAAATTGTTGGCGTGTGTGCTGAAAAGACCTCGCAAACTCGAGGAATGAAACATCGAGCCTAAGATATAGCTATTCTCATACATGGGCCATCCTTGAATACACAAAAGGTTTTTGTTTGGGTAGGGACAAGGATCTTCTTCCCAAAAACTTCGGTAGGAGTTTCTTTTACGACAGCTGAGGAAACCAATGGTCTGTCCCTACCAAAATCATCTCCAGGATATATAACCCTCCTACAAAGGTTGCCTTCTTGAAACTCGTTACTTTCATTTCAGATGTCCCACGTTAAAGGGACACATGCCACGCTACCGGAAAGAGGCACGAGGGCTGAGATACTGCCAGGTTGCCCAAGCCTAAACAGGAGCAGTCAAGATGTCAAGGTTGAGTTTGAGCCACGGACGGTCAGTAAGTTGGTACCTTAACCAATGAACTATCTGGAGCTCAATGCCATCACAGGTCCAATCAGATGATTGTTGAAGCACACAAAATACACCTGAATGATTTGGCTGCGGGAGTCCGAAAACAAACCATGCCACCGGGTAAGTATAAGGGTAGGAGGCGATGCATAGCTCGAACCACGTCACAAAGCAATACGGACAGCCAATAATTGTCCGAAACCGGTACAAAGCCTGTCAATCAATCATCTTAGTATTTCACAATGTACAACTGAAGATCAATGCAAGCCAAGGCGGTCCGGTCAGCAGGCTTCATGTTTTTTAGTCAGCAATGCAGAAAAACTATCGGAACACTGCAAACAAACAACGGGCACCTGACACTGGCTACCAAAGCATCAGTCACAATTAGACGAATTCGAAAAGCCAATGCAGGGTACGGAACGGTATCCAGGAAGATTGTCTGTGCACTAATAAAAACAGTTACTTCGCTTGACAAAATGAGAGTTTCCAGAGACCAACCGAAGCCTTACTCTTGATCGATTTTCGGGATTGGCAGTAATCCAGCATGTAGGGTCTCTCAGGTGTTACTACATTGAAACAGTGCTGGTACTAGGACGTACTGACTGGTGTATACTGATTCATTCAAAAAGGGCTCGTGGATAGTTTAAAACACACATTTATGCTTGACAAATCTGTGATGCCACATTAAGGTTCGAACCAAAAACAGTCTATTTTAAGAAGAGACAAACATACTAGCCGAAAATCATGGGTCCATGTGAGGTGGAGGGTGGATGTACGCGAAACGGTCACGTGATCAATCCTGTTGAGCCTACCTAGGTGAGGAAGATCGGGTGTGACTGAGCTTTTCAGATTCTGTGCATAGCTTTATTATCGCTCGTTTGCGAGAAGGCAGCCAGCTTAGGTTGCTTCGGCCGGCAGGTTGGGGTTTTCCGAAATAATCAAAAACGAAAGTAAAATACTAAGTCGCGTTTGGGAACCTGAAGAGTGGCACCAGGTATCATGATAATCCGTATGGTATAGAAACGCCTCGAACATCCTAACCAACGAACGATTATAGAAACAGTCCTATTTCAAGCGTATGGGAACAGGAGTGTGGCTCCATCGCCCGTGCTTAGATCGAGCGATTATCAAGGCCTCATGGAAAAAAGCAAGCGACAACACTTTTGAAGACAGGCTCAACGATCTAGAGGTGACAAGAGTCTAACGACCGATCGATCCAGATATCGACCGGTCACGATATTTTCCTGCGTACCCAAGTGCCGCCTTCACAAGCTTTCCTTCATAGAAGGAAAGGTTGGGTAAATACAGTCGGATGTGTAGATTACCTTCAGAGGCAGTTTGATCTCCACAAAGGTGTACTTTGTGTTTTGGGCGATAGCCGTAGGTGTACAACATACGTTTGTTTAAATGCCGCATTCACAGTCCACCCACAGGCTACGTCACTCTTCAGGAAAGAGCAGAAAGATACACATCTTTTCTAGAAAGGAACTTAATGAAACACTTTGAATTGCGTGCAGCGCACCAGCATCACACATCCAACGAAATCTCTTGCAATTACGACGCGTGCTCAACGAGCTGTTCAATATGCTCGATACTGCGATCCGAACGATAAGACCCAAGTTATGTAGGCAGGTGATTATGCCGACATCAACAATATGGTGTAGTCGCATAGTTTGCTAAGTCGCATTCGTGCCGGTGTACTGAGTGATTCCATACGAGAATTCACAGCGATGCGAGTCACGTGCGACACAGATGACGTAAGTTTGACATTTAACCACACCCCAAGTTCAAAGTGTGGCGACACACACGAACAACGGTCAATATGGAGTGAAAAATGTGCGGATCAAAGGTGGACAAAAATAAAAACGGAACTGGTTTGCATAAAATGTGCGGTCTCACACACAGACAGTGTAGGGTAACGACAAATGAAGCGTGAGTCGGCCATAAGGGCGGCTTGTTTCGCTATCACACAATAGCAAACAAGGGGAAAGTGGATCTCTGACGTGGATATACCCAACGATGGCCTATCGAGAGCCAGGGAGGTCTCATGTGCGAGGATGAGACTAACTCAGACGGAAGGTGTTCATCAAACAGATGGTGGATATCAGCGACGATACTAAGGCAACCCAAATACATCAAACAAAGATTTAGAACTCGGGGCTCGGGTGGTACACGAAAGTAGTAGCACCAAGGTGAAGAGGCGATACATGAAGTGAAAACAGACAACTTACAGTGGCTTCGTTTTCCTCGGCAACCACAATCTTCAGCTTTTGACCATTCATTGCGATTGTCAAAATGTTGGGCCTGTGAATGAGAACAAAGAGGAAGTAGAGTAATGCGCCGAGCTGGTTGGCAGGACACAAAAACGAACAGGCGACCGGAAGGTCCAAAAAGCATAGACGAGTCATGCAGGACAACGCATTATTAGCGAAAGTGATTTAAAGATGAAGCAGACGAGATGACAACAACCTAACATGCAGCAAGGGAAGGTGTGGAGCTAATCTGAGGCAGGTTAAGGAGGGAAGATTCACTTCTCGACTATTCCAATCTTTTGAAGGTAGCAAAGAAGACCGAAACTCTTCAGTCAAACACCATAACAACAATCGACTGGGCATAAGACGTTGGTTCAACCGAGGCAGGAGGCTTTCATATGACTGTGTGGTACCTGTGGCCAGTTGGTAGCCATTCACATCTCTCCGGTAGACAGAGTAATTACAGAGAACCTGAAGTATGAGAAGTGTAGGTTACGGTAAGACCAACCAAGAAGAAAATAAGGTAATGCGATGATAGTAGAAAGGTCGAGAGACTATGCTCGAACGAACCCTGGAATTCTTCAACCATTGGAGCTCCTTTGTACAGTAAATGAGCCACACGAGGTGGACTAGCAAGTTCTTGTTGCACAGAGAGCAACGAGAAAGCTATTGGCGGGAAAAAGCAGATTACGTTTATGACATCACAGCGTTTGCACCGGTTCGGCAGCGGAATTACACCTAGCTCTCAAATTCACAAGAAATCTGTCGAAAAAAGACTCATAAGTGAGAAGGTTCACCGGAATCCGGATGGTTCACGCTTCCTTCTAGTGTCAAGCTCGTGTGGTACAAAGAAAAGGCAAATTTGAATTTCAAAGTTGTACCGAAGGATTGATGACAGAAATACACCCCCATCAAACGGCCATTTGACGCGGCCCAATACTTAATTGCTGAAATGTTCCGGAATTCAGTGGAATAACAGTGAGGCTAGCATTATTATCCACCAAAAATAACATGTTTTCTTCACAGAAGACTGCTCATAAGGTTGTTGAAAACTTTTCGACAGCCCAACACTCGTATCGCCATTTTGGGGGCTTAGCAGGCAGGCGTAATCCACTAACCTGTTTCAACACCAAATTGTACACAACTGACGAACTACAAACGACGTTAGAGTTGAACTGAACTGAACTGAACTGAACTGAACTTTTCGTTTATGATTTTTTCAACTGAATGTGCTGCACGAGGAGTGCCCTGTGTTGCAGCTGGCTCGGTATTCGAGATCTCGCAGTACACACACACTACTGTCAAATATCGCACCAAATGAAATATGAGGTGGCCTTTATTGAAGAACATCATGAACGAGAGATTCCGTTGAGTCTCTCGTTAACACCAGTGTAGTTTGCAAATTCGTATGTGCTTCGTCAACACATCACCATCGTCAACCCGATGAAATCGATCGATGTCTGATGTCTTTATGGAAAATAGACCAGGGCAAAGGAAAACGGTCGGACAGAGAATAGCCTGCGAAACAAGCGGACTGCACTAAGAAATGGCCAGGGACTGGTGCCACGTTGTTTTGTTAAAAGCTGAGCGGCAGGGAGGGGGAAGGAACTCGCCAGTGAGAGGCGTATTAGCACCATTAGCATACATCTCACAATGCGGTTATTGGTAAAGCACCGCTGTCCCTTATTTCACTTCTGATCTATCTGGTTCGATTATCGGAACAGGTCTGTGATTGGCAGACGGCACGAGTAAAAAGCACCTCGTGGAAAACGATCGGAAAATATCACCCTCGTAAGAAGTTCAGTTACCGAACAAGGCAGAATCCATTACATATGTAATTCGTTTGCACACAAATATGGGCGGATGATCAGAACCAACTCCGATTAACTATCTTGTTTGTTGTTCTTCTATGGGAAGAAAAAGAGGCATACCACGGTTTAGTCAGGCCTATATTTTTATTCAATTCTCGACAGACCAAGATTTTCCCTTTTTTTGAGCCTGATAGTGCTTGATGGTGCAAAACACATATAAGAGGAAAATGTGGACATATCTCAACGGCCCGAGTGTCAGACGTGCCTAAGCACCCATCACTGTCACCGTTTGATTCGTGGTTCTCATGACCTTGCATTCTGGGGGAATTACCTGACTAGCCAGAAGATCGGGCCGCTTGCCAGTCCAGCATCAAGGCGAGCCCTGATTGATCGGAAGTCTGGATCCAACAACCAATCATGATCCAATATCTGCCGAATGCCGGTTGCCAATGCTGCATCCAGAAGGCGTCAGAATTTAAAGTATGTTGTCGCCGCACACACTTCATAAACGACGTGCTGTACATGTGTTTTTGACCTGGGTTTGGTCGTTAATACAAGTTGCACACCTTTGGTGGCAACGCTAGCTTGGGGGGGGGGTTCAGACGGGGAACTAAGCTGAGAAAAATATTGTTATTACAAGGAATTATATATCCCTGAATATCTTGTAGTAAACGCACATGCTGTACCGCTGCTATGGTGCATAGAGGGTAGAAGCGCCAGGACTAGAAACAAGCATGTTGAATCGGTACACCCCATACAACCAAGGCAGCTAAATATATCCACGTAACGTTGCTAGTAATGTGATTATTAAATTAATGTTGTTATGATCTGTCACGTTGGCCGTAGAGAACACAAAAAATGAGCTGCTGTGCAGTTGGGATGGCCTAACCAAGTAAAATCACGGTTGACGTCAAGAATAATCTTCATGATTTGTTAAATTTCCAATCGCGTTCGACTCGAACGGATGTAATCCTCTCATAAACGGTCAAATATTGCCTATCACCATCCAATCTGCAGGGAACAGTGAGTTTTCTGAGACATTTCTTGCTGTTAATTCGATTACATGTCTCCTGGACATTTTTGGAACCCGAACTGTTGGCCTGCGCAATTACAAAAGTTGTGCACTCGCGGCAGGCAAGTTCAGGAACCATCGTTCAGATAACTGACACGAAAACGCATCACACAGTACCACTGATAAACACCAACGTACCAGAAGAACAAACCAATCTTCGAATCGCCTTGATAGACCAATATGCCAGTCGGCGTCAACCCTAGATTGTATTCCTGGTTGTCCTTGCCCTGTGAAAACAAAGAAGGTTGATGTTTCGAGGCGATATCCACTGGGAGGAAATGTTTGATCAATAATGGACCCCATGCACTAAAGAGAATATTGAGGGGCGCATACCAAAGGCGGTCAAACTGTCGCCGCTACATGATGAGAATCGAGTCCACATCAAGTCACGTGTTCATTCACAAGCATGTGCTTAAGAATGTGATCGGCTGATCTTGTTGCGCTCAAAGGCGAATTTGGCATAGAGGACATTAGAATACGGCGTTCCTGGTTAGATAGTTAACCATGTGCTCTTATGGAAACAACAACAGCCATGAAGTCATTTCTGGTGATTGATTTACTGCCCGTGTGGCAGAACAACAAACAGGGCTAACCGGAAAACTGCCCAAGCTGACTGCATTAGTGAGGCCACTGCTGAAACAGAGTGAAGAAGAAACAGATTCACAAACCCATAAGGTTTGATAAATAGTGTGTGAGTAGGTCCGTGACTCATGAAATTTTTGTCCACGTCACTTTTGTTTAGATAGTCCTCCTCTTATTGTCCTGGCACAACTGCTCCGGTGAGCCCAAAAAGAAAGTAGACTCACTGGACAGAAGGCTCGCTCAAAGTGGACTTCATCGTCAGCGTACAACAAGGATTTAATTAGAGGCTGAGCTGTGATGCACCGAAAAGATGACAGCTTTTGACAAACGTTTGCTTTTTTGGCATATGAATGAAATAAGCAGCCCTGTTCCACACGTACCACATCCCCCATACTTTCTTTATTCCATCAACCTATATAACCCATGGTCTACCAAACCGGCATAGTTCCATGATCCTGGAACAACCATTCCGTAGAGAGCAGTCAGTTGTTTCGTGCCTGAGGGATTATTGAATTAATTGTGCTAGCGGTGCTCTACTGACCTATAAAACGCATGCTCCAGTCATTTACTGGCTTGTTAAGTGAGGTCTGTCATGTGGCATTCAAGTTCTGTTACAAATGAGGGCAGTTTGCCGTAAAGGGATGTCCACTCCAGCCTTGTCTAGGAGAGTTTTCACGCTCCAGCGGAGAAAGATACGTCTCTCTCCTTTTCACGGTTAGCACTAAGTATGCGGAAGTGGCACTTTGGTTCTGGAAATAGGGACATATTTCCAATCCTTGCCCAGCCAATAAGGCAGCGGGGGACTGGCACACTGGCACTGGTAAGGCGTGGAAGTCTGACTTCTAAAAGTGCCGCGCACAGCCGACATTTTTTAGACAGCGCCGGAATTTTAGTTTGTAGACGTGCCTCAGCCGTATCAAATAATGCACCCGCAGAAACAGTTGACTGTTGGGCGGTCAAATCTGATAGCCTCTAAGATGTATTTTGAAGCAACCGCAGCTATGCGTGAATCCTGGTCATCGATTATTAGAACAGGTACCACAAGTTCCGTTTCTTTGAGCTAAGAAGCTAACCGTTTATATTGTCACCCAACTAGTGAATGGTCTGCATAAGTGACCTTCGACCCCAGACACACGTGATCTACGCAGGAAGTAAAAAAGCTGCGTGACTTCATTGGTGTTTGACGATAATGTAACCCTCTCACTAGCAGCTCTACATTGGTTAGGTAATATCCCGTGAATTCTTTCTTGATGTGCTGAAGGAACTGCATTTTGCCTTTGAGGAAGCTATCTCTCGTCTCGACGTGATCAAAAAATCCGGAACGATAGAGCCAACCTAAGAGCAACAAAACTGAACTGCCATTGATCGATTTAGCGCAACAATACTTCGAAATGTTCTCCGTGTTGACTAGAAAAACCAAACGAACTACTGCCGAGCCCGAGCCCCAAATTGCATCCTGTGATTCGGGATCAGTCTTCTGTCCAGCTGTGAAATCCACAAGTCGGTACCAGGAATGTCTACCGGCTGTACTCAGTAAAGTTGAACTTGGCATTCGAATATTCTGGATGGCTAGAGGTAAACAAAATTTCAATGTCTTGGCATAATATACCACTTATAAGGTTGCTGAAAATTCCTCAGCAGCCTTTCTTGTGGGTTATTAGGTATGTGTAATCTCCGAGCTTCCGTCAACCTTATGTTCCAATTGAACACCAAATCGTATGCAATTGACGGAGTACATTCGTTTGCAAATGACGTTGGTGTTAGCGGGAGACGTAACTGAGTCTCTCGTTTATGGCATCCTCCAAATGAACGTGCTGCATAAGCGTTGCTTTGTGTTTCAGTCAGGATGCTATTCGAGATATCGAAGTATAATGCCTTGGCATAACATTCTACTTATAAGATTGCTGAAGAATGTCATACACGAGAGATTCACTTGAGCCCTTCGTTAACACCAAGGTAGTTTTCAAAATAAGATAAATAAGATAAGATAAATAAGTTTTAAAAATAAGATGCCGCTTTAATTAGTGATTTGGTTAGAAGGCGAAAAAGCTCCTTCGGATGCCATCCTAACACGTATACGCTATGCCGCCCCTCTCAAAAAAGAGTGTGCTCCCAGGCGAAGCGTGATATGACTGTCCTGAAGTGATTTTTACACCGACAGATGGACTAGCTCCCAAGAGAGGTAGTTCAACGAACTGGGTAGCTTTATAGATCAGGTTAAGGTGTCATTTGTGCATACGTTATTCAATTTTCAAATCTACGGTTCAGACAATAAAGGTCATCTATCCAAAATCGTTGTACTGGACCCCGTCAATGCCACTGAATCCATACGACGGTAAAAGTGTACGACGCTTAATGAATGAGGCACATGGTGCGCCAAAATATGACTGATGAAATCCGGCACTTCAAATATGTGTTTTGTGGCCGGAAACCTGAAATAAACCGCAGTAACCTTTTGCCAAAGCATCCTTGAGATGTCATCCCAATTAGCCTTACGTAAGGTTGCTGTGAAATGTACGGTTTTCTGCAAGCTTATGGCGCATTGAGAGTATAATCCCACCGACATGTAGTTATTAAATTATTATACAATTAGTCCTAGAAAATACGACCTTTGAATTATAGACAGGGTTCAGACCAGCCCGTATTCTCAGCGACAAGGCAAGTTGTCGAGTAATTAAACCACTCCACAGGAACGGTAGTCTATCGTGAAAATCGCAACCAACCGCAGAAGAGCCTCTTTTGGTGTGCACTAACCACAATAACTGAGCCAAGACGGCAGGAACACTGTGCAAATGGTAGTGACGTGAAAAAATATATATATTCCGAAAAATCCTTTTCCTTGAGGCAAAAGGCGATATTCCGCCCATTAAAGTGGTCTTTATGACGTTACATGATTGTGTTACTTTACTGGTTCCTGTGACAGAATGAGCCGGTCTCACAGATGTTCCGCAATGATGCTGCCCAAGATCAGTGGTCACAGGCCACATCCTCATAGATTGAGATGGAATTCTGATTCCGGCAACTGACACAAGATAGCAGGCTGAGACCGAAACCCACCGGCTTCGGACATAAATTGACGATGCTGATTCAAGTTCTCAGCTGCCCTCCAAGGTGGTATCCTTGGCATTGAAAAGGTGCCACTATATGCTTCCGGAGCTGGCTTTCGAATTTTCGAACCGATCGAACTAACGAAATCGCCACTGCTGCAGTAGCTGTCTGACACGAGAGAAGAGTATGTCTTACCCCGTCGTATCCACTGGTGTCCATCCTACCACGATAGGTTACCTGCGCATAACATCAAGAAAAAACAACTCTGGCGGCTGAATGTCACGAAACCGTGATGGATATGTTAGCATAGTTCTCTTGGTAAACGGATTCCTCACAGCACCGCAGTCACCCCACATGAAAAAATGGCGTCAATTGAAAAAAACCAAGAGGCTTGGTAAAACGATTGAGAACTGAGATGAACTCACTCTGACAGTGTGCATGTCAATTCCATACGTGGGAATATGCCGAGCCTTTTCCAAATAAAGGGCTTCAGCATCAGCCGGTGTGAGATTACGGTTTCTGCGGGATGGGGGGGGGGGAAGGGACAGGGAATTGCTAAAAAGGCCGGACCAGACTGAACAATCGACGTATTGACAGAGCAAACAAACATAAGGCAATTTTGTGAAGAAAAGACCGGGTTGAAGGTATCTCTTTAGGGCGTCGTAAGCAACAATCGACAGCGCACCCACCACAATTTAGAACTATGTAAAACAAAAAACGGAAGACTGGAAACTCACGCTAAAGCGCGATATTGAGCGAGCACATCAAGTTCAAACTGTTCTGTTTGCTCAGCCTCAGGCAGGAACCGGAAGGTAGAGACAAAAACAGGCGTATGTTGACGAGGATCGAAGTCGCCAAACTCAGCTGCAGGCAGAGGTTAGAAACAGGAGTAATGCCATTTAAGTAGTAATCAGGGATTGAGAGTGTGGTATTCGAAATGTACCAGAGCTAAGTGGGTAAGACTGTGAGTGGTAGAAGCTCAAGGACATCACAAAAACTACACTTTTAGATCTTTTCTGAAACACTGAATGCATAGGTAGATTATCGGAACTGCAGGTCAAAGGTGTCCATGAAAGGGTCGTACCCGAGTCGTAGAGACAGTAAACTACGATCATCTTCCCTCGGTCCCTCAAGCCAGAAAAATGTGCCGCCTCGATCAAGAACACAGAAAAACCCGGGACCTGTGAGTAACACAGTGATCCCCTAAAACAGGATCGACTACGCGAAAGGAGATGATTGAGTCTCTCCGAACCGATCTTTCTTAGTAAGGATTACTTATTAAGCTATGGCTGATACTGTGGAATTTCCATGGGGTAGCTACAATTCAGGGGGATATCTTTTCGGAGGGTTGTTCGACTTTCTTGCCTATACCTAATCGACTCGGCGTGATTAAAACCTCTGCGGTTCTAACAGGTTTGGGCAGAATCTATAAGTCGGACAGTCGCCATGGGTGAACAATGCCACTATCGTCTGATTACTTAGTCAAACGACAGTTCAACTGCGTCACGGGAACTCCGTTTCCGACTTGACCGCCCACGCGAAACAGAAACTCAATGGATCTAACGACCCTCGCAGTAAAGATCTCCCTCTCTAATATGATCGTATGATTGTGCACCGCAGCTGCAGGTGTTGGACTATTTGTCCCACACAGTACGAACATTTCTCTCATACGATAAAACTGGCTTGGTTTTATCGAGGTCGTGCTAGAAAGGAAGTACTGTGAAAACGAACAGGCTTTCAGCTGAACGTGCGTGAATGCTCTGTACTCTTGAGAAAATAATGATGGGGGTGACAGAAGGGAACAGCATTAAAACCACAGTCTTTTGGAACATTATGACAGATTATAGGAGAAAGAGAACTCGTGGCGGGAGGTCTCTCTAAAAACGGCAAGCGCATGAAGAGTACACAGAAAACACAAAAGTCAGAGGGACTTCAATAGATGTGCGTTGGCCCAGTGTTTGAGCAACTGAAAGTTACAGAAGTGTGGGAAAACCGAGAAAGTCCAAGAAAGGGTTGTTCTAGATGAGGTAAAACCAAACACTAACTGACAGAAGAGCGTGGAGCAGCAGGTTGCGCAGTTAAAAGTGAAATATAGCGACAGCATACACCGGCGGCGATAGTAGTTGGAGTAACTAAGTCCCAACGGCGAACTTTTTTTTAGGTTATGGATAAGACAGGAGTAGCAACAAGGTGTGTACGCCTATTCTAAGAAAGCGTTTGGGGGGAAGGGGGCAGGAAATACGAAGCACAACCCACAATGACAATTTTGGATTTACGGACTATTTGGGCCGAGCTGAGATCGGAATCGGTAACCGGAACCACTTAAAAGTCGCTCAAAAGGTATACCCGAATGGTGAGCGAGAATTAGCACGTCGAAGTCTGGTGAATAATACCGTGGTCACAGAATATCAGTTCTAGCCTCAATATAGGTTTAGTACATCAGTATGTTAGGACAAATCGTTCGTAGGTTTTAATGTAAAGGATAGCAAGGAAATGTTAGCCAAATTTACTAACAGGTCCAGTCCAGTGCACATCTGTATGAGTGGCCATAGTATGACCTGTTTTTGATAAAATGCGTCTATCCCCACTGATTCGGTTAGCTTGGGGCCTGCATTGTAAATCCTTTGGGTGGGTTTGAACAAGACCCTGGACTAAGAACCATCACCCCATTCATTATTATCAACAGCAACAACAGTGTTGAGCCTCGCTGCCGGATGTCCAACAGATTATTCGAATTACCAGTTGGTACAAATAAACCTTCCAATTAAGTGTCCCGCACGAGCAGTACTCAGTGCCGTCTCCCGTCAGCACAGAGCACAAATAGCGATTGTGACGCGTCATCCAGTTCCCTATGAAAATACTGTAAACTTATCGACCAAAATTAAAACGTCGGTAAATAAAGGACCGAATGTGGTCAGTGATCGAGACACAGAGAAATGAACCATGATAGAAAAAGAACTAGCCACACCAATAAGTGTGAACTGGAACAACGCGATCGAAACCACATGCCTTGAAGTAAAAGCGCTGCAAGCTCGCTGGCTAGCCTTGTGTCCGGACATTTAAGTTGCCCGGTGTGTATCGCCTCGCGCAACTGCAGCACCACTAGGTATCGCGTGTATTCATCACGTAGATGGTGCGGGTCGGAGGCGAAGAATTTAACCCGAAAAAGAATATTGTACGGAGGACTGCCTGAAGGAGGAGAAGAAGAAAGGAAACCATCGCAGATTAGAAATGGGTTCGAAATATTCAGAGGAAACAGGAATTGTAACATAGTGCAACATAGCATACGGCCAAGGGATGTGTGAGAAATAAAACACAACTATATCGGTTGTTATAAAAGTGAAGTTCTGATGTCAACGGCAACAACATCTACCTACGTCTACCTATCTGCTTGACAAAGCACGTAAGGTTGGCAAACACTACCCCACAGTGGCCTGTCTGTTTTACTTGGGTGAGGTCCATTTCAGGCACGTAAGATGAGAGATGAATAATGGCATCAGATTAAACTACAAACAGATCACAAACACAATGTTGGTCAAAAACGCTCCTTCCTTGGTGAACATTAAAAAACACCAGGAGGATAGATAGACCATCTTCCATACATTCTGGAAGGAGCATCAAACGGATATGAGGCTGGTCGATAACGGGCTTTCAACAGAGCGGTTATGTGACCATTGTGACTGTTGGCCGGCTGAAGGACGAGTGAACATGACGAAGTGGAGCTGATAACATCCCGTCAGAAAAGTTGTAGTTATAGTTGAAAGCAAAGGATTCAAAGCAAACATTCCCCAGGCCAGTAAAGATATCGAGAATTATCGAGCAGCCACACACTGTTGCTCTAAGTGAACGAGAAATGTGAAACGGGTCACTATAGGTGAAATCAGCTGATGTTGCCTGGGGCCACTCAATCTTCCCTGTGTATCATTCTTGAGTGAGATGCTATGGAACGGTAGAGAAAATCTCAGGAGAGTAATGTGCGTGTGCTTTGAAAAGTCGTTTGAGACAGGGAAGTCTTTTACGCATATTTAGATAATAGTGTTGCTCTTAAAATTCAAAAACCCATCCACAGTAACTCATACTAGTATATAGCAAGTGTGTGTGGCGACCAGATCAAGCAAATGTAATTTCTTTCGCTACGCATGACAGATTGCCTCTAACCACTGGAATCCCAGTCGGTCAATAATCCGGATGGTCTAAATCAATAATGAGCACATAAACGCCTGGGTATGTGCATCAAGCGAATAACGACAAGCTATCGGAGAAAAAATACCCCTTCAAAGTCTAAATCAGTTTGCTGTTGTTGGCAACATCACTTACGATTGGGTGAGATAAAAAACAAACTGCAATAAGAAGCTTATGAGAAGCCCAACCGAGTGTGCCTACTGGTTTGCCTTTAGCCTGAAGTGAAGTAGCCGTGGAGAAAAGCAGTGCCATAGCCAGCAGCCTCAGTACGGAGAAACGAAAAAGCCCAGAAGGAAGTTAAAACCATGCGGGACAGGTTTGTGCTGGAAAACGGACAGGAGAGCTACGGAGGTAGAATTATTTAGATAAGATAGATGTAAGATAACAGCTGACGATAGCAAAATCAGTTGTATTCTCGGAGAATGGATAAAACTGCTTACGTCGAGCAGCAAATATCCAAGTGTCTGAAAGCAATCAAAGACGATGGAGTCATAAGTAACAAGCTGTACAGAGGCATTAAACTTACGGGTCCCAGAGATATATGGGCTTCATTAACTCGGATTGAAAATCAGGCCAACTCATCCAGTGGTCAACTCTCCTTAACGCGCTACTGGCCAACGCAGATCGAGGTGTTCGAGATAGCCAGACAACACAGTTCAAATCACAAACGGTATAAACAACATAAACAATTCGAGGAAGACGTTCTCGTTAGAAGCTGGACCGCTTTTCACATACGTTAGGCTAACTCACCAAACTGTACGAAACGAGCACAACGGTTTTGTTGCCAACACAACACAACAAAAAAACATCGGCTGTCCTGCAGCAGCCCTTTGTCAATGTTATCGTTACGCAGACGACGATCCGAACAGCAAACCCGACCAATTTCGCGATAAATTCAAAAGGGATCCGTTAGCCGGTCAACTCAGATTAGCAACTGAGAATAAAGACTGGTTACTCATTCTGGATGTGACCGTGCCCAGCTGCGAGGGTAGACCTATTCGACGCTTATTATACCGGAGCATGGATTGGTTCGGCCAGTATACAATGGTTTCCCTTATGAGAAAGTAAGCAATACTCCTATGAAACAAACGCGGGGTTTTATCGCAGTGGAAGTCCTCTTAGCAAGCAACAGCGAAGCAGGAAACACCTGGCCACTGTATAATTATGGGGAATGAAAGATGTCGTCTTTTTTAGGGTTTCGAATAGCATCCACTTGTACCGTGGAACATTGCGAAATGAGGTCAACCAACTGAGCACTTTCCCTTTTCCCCCGAGTCAACTTCTATGTAAACTCCACTGCTCTATGGAACCCTGAGAAATGATATCGGCCACGCGAGCCGTTATCACCCATTGAGTGAGTGTCAGTCGTAACTGTCCCTTCTACGATTGACAGAACTTGTTGCGGCTACCCTAGATGATGACAACTCACCTCATAGATGGTAAGCGCTAGTAGTGGAAAAGATAATTATAAGAGCAAGTTGGAAAACCGTTTCCATTTTTGCATTTGGAAGGTGTACAACTCTAAGCAGTTGCGCAAATTTCAATAAGAGCTGCGAAACTGTTGGTGACTGACAAAAACTGAAGAAATGTTTTTTTTTCTTCTGCTGGCTCGAGTCGTGAAGCAGGCGCCAGATTGTCCCCATTGTGCTATGATTTTGCAACAGGATCCGAGCATTGCTGGTCATTCGACGGATGCTGTTGCAAAAGCAAGGCAACTCGGCACGAACAAACCAAATTGTTTGGATGAAAAGACAATTCTTTGTGGTAGTTAGAACGATGGAACGTTTGTTTGCTGTTCGACAGGCATAAAGCACATTCCGATCTGGATTGGATGCAGATCGAACTCGAACTTGTGTATAAGCTGCAGCTATTTGAACAGTGTACAATTCAAACGACCAATCTGGAATACGCAAGTGCCTCAATCTCGATAGTCTTTACATCTCGGCTGAATGAGTTGGCCCCTCATGACCTTGACTTCGTCCCGCTTTAAATAGTTACAAATAGACTTTGTACCTCTGGTGTTGGTTTTTTTGAAATATATGGCTTTAAACGAAACCTCTAACCAGTTGAGAAAACTCCTAAGGTAGGAATATTTTTTGCGATCTACGAGATTGTTCCTTATTTCAACAGTTTTGCCCCTCTTAAACGAAAAAGGGAAAGTGATGTGGTATCGTAGAAGCACTGTTGTCCTCTTCAAAACACGGCGATTCCGACCGTTTTATATGAACATGCAGCTGCATAGATTATGTAACCCCTAAGAAAGTCAAGTAGGGTGGATTCCAACTGCAGAACAAAGATGAGTTGCTCATATTTACCTGCATAAATGTTAACTATTCGTACAGGTGTATCCTAGGTCAATTGCTCCGCTCCACAGCCATCTACCAAAATCTATTTAGCTGGCCCAAACTAGCGGAGCTATCGGCATTTGGAAACAAGAGAAATCAACCTCAGTATTTCGACTGTCCTTGTTCAGACTTGGGCAGCTTGACAGTATCTCAGCCTCGCGTTTCATTCAGGTGGTATCGTAGGTATGCATCCAAAGGGTGTTGCAGATGAACGATTACTTCACTGTACATATAGTTGGACGGTAAACATAGATCCTGTTGTGCGAGTAATCACCATTATCGGCACCATTGGCGAGTGACAAAAGACCATCTGGGATCTGAACCCAGAAAGGGTGATATTCAAGGCGTGAGTATTCATTGAGAATAGCTCAAGCCAGGATCAACCCTGCGGCCAGCTGGAGATCTAGATATCCGAACTCAGTTTGTACGGTTGTTCGGGAGACCAAGCAATACGGGTGTCATACTAGTGGATGTGGATAGCCACCGTACTGGGCCGGTTTCTCGTTACGACGTGGAAAAGTGCGGTTAAGTGCCATGATGAGAAAGTGCACAGTAACCCGTATTGGAAATACCGGTCAAAACTCATACTGGGCGTGTCCAGACACAGCAGTTTTGTTAACACAAATCTCCACGTAATCATGTCAACCAGTTGCTGTGTAGTATGTATGACCTCAGTTTGCTGCGTTTCAACTAGTGTAAGGAGGAAAGCCCTTCGCTGCGGAGTTGTTTATTAGAAAAACGCCAACTAAACTGTTACAGACTATTGGACAGGAAAGTCAAACCCTAATTTGCACGTTGTTTTTAAAAACTGAATATCCGTCTTCTTCTTGAACGCGTCTTCTTGAACTCTCCTGGATATTCATTGACTATCAAGCAATTGCAAACGAAAACTGCAAAGTGGTTCCACAAATCCCGTAATAAATCCCACCTTCCATTAGATCAAGGCGGAGTTACGAGAACACACATACTACTAGCATGCCTCATCAGCAGTATCCACCGTTACACTAGTAGCAAGATTGTGATGAAATTCATACGTCAGGATTTCAAAAACATTGCCTAGCCTAGAATGACGAAGGCTTCAGTACGAAATGATATATGGGTCTCGAACAATTCGAGTTTGGTCGCCACCTACAAACACAGTCTGGTGAGAGAAATTTTAAATGATACGAAGTGTTTGGGATGTGTTAACCAGGATCCAGCAAACCCACCAAATGGTCAACTCAGCTTTCGAAAGTCTAAGTAAAGAGAGTCAGTTCATCGAATCCATAACTATGAAGAAGGTTTATCGTTCGCTAACCCGAAAGTAGGCAAAGATATTGGGCAAGAGACTGCAATAATGGACTATCATAGACAAACATCACGACTGAGTACCGGGTGATAGCCAAACGGTCAAAGGTGACCCATCCACAAAATTCACAGGATATAGAGAGCTTCAAGGGGAAGCCTGATTCCATAATAATAAAATGAGGGGATTTAGTAGGAGTGAAAACGCACCCTCACACTGCTTCCGTATACTCTTGGTCGGGTCGAGCCAGGACTGCAAAGGAGAGAGATTGGTGGTACGTAAACACACAAAAACGAAACTGGAATGTCTTACATCCTGCTTCCCGCAATATTTCAAACCAAAGTAGTCCCGTTCTTCTATAACACCTATATAGGCAAACGCGATATCGAACAGCTGTGAGGCATCAGCGTTTTTCTATCAGGCAAATACGGTCAGGTTCGAAAGAGAGATAGTGCTACCGGAAGGTAGAATGTTTGCTCAGTACCGTCCAGATAGGTTACACGACAACCCAAATCGGATTTTTTGGTCTTCTTTGTCTTGTTTACCGCCATCGCTTCGTCCATATGACTCGGGGCCTGTTCATCGGCCTTTTTTCGACCAAACCGCCGGCTGAAGAAACGTATGATTGCAGCCATTGTCGAACAGCGAGTGGGATAGTACGTCTGTGTGCAATAGACCCTATGACTGGTCGGCTGGTGCCATTAGTTAATCCGTTGCACCTATGAATGAAAAAAAGACGTGTTCTGTCAGGAAATTAAACTTATGACATCATAACGCGGAACTATGGAAACAGTATCATTGAGCGATGGTAATCTGTCATGGTTGGATAGGAAACTTCGTCCATCGTTGGGATTCCCCGAATGTCGTCAAAGGTTGACTAGGCAGTGTCAGCAGCTGAGGACTGTGATACACCGACGGACAGAGAGGTGTTATTGAGTGAAAAATATTGTCACCATAGAGAGTAACTTGTGTTGATGCGTTTTTCATTGAAACAAAACTACCAGTTTTTTTAATCCCCCGGGTACACAAAACGATTGGGTAGGGGGAAGCTGGCGCTAACTTACCACAATCATTCTGAGACGCGTCCAAACGGTCACTCAGATTATCTGGATAGATGCAAACACCACCAGCCATCATATCTTACAACCCCTCTAGTTAGACTTGAGGGGATTCACAGGGACGCATTCTGAAAGTCAGACCACACCGGTGGCATCGGAATTTTTCCTAGTCACCTTCATACTTTTTGCTAAATTTAAAATTGTATAATTCAAGCCAACTTGAAAGAGACAGAGAAAATCACTCGTTTTGGCATTCACACCACTTTTTAGCATATAAAACGTGGATTACGGAATGAATGCAGGTTGGGAGACTGCACGTGAAACAAATGCATGAAAAAAAAAATCGTTCAGCTGTAGCACCCTTTCGGTGCCTAACTGCCATGCCACCAGAAGGAAGCACGAGGGCTGGGATACTGCCAGGTTGCCCAAGCCTAGACAGGGGAAGTCGAGAGGCAGAGGTTGGGTTCGAACCGCGAACCTTGCGGTCAGTAAATTCGCGCTCTAACCACTTCGGCATGAAACATAAGACTAGTGCTGGAGCACCAGTGACGCCAAATGACTGGCGAGCCTCGGCTTAAAGACAGAATAGCTGAAGTTGGGGGAAGACTAAACGTTTAAAGCAATTCCATTGTTTAGGGGTGAAGAGAAGTACAGTTGGGACCGAAAAGAGAGCTGGTCACTTTGGAGCTGGTTTTACAAAGACGTATTGTGCCGTAGAAACGACGTTGAGTGAAGATAGCAGAAGCTAGCTCTGGAGTACATCTAGTACGGTGGAGGCAGCATAAAACACAGTCCACATCCTGCCGAAGTGCTAAAGGTTGCGACGAGTCTCTGAGGAGGCGAATGACCTTCTTCTGTGTTCCATCCATGAGGTCGAGGTGAGGTGGGCAAGTGTTACCCGAAAAAAAATCGCTCAGCTGTAGCACCCTTTCGGTGCCTAGCTGCCATGCCACCAGAAGGAAGCACGAGGGCTGGGATACTGCCAGGCTGCCCAAGCCTAGACAGGGAAAGTCGAGAGGAAGAGGTCGGGTTCGAACCACGGACCTTCCGGTCAGTAAATTCGCGCTCTAACCACTTGGGCCATCTCGCTCTTACCCGAACATCAGGAATACCAACATCAGTGTTGACAGTAATGTTTCACTGCCGTATGACCACAGTTTATTTGAGTATAATTAAAGCCTAAAGGTGAAAAGGAGGGTGGATGAACGGCGGACCTGGTGCTAGCCTACCACATGAATTCTGAGATGTCTAAATCCCAATCAGATAGTCTGGAAAGAAACTGACAATACGGACGCTACTGACATCGATTAGCCATCATTACTTGCAGTGCCTCCAGCCAAGTGCATGGGGGTCACGGGGACCTCATTGTAAAGGCTGACAGCACCAGCAAAACCTAGACTCTTAGCAGTCCCTTTCATGTTCTTCTGTCGATTCACACGTTGTCTACCTCGCGGTTTGCGGCATTCTGAGGAAGGCACGGAGAACAACACTAGTCTCTGTAGGCGGTGTTTTGGCATGCGGAGCACATGGACGAACCGCCGTAGATGATGATGCTGGATGTCACCTGCAAACTCCAGATTGACAACGTTCTAACCAGCAACGAATTGAATACCAGAAATTTGAAGACACTCTAACGTCCCCCTTATTAGTGCACGGATGATGGAGTTGAACAAGAAAGGATAAAGTGAACATCCTTGTCAAACACCATTGTTGTTTCAGGACCATAGCTCGTGTGGTTAGTGTCGGCGAATCCATAACGAGGTAATTAGAAAGCAAGTGTTCGGTTGTGCAACGGAGACTTCCATTGAAGCTTCCAGAAGCTGCGTTGGTTGGGTCATGTATTGCGCATGTCGAACCATCGATTTCCGAAGAGCGCTATTTTCCGTGCCCATTTCAGAGTGGCACGGGCAGAGAGGTGGCCAACCTTTGACCTGGAGGAGGGAAATGGAATCGATTACGAAACGTCTGGGTGTTGTCAGTGCGACTCGCCTTGCAGAATGGGGTCCACATGATCCCCCTTGTGCATGGTTGGAAATGATGCAAGATGTGGCTGGCAATCGATGTCAATGACGTTCTGTTGTCAGTTCATATCGAGAGTGTCTGAGTGAGTGTGTATAGGTGTGGACACCTCGAAATGATTGTGGTAGGCCAACATTCAGTCCCTTCCCCATCCACTTTTATTCTTTTCTTCTCAATAAGGCTTTCAAATGAATCATGGTTGTACGTCAGAGAAGTGTCAGTGTTGAACACTGATATTATGTCATCGATGATGACTTCTTTTAAGGAAGATTGTAGAAAGTCCTGCATACACTCACAAAACCCCGAAGCATGTGAATATAAGGACTGGATTAAGTTCACAAAATTCTGGGGCATCCTCTGTCGAACAAGTGCAGTCAGAAGAACTAACCAATCGACAAAACCGAAAGCACCCTTGAAGACAAGGAAAAGAGTGAGAAGATGTGGTCAACACAGCCCCTAGCCGGTCGAGATCCTGTTGGATGCTAACAGTTCAAGGTTTCGCGTGCCACCGTAAGGAAACGAAGAATCAGTGACGCCAGAAGCCTTGCTACAAGAAAATTCAAACTGACGCCCCTGCGGTTACTAAATTCACTGTGAGTACTCTTTGTCAATATGGACACTATTATCTGCTCACCCCAGTTGCCTGAATCGGTCTCTCAGCCAGATAGACGTAAATAGGTTGGAAAAGCACTGACCAAGGAATTCGCTGTCGTTTCTGAGCGGAGCAAGCGGTATGTCATCGCGACCAGGGGCACAATGACGACACTCCTGTGGCTGAAGGTTGCTGCATACTCACAGTCCACGTATTCGTCATAGGTCACGAATACAGACTGAAAGTAGTCAGTAATCACCTGAGTTGTTGTTCAAAGTCTTCTGCCCAACTGTCCAAAAGTCTTTTAATGGATATCAGAGAGCTATTGCGACCTTTGGTAGTTACACTGACAAGAGGTTTCCGACGACCTGTTGGACGAATAAGGTGAAGCAGTCTATGGACATTCCAAGCAATATGGGCCTCAGTCGTCTCTTCGGTTCCTCGGCTCTACCAAGTTCCCCAGTCTTATCGGACACTTCGTTTTACCTGGCGTCGGATGATGTGTCGAATTAGGTTGTGGTTATGACCGGGAGGAATCCGTCACCGAGCCTCCAGTAAAGCCACGGTCTCAGTGGAGATAGAATAATCAGAAGTCAGTTGAGTTGCCCGCAGAAAGAAGTCCTGGCGTCACATGCAACCTCGGATATCTCACTCCCGTGGTTAGTATACGATATCGGATCAGCACACAGGCGTTGGGGAAGTAGGTTCTGATACATCTGTTTGATTTCGGAGTCCGCGAGCTTCTCAATGGCTACGCAGTGTGTGCGCGTTTTGCGTATATCTGCAAAGCACAACGAAAAGGGTGGTGTTCCCCAAAGGTATTCCAGAGGGAGAACAGGCAGCGACTGATCCTCGCGACCGGTAACTGATGGCAACATGGTCTATTTGGACTGGAGGCTGGTTGGTTGGTGGGCACCCCGTAGTCTAACGATTTCTGCTGTTGCGAAAAGTGGAACTGCAAAGGGGCAGTCTGTGATCAGCACAGACCTGCAAGAGACGCTCTTTGTTACCTGTGTCTCGGGTCCAACCCAAGACGACCACCCAATCGGGCTTCAACAGTCTTGAGCCTACCCAGTTGAACGTCCATGTCAGCAGAAACCACAACGATGTGTAATCTTTGTAAAGGAGTACCTAGATAGTAACAGAAACTATCATCGGTCGATCCAGAGCTAAAATCCGTCGGAGTGCAAGCCGATACAGTAAATAGGGAGGGATGGGCTTCTCTTTTTCGAGATCCCTTCACGCATGTTGTTAAAAGAACCTCGTAGAGAATATGAACGTTTTACGCTCGGTATAATGACCGTGGCCCGTCATGGTGGTCGGTTTCTGACCACCACAAAATGCAGACAGTTGTATCAGGCTACTGATTCGAACAGAACAAGATCCAGATCTGAAGCTCAATAAGCTCACTACGGCTTACCTCAAGAATGGTACGGAAACAATTGGGGACTCTAAATCTATTTTGCCCGACCCATTGGAAAGTGATTCCCGACAAGCAAAAACTCCCAAACCCTGCCAGCAATGGGAAAATCGCTCAAATTTTGTTCGTTTTGTGTCGAGTGACTTTTTTCACACTAGTATTCTAATCAGAACCACAGATGTACTATGTGCAACCGGGAAGGCTGCATAGACAACTCAGAAATAGCACGAAAACATTTGTCTGATAGAATGAGGCACGCGGGAGCCATGACGGTTGCGTGCAACGTGTTGATGCAAATTCCTCACCATGAGCATCAATAATATACCGTTCTCCCAACCTAGTCCAGACCCTATCTCAAAACGAAAGTGAAAGACCATTTTTTAACCCCACAAGTCTTGATGAGCTTCCATTCTTGAGGAAGTCTTTCAATGCCGTTCACTACAGGCCAACTAAAAATGTTGGTAAAGTATGAAGATGAGTACCACACTCTGCCAACTTCGTGGTTGCTGCAGTTTCGGCCTGACCGGAAATCGGCCGAAGCGCGTTTGGCACATAGGCTACTCAACGCACAACGTACAAAGCTGGCAGCCCCCTCACCTCAGTTCACTATTACAATATTGCCGACGATCATGGACGGTGGCATTGTTGCCTTCATACTTCCAATCACAGTCCCGTAGTCAAGTATGGCACCTAGTTGTTTACGGACGACATATGTACAAAACAGAGGGGATGCGGACAGAGGATACAATGCAGCAGTTTTGTAGATGTAGGAATTTTGTTTAATATGATGGCGGGCAGAGAGCGAGGGTGGGCATAGCAATGTAACGTATGAAGGCCAAGTTGGATTTCAAACAAATGAGCTACGCATACCTGTTACAAGACAAAAAAACAACCCTACATCTGAAACCGACAGAGGTCTTAGTTTAAAAGCGCCCGATATCCCTGCCATCGAACTCGGCAGACATCCATACCCACTGTAGATTGCCCACGGTCCGAACTCTGATTTCGTTTGTTTGCCAACTGTCGTGGTATACGCTTGTCAAGTCTTATCTCCCAGCATCATTCTAACAAATTCAATGAGATGTTGGCGTATTGGTGATTAGAACTGGTTTACTGTCGTGGCAAAGCGTATTTGCGGTACAGGACGACCCCACGCCTCAGACGCCTCCTCTATGGAGTTGAAATGAGACAGACCATCGGTATTTTGTAATTCCAACTGTGGCACAGATCCCTAAAACTGTATAAGGCATATGTCACTGCACGTATAAATACACAGATACGAGTGTCGTAGACAGCTCTCATTGCCATCCGGGGTGGCCTAAACCCATAGGAGACCTATGTGGCTTACTACTTCAAGTGCCTGGTTTGGGTTGTCCTTTTTCATTGCTAACCCAGCCTTATATTGTCACATTGTTTTTTTGCTTTAGCCGCATTGGGTCTTGTACACTTTATGCATATCTGCAAACAACCCACATTACACTCTGGACATTCCAGGGTGTTAAGCCTACAGCGGTACCAGACGTGACTTCCTATGATCACTGGTGTACAGGCGAAACTGGCCGCTGGGTAGCACAAACTAGCCGTGTGTCTTAGGTGCATCTTAATGGTGGTGCGGGACCCAGGTTACCTTTCGTGTAGACTGTGCGTTTCAACCGGTTGGGCATACCCATGGCCTTAGAACTGTTCTCCTTGTCCATCCTCCGGTGCCGTTCTATTCGGTTTACACCGGTTACAGAGCGTTCGGCTGGTTGCATACGCGACTAAACGCGTATGCATGGCACTACCTACTGTCCGCGGGAGTTCGTCGACGTAGTTCGATGACATAACATCAATGTTCAACACTGACACTCTTCTGCCCTACAGACATCATTCATTTGAGAAAAGAATAAAAGTGGATGGGGAAGGGACTTAGTTGGCCTACCACAACCATTTCGAGGTGTCCACACATATAGACACTCATTCGGACACTCTGGAGATGAACTGACAACAGAACACCATTGACACCGATTACCAGCCATATCTTGCATCGTTTCCACCTATACACAGGGGGATCACGCAGACCCAATCTTGGAAAGCGAGTCACACGGACAACATCCACTTTTCGTAATCGATTCCGTTTCCTACTGTACTTTTGGACACCGTTTGTAGAACTTCCTCGTAGCGCAAATCTATTTTCGGTTTCTTCGGGTCGCCGAACCTTTTTATTGACATAAAATGCCACCGCTTCGATGACGGCCGTATACAGACAGCTATAGTGGGGATTTGAGCCGGCACAACTCGATTTCCTGCCCGTAAGATTGAAGCCATCGAGACCACTTACCACAAGCCAACCATCACAACCGCTGTGAAACCGGACCAAAGATAATGGGCCTCAGCCTCACATTTGACATATTGAAGATCGCTCAAGCTGAATTGACCAGATGCACGAATTGGACAATAACCGACCCCCAAAAAACCCACGGGCCTGGACGATCAATGCGGTCCCGAAGACACCTGGGGGGTGGCGTCCGCGTGGCGACTGCCGAGTTTTTAACAATGCTACCGTCCTAGACCGCTGCCCCATGCCACATATTGAGGACCTTAGCGCTGGTCTGAGCAGCAGTCGCGATGTGCTTATTACCAAACCCAGCGGTTCCTGAGGACATTCTAAGGATAGTAGTTATCACGCCACCCGGTCTTTAATATTTTTAAGTGCACCGCTTGGTCTCCAAAATGTGCCACGAAACATTCGGCACACAACGTCACAGACAGTCTTTTCTCGTTCAGCCATTACATCCCTTCGGCATATAGTTGTCATGCTGTCCGAAGTAAGCACGATGGGTGAGATGCCTCCAGGATGCCCAAGCCTAGATTCAGAGGTTTTGTTACAACCGCGGAACCTCAGGTTAATAATTTCGCGCCCTAACCACTAAACTATTCCCTGTCTAGGCCTACCTAGACAGTTCGCTGCTCAACAATGCCTTAAGGAAAAATATGAAGCCTATCTCTCAGCGGCGTTCGGGTGTTTGGGTTAGCAGTAGATAACTGCCAGTACCGGCAAATGCAAACTCGGATAGAGTGTCAACCTCTTGGCACGCAGCATTAAGTAACAAGTCTCCAGTTCGTTTAGGTGTTCGAGCAACTCCAGTACTTTCTCTCTCCACAGTTTGGGCCGCTGTCCGCCGTTTCACTCCTGATTGTGATTCTTTTGTTCACCCATTTACGAATCTGCTTAGGGGTGGCACAGGCGGTGGCGTCCAGATTTCATCTGAGACATGTGCCTCTGGAGCTCATAACGGGTCCACTACCCCATCATTTTAGAAAGATACAGCACTGTTACTATGCCTCAGATGAGAGCTCGTCACCATTCTTTAAAAGGGAGGATGGTTTTGTCTTCGCGCTTCGTTTGCAGGTGAACGGTCCGAAATACCCGAAAACCAATTGGGATAGACAGGTTTGTCGGGAACTAGCTACGGACCAAAGGGACCCATACCCTGCTTAGGCAGGCTTAGGCCAATCAGAAGATTGTAACTTAACCTTGTGATCGCTCCATAAGTAGCAGTACGGCAGGTATTCATCCCAAGTACCGTGTCCGTTGTTATACTATTGTGGGGGAGGCGGTAAGCCAAAGAATGACAGAGGGGTTGCAATCCACAACACGTTTCGAACTCTTCAGGAAAGCTCCTTTTTCCGCAACGTTAGACACTGGCTTCGAATCACATTTCTCATCAGACTTCCATGAAGCTTTCTTTACGAGTATCATTCTATTGATCTTCATGCTATAGCCATGAACCGGGGTGAAGGGTTAGATTTTAGCACGACCTATATGAGCTGGATTCGATCGGTGGCAGCGATTTTCGGCAGATGAAGTCGCTCATTAATTTCCCGTCAACTGCCCACCGACTAGTCATTACCGCCTCTAGCACCCTGCGGGTTTCATTTCTGCACGTTTGGCCTGGTATTAAACGGACTATACATGAGTGATTCCGCTCTAGGTTGGTCTTCCAACCGGATAAGGCTCACCATCGCACTGCCACCTGCCTATAGGTTTTCGCAACTGGGCTCACGTTTGGCCTCGTCACCTTGGACGCAGTAGGTCCGATGGTAGACTCGATTACTGACCGATGGCAGGCCCACACCGCTAACTTTCGGTGGTGTATTTCTTCACTTGCTTACTACCCTGGCGGTATTCTGTGTTGTCTCCGCCATAATGACATCCGTCCGCCAAGCCG
>SJOL01008189.1:366032-380490 GCA_004794785.1 Opisthorchis felineus | reverse complement strand
CGTAGATGGTGGAGTGCCACTTTTCGAGTAACGTGCTGAGCAGCATTCATTTCCAGGAGGCGCAAAGTTTAAGCGCAACAGATCACATCAGGTTCCCGGAGGCGACCAACTGCAAAACAGCCATGGACTCAGGTGCGACATATAGCTGTCAGCTCCAAGCGAATGGATTCTATAAGGCGCACAACGTGTCTCTGACCACGGTATTGTGCATTCAAGTATATCATTTAGCTTTTCAGTTGGCGTACGCCGGTTGGTACCTGTTTAATCGGTTTGCCACCTGAAATTTACCTGTAGCCCAAAGACACCTAGCTGAGTTGCTTGGGGTACTTCCGGAAAAGAGTGAATGTAATGTTTATAATGCTTATTCGAAGTATTGTAAGGAGGTAAAAGATACCTTACTCAGGGAATTTGAAACAGTTTGCCGGGGTTGCTTTCACGCCTCAGTGGACGCTTGGTCGCCCCAATTCAGCGGCTCTCATTGGTGCCGGAAAAACTATATCAGCAGCTGACAGCTGTGATGGTGCATGCAGGTCCTTCGAACGGCGAATGGTGGAAAGCATAAGGATTGACGGGGCCTCGTTGGAAAGCCAAGGCCTGTTGGAATAACGCCAATGCCCCAGCTCATTTCCCTGCCTGGTCCTCACGATCTCGCATTTATCCAAGGAACCACAAGACCCCGCCAGGAAAAACAAAAATGTGCTGTTTAGGTATATTAAGCATCGCCGCAGATATAGGCCAACCGCGTCCTCCCTGAGGGACAGGAACGGAGAACCCACAAGTGACCCAATAGTGGTATCTGAAGTCTACGGGGAACACTGTTGAGGCCTGTATACTGCCACAGCGACCTCGCCACACCCAGGCTTGTCAAGGCGTAAATACGATCGGCCTCTAACCAACTTGGTCTTCACAGAGCAGGACATTCGTCAACTATTGCACAAGACAAACCCGTTCTGCGCTTTGGGGCCAGACGAGTTTCATCCAAGGATCCTGCAGGAAACGTCGTTCACACTGACAAATCATTTCTACCTGGTGTTTCGTCAGTCGCTCGACGAAGGCAATCTCCCGTCTGCTTGGAAGGAACTGGTGGCCAAATATCGCCCGACAGCTACAGGCCTATTAGCCCCACTGGCTTACCGTGCAAGGTGATGGAACCCATTATGAAACGCACTATCCTAGATCACCTCACTACCAACAACTTGATATCCCCAGGTCAGCACGGATTCCTTCCAAACAGTTCTTGCGTGACCTACGTGCTCGTGTTTTTGGACAGCTTAACCCAAGCTAAGGACGAGGGACTCATATCTGATGCCATATTTTTCGACTTATCAAAAGCATTCGATCGAGTCCCACACGTCCCGCTGCTCCCCAAACACGAGTTCAAGGAAATTCAAGGGGATTGTACGAAATTCAAGGGGAAATTGTACGCTGAGTTAAGTCGTTCCCGTCAGACAGAACATTCTGAGTGAAAGTAGGCTCGACCTAGTCTTCTACGGTACCGGCCTCTATTGCAGTTCCTGAAGGCTCTGTTTTGGGGCCACTTCTGTTCCTGTTCTACGTCAACGACCTCTCAGATGTTCTGTCAGGTCTATGTCTACTTTTTGCGGACGAATTGAAATACTGGGGTTCAAATGTCATTGCCATCCAAATGGATGTATACGCCGTAAAGCAGTGGTCGTTGGACTGGCACATTCCTCTGGATGATGAAAAGTGCGTCCATATGTTATTCAGAGGGGACTCTGAGAACGCTTTTGTCGTGCATGGTAAGAATGGACCGGAAGATATCACGAGGATAGATGTCGAAAAGGATTTGGGTATCTGGCTCTCTTCAAGCATGTCCTCCTCCCTGCACCATGAGAATTCGACTCAAAAGGCATTCGCTGTTCTACGGATGATTCGGCGCACCTTCTCCCGTGTTGCTCGAATGGACTTCCAAATACTCTATGGGGCCTACGTCAGACCACTCAGGACGCAACAAGGACATAAATCCCAATGAGCGTGTCCAGCGAGCTGCTACGAAAATGGTTGCCGGCCTTTTAATCTGTGGAATATAAAACGCGTTTCGCGGTGCTTGAACTATTTTCCCTGGAGTATTGCCGACTCTAGGGAGACCTACTATTTACTTACGCTCTGTTTGAACACGGTTTTGCCAACAGGTTTTTCACCTTTGATCCAGCAAACATACGGCGGGGACGCGGTTAGATTTTCATGCTGAGAGTGCAAACTTTTACCAGGCAAGATATTTCATCATTGCGGGTAGTTGCCGCGTGGGATAACCTTCCTCCGACGGTTGTCCACGCTCCACGCTCCACCTAGTACCCAGTTCAAAGCACTATTCTATTAGAGGCTTTTTTATGCGAATACTCACGCTGGCAAGCTTACTGCCCCGCGCTGAGAACTTAAAGAGCAGTGCCACACCGTTTTTTCGCTTGTGCCTTTCAGGTGAACGGCAGCCGCTTAACCACAAGAACAAAACGGGCAACTTGATCGAAAGCCTCGGTCTTGTGTATCAATCCATGAAACCGTGAAACCATCAAGGGTGCGTAAAATGCATTGAACGCAGAAAACCGGGCCCAAACCCACGTACAATACGTTGTATTTAGAGTGTATGAGGCGACATCACCCCGGAAATTCGGACGCCTTCTGGACGCAGCATTGGCAGCTGGCATTCGGCGGACATTTATTCATGATTGACTGTTCAGTCCACACTTTCGGTCAATCAGACCTCGCCTGGGTGGTGCTCGATCTTCTGGCCAATCACGTGAAGAACAGACCTCTTGGTCGTAGCACCACCTAACTGCGGGCTGGAAGGCAGTTCGTGCTCAGGGTCCCACCGAACACCCGGGAAACGAAGAAACCCTTTGCAAAGGGGAACAGTGACTATTTTGCAGCTAATCCGATGAGCTGGTCCGTGGAGGGCGGTTTTTAATGAAACGACCTCCGGGAGAGATAGAATCCGTGAATCCATGAGCTTAACCCATTAGCAGGATCTTGATCGATGAGTTGAACGGTCCAGAAAACCCTTCAGTTGGCCTATGTTGGCTCTGGAAGGGACATGTGAATCCTGACGGAACGTTCCTCTGGTCCGCCATTTACAACGGAAGTCCAGCGTGCAATTTGGTGTCTCCAGTGTGAGAGAGCCCGGCGCATCCGGTCTGTACCGTGCAGTAGCTGAAGAATGTGGTGGATGGCCTGATGGCTTGACTCCAAGACATCTTGGATGAAGACAACGGAAAAGAACCCCTCGGCAATGGCCTCCATATTTAAAATTGTACAAGAACGCCGTGCGAAACCCACCGCATCCATAAATTTCTATTTGATCTCTGGTCTTATCCAACACAGGTTGAGCCGTCATCGGAGGAGTCAGATTCACTCTAGATTTCGCCTTGACCGGGGTTTCATCGACTATCATTTTACTTTGCGACAAATGTGGGAACTCAGCAGAAGACATTAAGAGGATGGATACTAAAAGGGATTTAGGTATCTGGCTCTCTTCAAACGTGTCCTTCTCACTGCACCATGAAAAGTCGGCTCAAAAGGCATTCGCCGTTTTACGGATGATTCGGCAAACCCTCCCCCGTATTACTCGCATGGACTTCCAGACACTGTGGCCTACGTGAAACCGCTTCTTGAATACCCCAGCCAAGTTGTCTACTCAGCACGCAAGAAAACCTAACCCTCGTTGAGCGTGTCCAACGAAGTGCTACGAAAATGGGTGCCGGCCTTAAATCTGTTAATTATGAAACGCGTCTCTCGGTGCCTGACCTGTTTCCCTTGGAGTGTCGTCGTCTCCGGGGAAACCTGATAATTTCACCCTGTTTGAACAAGGTTTGGCCAACAGTTTTTTCCCTGTTTACCTAACAAACACACGGTACACACTTTTGTTACGCAACAGGTTTTCTCATTTCGGGTAGTTGGTGTGTGGAATACCTTTCCTCCGACGGTTGTTCACGCTGCATATAGTACCCAATTCGAATCACTTTTGGATGCCTTTTTAGTTGAGTCCTCGTGCTGGCAAGCATACTGCCCCGCGCTGAGAACTTGAAGAGCAGTTGTACGCCACTTTTTCGCTTGTGCCTTTCAGGTGAACGGCAGTCGCTAAACGATAAGAACAAAACCGACTCGGGAAGTTTGGGCGAAAGCCTCGATCCTGAATGCCACTCCTTGTGACGACCGACAGTGGTCGTTTTTATTGATCTGGGAGCTGCTTTTGACTCCGATCGTCAAAAAGTGCGACAATGTATGGCGTTGAAGAATGTCCCCTGAGTTCCTGTTTCCTACAAAGTCTATACCCCTACCAGTGGACGCATGTGCATCTACAGAAGACTCACCTGCGTTTATTTCATCCAGTGGAATCAAGCAGGAGTGCCGTCTGATGCATTTCCTCTTCAACTTCGCAATCGGTGTACTGCTTGAGTCTTCGTTACCCGCCTCTAACAACTCCGATTACGGCCATTGAGTACACCAACGGTGTTACTCTTCGACCAGATCCTTTAGAAATGCAAACTATTTTGGATAGCCTGAGTAATTCTGCTGCACGGCTTGGCGAGCGCTTTACATCTGGAAAATGTGACTTGATACTGTTATACTGGTGTGATAAAACACAAAACTCGTGCTTTTAGATACACTAATGGACGTGGTAGGTAAGTTCGTCTCTCTCGGCAGTGGCACAGGTCCTGGCGTGCTGGTGAAGGATGAAGCCACTTGTGAATCGGTATGGTCAGGACGGTGCTTGCCAACCCCGAAAATTATTGACGGCTAAGATTAGCGTATGCAGTGCTATATCCTACCTTATGACCGTTGCCTGCAGATCTTCAAAGAATCCTCGTTTGACCACCAGTGCCCCCGAAGCATTTCACAGGCTTTGTGGGAATACCCGGTCGGTAATGCTGGCTTGAGCGAGATTGACTTCAGAAAAGGCAACTCTCTCTCCCTCTCTCCATAGAATAGTTGGTCACTCTTCATAGGTTAGACTATGTACTTCGTATGCCAGAATACCGTTTGCATTGTAGAGCCCTCGTCGCCCAAACCTGTCTCGGATGGAGTTGACCCAGGGACTGTCGGTGCATGACTTGACAAGGAAGCTTGTAAACCATGAGAGCCAACTCAGTTGCCGTCTCCCTGGATGCTTCATCAGCATTTACAGCAATGCCTGATGAGATCACTGGTGCTCCATTGCCGCAAAACCATGTCAATTTATTTCAATAAAGCTTTATAGCGGAAAGAAGAAATAAATGGGACAGACAGGCGGCAAACAGCTGGCCCACCAAAAGACTCAGACTTTCAGTCGGACAATCTAGATAGAAACCGACAGCATAAACACCACTGATGTCGGTTAACCATCATATCGTTCGGTGTCTCCAGTCAAACACAAGGAGGGTCACCTGATCCCCATTTTGGAAACCGTACAGCACTCTAACTTTCAGTTTGCCTTGCCGTGTCAACTTCCGTCCACCTGTGGGTTTTCGCTGCTCCGAATTGGACACGGAAAACGACGCCTTTCTCGGCAAATGGTAACTCGCCATGCGCAACACATAGTTCAGAGACTTAAGCTTGCAATGCTGGATGCATTCCTTGAGGGAATTACCCACTGATTCACCAGAAGTCCGCGTCCTGATTACCTCATTCCGAATTTCCTGGTTCCAGCTGATTCAAGTTATAGTTTTTAGACACAGATGGTCATATATCTGAAGGCGCCTCAGACCCTCCTTCCGAAGTGGCCAAGTTTCGTAGCCGTACAACAACACAGCTAGCACTGTAGTCTGATGTACGCATCCTCTGATATGTAGCGATATGCCCTTTTGAATACATAAGTGGCGCAAATTGGTAGAACCAATTCTGACCGTTGAGGTTCTTGCGTTGAATTCGTCCGTCACACTACCATCAGAGCTAATGCAACTCCCGACATACCTACAGCAACCTCCAGTGCCAGTCTCCAAATTCTCAAAGGCATGTTCAAAGGATGTACGTTTCGCAGCATGACTTAGCAATTTGTAGGCACTAAGCACATGCCGGAGGACTGGGTGACCTTGGTCAGCCTTTCTGTTATTGCTTGTGCTTCCTGCTCTTTTTCAAAAGTGGGAGCAATGTCGTCTGCATATTTCAGGTCGACAAGGCTTTTGCTCGGAGAGATCTGAACACTTGGGTTTTGGAGACCTTCTAGTGTTTGCCTCATTACTTCTTAATGGCGAAATTTGAGAGTGAACATCCTTGTCAGATGATACTGCGTGTAGGAAAGCCTTCGGAGAGCTTCCCACAAGTATGTGAATAGAAACAGCGCATGATATTCACCAACTTCTGGGGTAGGTGTGTTGAAAAAACCGATAGGTCGACAGAATCGAGTGCACTCTTGAAATCAAGAAACATTTTAGGGCGCCTACACGCTTCACCATCATTATCATCATCATCATCGACAGCATAACATCAGTGTTCAACACTGTCTCTTCGCTGCCGTACAACCACGTTTTATTTGAAAGCCTTACTGTGAAGAAAAGAATGAAAGTGGACATTGATATCTGCACGCATGTCGTTTCTGTAACATTTGACACAGTGTGAAGATGTGATTCACACAGCACCTTGCTGACCGGAATCTTGCCGACTGTTCTCGCGTCCCCTCATCAAGCGCCTTCGTATGGTAACATAAAATGAGCGACGCAAAGCGTCTGGCTACAACAGAAGAATCACAGCAAAATTCTTCTGTGCTTGCCACACACTGCCAGCACCCCTTTTGAAAGTGGGCACCACTATCAACTCACCTGATTTGGTTGAGGCGGTCTATTTCACTTAGAGAGAGGCAGATAAATTACACAAGCACTGACTGAGGACTTGCCCTCCATCTTTGAACAGAGCGGGTTGGAGTTCGTCATGACTAGTAGCTCGGTTACCCTTGAGGGACAAAAGGCTTTCGCTTGTTTCCGAAACCACCTGGAGTTCCATGTTCACTGTCCAGGTCTTCGTTGCCCTTTGGGAATCCGGTTGAGCAGTTGTAGGTGGCCAGCTGAATTGTTGTTCAAGTGTTCAACCCAGCGATTCAGGCGAGCCATTACCAGTGCCCGATCTTGGAGCAATTTTAGGGTGTCACTCGATATCCGATGCCTAGGTGTAGCCGGTTGTGCCATTCCACAAGTGGGGCACCCAGCATCTTGTAGGGTTGCGGACAGCAGCTACTAGTAAGAGTCAACATCAGAAGACGTTTTGTCCGAAAGGAACTTCAGTAGATGGTTCTGGTAGACTTGTTTCACATCAGGGTCCGAGGGTTTTTCAACGATCAGGTGAGGTGTGCGCATGTTGTGCGCCCCTGCAAATCGCAACGAGAAGCATCAACGAACAGGCGCGTGATCCGGTTCCACGTAGGTGTTCCAGAACGAGCGGCAGTCAGTAATTGACCAACGCTACCCGCAGCTAACGGAGATATGATCTATCTGGATTGCGGTTTAGTTTGAGTGTGGAGGGAGGGGCGCTGTGTGGCCCAGAAGCTGGGCTTGTTTTGGAAGTCGGTACTACAAAGGAACAGTCTATGGTCAGCACATAACTTCAACAGGCGTTCGCTGTTGTCCATGCGTCTCGATTTCAATCCAAGATGGCCACCCAATTGAGCCCCAGGAACGCTAATTCCGCCTACTTGCGCATCCATATATCCGGCGACCACAACAATATCTGAGCTCTTAGCCTCCCGAAACTGGGCACTCAAAGCATCGTAAAAACTGTTTGGGAGAGTCAAAGCTAAAGTCCGTTGGGGTGTAAGCAGATACGCTGCACAAGCAGCAGTTATAGGCGCGTTTACTGGATACTCTGACAGATATTGCCAAACAAACCGCACAGAGGCGTCTATGAACGTACCACCTGTCAACCAGAGACCCTTCAGCTTAATGACTTTGAACAATACCAACCTCAGCAGAACCAGCCGCAACAGCTTCTGGATCACTACAGGTGCGCAATCAGAAGCGAGCAGAAACAGATGAGGAAGTCAGCTCAATAGCCGTTCTTGGGTCTTGAGTCCTCGTTTCAGAGAGACAGCGCATATCAACAGAAAGTGAGTCCAGCATAAATGCATGAGCGGTTTGTTGGTCGGCTTGTTTCATATTGGGACTTTCGGGGGCTGAAACAGCTGCGGCGAATTCGGCCACCATGGCTATTTGGAAATCAGCCCTGGTGGCCGTATTAACCGTAGCTATTTCAGCTAACGGAACTATCTAACTGCTGTCTCCGCCCGAGTGCGTTAGTGCCGGAGAAGACTCGTCAACAATGAACACAACAGCCTTATTGCGATCAAGCGAGTGAAAAAGTGACGAGGGGCCTCGCGCTATTTAAAGAGCACTTTTGACATTGATCCAGGCTGCTTGATCGGCGTTTGGTGAACGTCCATCGTCATCGACCGTGCCTCTATGAAATACCTGAACACTCATCATCGTCGGCTGTGCTTCCGTGTCATCTTGAACACTCGTCGGCCGTTGCTGAATTGATTGCTTGAGCGTTCGATCGGAAGCGGGTTTTTCTGGTCTGGATGCTTGACGGCTTCTTTACTGCGATTTTTGTTGGGTCTGAGTGTATCAGTAGGTTTCCGGCATTCTGGGATTATTTTCAGGAATCCGAACTTCCTGACAGTCCTTAGGCATGATCCTGTGGAGATGTCACTAATAACGGGTTGAGGGGGTAGACAGAAGAACGAATTTATGAAAGGGGAAGAGGAGAGTCCTCGGTAGTAGTCTGTTTTTTACTTACCCGCCCTACTGTACGCAGAAAGTACGGCGACCCGGCTAACGGCACCACGCGACGGCCAATGTGATATGAGATTATTTGTAAATGTGCAGTTCATGGCTGTATGTGAACTGGATTACTGCCATGGCTCCCAGACCTAGACAAAAGGACTGTTAGTCTTCAACCAAAGCCTTTAGCTCAAAACTTAACCCGCAATGCAGCGGTGTTTGGTGCAGGACCGTCAGAGCAGTGTATGTTTTCGATAAGCAAACCGCCACACATGTTCTAATCCCCAACCTAGAGGACCAGGAGACTGTTTAGTCAGACGTCTACCGGATGGCCAACCTGGTGTGAGTATCACAAGTACACTCCGTAGTATAGTTTAATGGGCCATAATAATAATACCAATCGTTCAGCTCTAACGCCCTTTCGGCACCTACCTGCCAAGCCATACGAAGGAAGCACAAGGGTTGATATTGTACCAAGCTGCCCAAGCCTGGACAGGAACAGTCGAGATGCCGGGTTTCGAGTTCGAACCATGGGAATTCCTGTCAGTAAGTTCGCGCCTTAACCACTGAGTCATCTTGAGCTCAGTAGGTTATGGAGGCGCACAAACCATCACACCGCTGCATGGTCCAGTCTCTTCTGGTGATGGTCTCTGGATGAGATTCCGGGGACGAGTAAACCAACGCTGCTTCACCGTAAACGTTGTAGGATCTTGGGGCTGTTATTTACCGGTGTAGAACTAAACCCTTTGGCCGCACGAAACTTAGTTCCGGTCATTGTATAGCGCGTGCGGATGTAGCAAATCACTTTTCATCCAGATTCAGAAAGTCGATAAAAGGCATGTTAGTCCTTTGGAGAATAATTATAACCCCACCATATTGATTTGAGCAAGGGGCCAAAGCAATTCTAGCTAGTGCTCTCGTGACATATTGGAATTATGTGAAGATGAGAAGGCTGGTGGCGTTCAAGACCCTCTGTCTTGAACGCGACCAAGCGAACACTGGATGTCGTCGAACTCAACGACCATAGTGCGTCACAAGATCCGCTCAAGCAACCGGTGACTAGGACGATGCATTTAGATCCTTGAAACTCAAAACACTGAAGTGTGTGAGAGACAGGGAGTACTGGTGGTTAGCGAAAGTGATGCTAAGGATGTCCCTCGTGGACAAGTTTGTGTTATCTTGTGATCATATCCCAGTTATACTGCCAATCGGGCTTGATGGGCGGTGACGATTCAGGATAACCTAGAAACCCACCCATCCCTCTCCGAAAGAAAGTCGCCGCAAAGCTAAGTAGGCAAATTGGCAAAGCCAATCATGCTGAAATCCCGGAAACCACTGTACAGCTGTCTCATCTCAGAGGGAGAATGATTCATGCGATGACTGAACCTTCCATCTGCGAATTCGTCACTCGAGGAGCTAGTCAACGAGTGACCACACGATGATTTGAGGATGAGTGGTGTAACGTCCTGTTTAAGTACGAGTTATCACACTGATCACCAGCCACTCCTGGCCGACCGGTTGAATGTCCAAGCGGGCTCGAAACTCCCTGAAGTTTGGTGAGATATGCATTGCTGACGATTCCAAAAAAGGATGAAACGGGTGCACTGTGCTTCTCGGCTTTTTAGCATAGGTGGACTTCACTTGCAAAACGAAGTCCCTTGAAAACTCTGAAATCTCACACTACCAACAAATTAACAGAAACTCAGGAGATCGTGAATGCTTTTACCGTAGAACTGACCTTATCTCGTACTAGCCAATTCGAACACCCAATCAGAAGAAAGCTGCTATCGTCGACACAGACAACGAAAAACATGGCTCACCGCTCTGCTCGCAAAAGCGTCATCTGGGGAGATGGGCTGAACACGATTACACTTCAGCCAATATGATGCTGGAACAGTTCTCGGTGCCTCTGCTGGCATCCAAAATTTTAGCCATCCAAAGCAGTCATCCCACCCTTAAAACATGTGGTTCTTTTTCCCACTCTAGGAATTTCTTCGGGAGCAGTATTGCTCCTCGGGAAACGAAATTGCATACTATCTAGAGAGACGGGAATTTTCGTATGAATCTGGAGGAGGCTGAATACCTCTTCGTGTGTCTGTCGATAGATTATTATACTATGGTGATCGTACGAACTCTAGGGATTTCTTTTTTCAGTCATGAGTCTCACGGTCGCACTGCGGGGATAGTTGCTGAATTTTATAGGATTCTTCGGCCTTGATGACGGTTCCTTGATGGTTCCTGCCTTGATGGTTCAAGCAGAAGCGTCAGCTGCCGGTCCCCGGTTTTTCCTCTGAATATTCTCGTCTCTCAAACAGCCGCCCTGTGTACGTGCTGTCGCTATTCGAAACCAACGATAATTAAGGTACTTCGAGCGTATTGTTACGTAACAGTTGAAAAGTGCCCCATGCTCGGGTATGACTATTGACCTAAATGGTCTTGGTGAATCTACCTACATCCTTCGCGGTTATTTTGTGACGAACGGCCGGGTCTAAGACCTATACTTTAGTCCTGAGTAAAACCTTGCTCATGGATAGATCATAGAATATTTCAAATATTTGTATTCTTATTCTTATTTTTAACGAATTGGCCATGTTCTCGGCGATGTGCCTTCTCTCCGAGTGATTCACCCCACCTTTAGGCCTAAGAATTCAAAAGCCGCAGACTCGGTGCAACGTTCTTGGAATTTTCTCTCTTGGGAAGGGGAAGTGCACCACTGCGAAGTGGGATCTTCCAAAGCACTTTTATCTTGTCAGAAATTCCATCCAAAGAGGATCCGGTTTGCCCGACCACAAGGAAGTACAAAGTGCTTCTTCGGTCGTTAGCGCATTCACAGTTTTTCGCTTTGCTCATATTTGAACTGTATTGAGTTTGGAATAGTCTCAACTTCGGTCACTGTTTATCAAAACTTATTGCGAGTGATTCTGAATGACATTGGTTGCCGCCGCACTGTATTTGCAGTCGGTTCGGTCCATCCTACTTTGACTGACAAGATCTTCAGATTCCTTGATGCTCGTCGTCATATGCAAGTTAGGCTCAAGATTACTTGGTGGACGCTGTCCTAGAACTCGTCTTTCTCAGAGAACCCTCATTAGTTTTATCATACACCTGCAGTGGAAATGCGCAGGTGGAAACCATAACCAAGCAAAACACACCCCTAACCGGTTGGTTATCAGTTAATCTGCTACAACGGCCTGCGTGGGTGAACACAGCTAACAAGAAAAACAAATTGCAATGGGGATGCGGTAGTTTCACACGGGACAAGCATCCAATTGATCTGAAACTTAGGGTTGAATGTAACCTTACCGGTTTTGCCTACTGAGCTCCAATGGAAACCTCGCGGTACAGTTTTAATTGTTTTAAGGGCAGCCCATTGTTTAAAGTACGTAATTTGGCGCAGCCCCGATACAACTGGTTTGGATACGGATACCTCCTTCACTCAATAATCTTTTTCTTGTAAAATATCTCGCTGACCTTCAAGTTACTGTCCTGAGCCATCATTTATAATGCAATATCATGTGTGCTCTGATCTCCACACTGTTTGCGTGACCGATGAAGTGGTCCCTCAGCCGTGTCTAAGCTTGACCGAAGTCCTAGGAACTGACTGAAATGTATCATTGCAATATATCTGTAATTTGTATTATATTGCAGGCTCTTTTTACTTGTGCCTTCTTCGACCGAGGCACCGGAATACTTTTGCGGATACCTGAACACCCGAACAGGTTCTTGGCATGCGCCTCCTTCACTTTATACGCTGGAGTTCCGTAGTTTTGATCACACGGAAGCCATCGAAGTTTTTCAAGTCCATCAATAACCATTCCAGTTTGTTCCATCTTTCTTCTTGTTGCCACACTTTTACGGTGGGCACAAAAGTTCTCACAATGACCTCTGAGGAGAGTGAGAAAATAGATCTTACTTCATTCCCATCACTGTATCGCGAGGAAAACGTTATACTCCACAAACTATTCCACAAACATGGCTACGAGTTGCGCATCGCTGGAGGTGCCGTACGAGATGTTTTGCTTGGTATCACTCCCAAGGATATTGACTATGCTACGGATGCGACCCCGACGGAGATGAACGAGATGTTCCTCTCGGAGAATATTCGAACCTTGAATCGAAACGGAGAAACTCATGGAACAGTCACTGTGCGAATCAACGACAAGGCAAGTAGGTCTCTCAATTTTCCGATCCTAGGCTTCTGGTTTCACGCTTCTTTCCTAAATCTCAATGACCATCTTATACTTCTACCTCTCATTTTTCGTGCAACAGATCAATTTTGAAATTACTACCCTGCGAATCGATTCTGAACCAGATGGTCGGCATACCAAGGTCGTGTTCACGGACGACTGGCGGTTGGACGCAGGTCGCAGGGATCTGACAGTCAATTCTATGTTCCTTGGTTTGGATCTGAGCACACTTCCTGACAACCACGTTGAAAACACAGATCCAACTGACCAGCAGGACACGCAAGGACTGGATGTTCAACAGCCATCTTCTACTTTGAACTCAAAGGCTCCTCAGGTGTTTGGCCGCGTGTACGACTTCTTTGGCGGTAGGGTAGATTTGAGCCGTCGTCATATTCGATTTGTTGGGGATGCCACCACTCGTATTCAGGAGGATTATTTGAGGATTCTACGTTATTTCCGGTTTCACGGACGTTTGGCAAATCCCGATGAGCAGGACATCCATGATCCGGACACCTTAGAGGTAAGCGGTTTGGTTACTCAAGTGTGCTTTACCCACTGCTTTCTTCGGGGTTGGTATTTCGTGCGAAATTATTCCACGAAATTACCAGTTCCCTCAGGATAAGCTATCACGTGACCTGAACACATCAGGCTTCTTTATGCTGATGCTACCGAGTGTGCAGTGACCTGCCACCTTGACGTGGTGGTCGGGCTTGAGTGCTGCAATGATCCCGCGGTCTACACTAGCTGAAACGTCGTTCCACAAGGTGTAACCATGCCAGGAGGGCCAAAGGGGAGCAGTCAGACCAAGAGCAGCGAGGCCCCGTACTACGAATAATCGTTCTACGAGGCGGTCTGGGGGTAAAGCCGTACTGTCCTCCGCGATAGGAGTGTGAAGGCAGTAAGGTGTTTCCCCTAGGTGACCAGCATGTCCATATTTATGGAAGCAGCAATGCTGTCTTTCCCCGAGGAAGGACGGGTTAGAAAAGTTCGGCCCTAAAAACCGCACACTCCGATCGCCCAACGGTTAACCGTGACCGCCGGCGCATTATTGAATACGGTCGAAATACTTTTAAAACCAAAGAGTTTGGTGCTGCTCAAAAGGCACCTGCTTTGCGCAGCCGTATCAGGAATGAGACAGTAATGCCTTATTCCCTGCGCCCTCCGGTTAGGCCAACCCCCTGCAGCCGAGCAGGTCAGACTATTGAGTTATCGGCTCCGGGCAGAGTTCTCAAAGAAAACCCCACTGTCCGCTGCCTCATGGGTCAGACTTTTGAGTTAGAGGCTAGGGGTAGGGTCCCCGAACAAAACCCTACATCCTCCCACTGCCTTGTAGGTCAGACTTTTGAGTCAAAGCCTCAAGGTGGGGTACCTCAACCAAACCCCCTTCCTCGGCCTGGGCAACCGGGAAGTATCATTTGCCCGCACAGTTCTGTGTCCACCGATGCCCCTCCCACCACACAAGCAAATGTCACTGGGTCACTTGACTGTCAGTTATCTGACCGAAGGGCCTTATGCTCCTCGCTGCCTATTAACAGTAAACAAAATAACACCCTTCTAAATCCACGAGAT
>SJOL01008189.1:337435-362468 GCA_004794785.1 Opisthorchis felineus | reverse complement strand
CCAGTCGACCGAATTCCTCGAAGGGTTCTTTTCGCACAACCAGGTGAAGGGTAGAAACGAGCCAGAGGCGGTCAAACAATGACTTGGCCGTGAAGTATAAAAGCCATTACCAGCAAACTTAGCTGCGCTGTTCATTGCCGTCTTCCTGGATGGGAACCCCGAGACGGGCCACATCAGTGGTTAGAGACACTGTCAGACATGGCCCAGTCGCGCCCTAAGTGGCGCTGGTGCATCCAAGCTATTGCCTTCAATGCATAGCTCCCTTCTCAATCCCCTCACTTGATAGTCCACTGACAGTGCTGTATTTACGCACCAATTTATCAGCTCCCTCCTCCAATGCGCAGCTACCTACCCCACCTCCCCAAATCACCGGTGAACGAAACTGTGGCAGCTACAACCACTATACGACACGTACGCGGTTCAGCTGATGATGATGGTGATGATGATGTGCAGTGAGCTTTAATGCACTCATGCGAACCGGTAAGTCAGTTAGCCCACAATATCTTTTTTTCAGTTATTTGTGTACTTAGACAACAGCAGAGGTTTTATGGATCTTGAGCTTTTAGGTATGCTTACGTAACTCATTTACCCAGTGTTCGCGGTTTCTGCTCTTGTTTCCATCTCTCTTTCATACGCATGCGGCCTTATGCATTCACTACTCACAAAAGTTTTTGGCGGATAGCATTACTTCCCACAGGTGTTTTGACTTCGGTGGTTATCTGATCTGCTCAACCTGATGTTGAGAATTTCAGTTGTATTTCCTAGTTTCCTGTGATGTTGGTCTTTGCTCTCAGCGTCAGTCATTCCTCGGATCGAACCAAGAGATCCGATCAATGACTGGAAGAGCTAACGATCCAGTTGTTTGTGAACTGTGTTCAATCAGACGTGTATGTCTCGCTTTTTCTCCATCCAGGCCATACGTGAAAATGCAGATGGCCTGTCAAAAATTGCCGGGGAGCGGTGTTGGATCGAAGTGAAGAACATACTTTCCTACCCGTCCACTCCGATGCTTTTGCGGCGTATGTTCGATGCAGGCTTGTTTCCACATCTTGGATTTCCACGTGATCCCAACTTTACCGAGCTGGATGCCGCGTGGCAGCGGGGTATCATTAATAGGACAACGTGCGCTGCCACACACTTGGCGGCCCTGCTGACAAGCGCTGAAGAGGTGGGTTTGAGCTGTTCGTCAGGTGCCCTTAGCTACTGTCAATTTGTAAGTAGCATACTATTTGTGATTGCTAGCTTTGTCCGTTTAACTTTCCCCACCTGTAAGACAGCCGCGTACGCCTGGGTCCTTCATAATCTTCCGGTCGTTCCCCATTAGCTACAGCAATGTTCAGTATGACGCTGTAATTAATTTTTCCACCGATCGGGCGAATGATGTCCCCGACATCTTTTGGTCGTGATCTTCCCAAAGTTCACTGTTCCTGAATGCCCAAAACACGATGGTTTACATGTTGCGAAGATACGCCGAATTGGGTACGGCAGAGGAGGTGCGCAGAACAATGGGAGCGTTTGTGATACCACATTTAGTCATTACCGGTGGGCAAACTGCCAGGTGGTGCTCTGTTTCACTCTGCAGTCTTCCCTGAGGTACATAATTTTGTCCACGCACACACACACAATCGTTTTACTGTGTGAAGCTGATGCTTCGCTGCCGTACGAACAGTCTTTTTAATAGAAGCGAGTTTACGGGAAAGGAGTCTGCCGTTAGCACACAGATGCCCATATCCATAGCACTCCCTCGGGCGATCTGGGCAGAAACCGACAGCGTGAACATTGCTGGTGTCGGTTAGCCGCCGCATTTTTCCACGTCGCGGGGCAAGCACAAGGAGGATCACGGAGACCCTGTCCTGGACCCAAAGTTTTAGTGAGCTCTCACACTTTTCTGCCAAGCCACCCGTTGTCAACCTCGCATTTCGTGCCTGTCTTAAGGGAAACGTGCAGAACTATACTGTTCTCTTTCTGTTTTGACGACACGACCACAGTCATTCAACTGCAAACGTTTAATGCACTGTTCTAGTGAGAGGTCATCATACATATCCAAACGCTGACGTGCGAGGCATGCGTGTTACCGTAACTGTACAAGCGCTTCCAGGTAGGGAGTTCCAAAGACGAGCTACTCTGGAAAATAAGGAAGAATCGACCAGTTCACCTCTGCACTGAACGGTCGAAACTTGTTAGGGACGGCCAGAAGTGGATAGTCGTCTAGTACGGTCAGATGACTGCAGTAGAGAAACGGAAGAGGCTGGCTCTGGTTTACGTAGCCCTCGTCTGCAGCGCTAAAACAAACATAATAGGCCAACACTTGTTTTCAAATTACCAACTTGTCAGTACAATTAATGTTTATATCCGAAAGTGGCAGTGACACGCACAAACAACAAACGAGTAAAAAGTAAGGAAAGAAAAGCGGTCACTTGACCTCATCATCGTCATCGGCAGCATGACATCAGCGTTCAACACTGATGCTTCGCTGCCGTAAAACCATGATCTGTTTGAAAGCCGTATTGTGAAGAAAAGAATAAAGGTGGACAGGGAAGGGACTTAGTGCTACCTTACTACAATCATTCTGAGGTGCCTACACCTCCAGACGCATTCATGCGGTCTGGATAGAAACTGACAACAAGAACGCTATTGACATCGATTAGCAGCCATATCTTGCAGCGTCTCCAACCGGGCGCAGTGGGGTTTACGTGGTCCCCATCCTGGGAGTAGCATCGACAGCTCTCAAACGTTTCGTAATCCCTTCCATACCCCTCTGCCAGGTCAAGGGTTGGCCACCTGTCTGCTTCCGCCACTCTGAATTGGGCACAGAGACCAGCACTCTCTTCGGCAAACGATTGTTCGGCATACACAATACATGGTCTAACCGACGCAGCTTCTGGTGCTGGACACATTCTCCAATGGAAGTCCCCGTTGCACAACCGAACACTCGCCTTCTAAATGCCTCGTTATAGATCAGCCGACACCAACCCACACGAGCTATGGTTCTGAGACAAAGATTGTCGAAGGCCTGAAGGTGTCTCAGTTGCGCTGTTCGGACAGGCCAATTCTCACAGCCATACAACAAAGCAGCCCGTACTGTATGCTGATACACAAGTTTCTTGAGATTCAGGGATATACCGCTTTGATGCCATAGGTGTCCGGAATTAGCAAACGCGACCCGAGCCTTGCAGATTCGTGCATTGACCTCATCTGTCACACTACAATCAGAACTAATGCAACTTTCGAGGTATGTAAAACGCTGCACAACTTCGACACTGCTGTTATGTTTCTAGTGATGTTTGGTCTCTGAATCCATTAGTCCTTTTCTGCTCGTTTGGCCAGTTTATCAGGAGAGCCGTGTTCCTTCAGAGACTGGGTCCCAGCAGCCTCACACAAATTGACTTTACTGTTTCCCCGGCACGTGTGGTAAGGGACTCTCTGTAGTGACTTTAAAATCAGCGTTCCTAGGCAAGCGTTTCGGACGATGCTCACGCATGCAAGGGGCACGCGAGACTTGGCCACTTCGGACGGAGGATCCGAGGCGTCTTCAGATCTTTGACCATCGATGGCTAAAAACGATAGCTGGAATCGTCTGGAAACAGCAAATTCGGAATGAGGTTATCAGGAGGCGGACTTTTGGTGATTCAGAGGGTAATTCCCTCAAAGAATGCATCAAGCACTGCAAGCTATGGTGACTGAACCATGTGTTGCGCAAGCCGAGTTACCACCTGCTGAGAAGAGCGCTGTTTTCTGTGCCTAATTCGGAACGGCGAAAACCCGGAGGTGGATAGAATTTGATGTGGCAGAGGGGAGTGAAATATTTTACGAAAAGTTGGGTGCTGTTGCCTTCCAGGTTGGGGATCACGTGACCCTCTCTGTGTTCCGCTGGAGACACCGAACGATATGGCGGTTGAGCGATGTCAGTGGTGTTCTATCCAGATTGTCTGACTGAATGTTGGAGGTGTAGGCATCTCGGATTTTTGTGGTAGGCCAACCCTAGGCCACCTCCCTGTCCCACTTGTTTCTTCTTTCGATTATAAAGCTTTATTGATATAGATTGGCATGGTTTTACAGCAGTGTAGCACCAGTGCTCTCATCTGGTGTTTCTGTCCGTGATGATGATGATGACACTGGTGACACTATTAAGCTTTCGTATTGGTATCTCATTTGTAGTTTCACCTCGGACAGGGGGTTGATAAATAAGCTTCTGAACCCCACGGTCACTATCGTAGGGATTAGTTATCATTACTTAAGATTTTTTCCAATAAGCCAGTGCACCTTGAACGTTCAGTTTCTTTCCAAGAGGTGGCTGAATAGAATCAAATAGGGAACGGTAACACAAGTAGCCCCGCTGCAATTGACCGGGGTACGGTGAATTTCGCGATTCATAGGGAAGAGGAGGTTGAGTAGGACGGAACCAGCATATTAAAGGTTTGAGTCGCGAACGGACCGGAAAAGTTTGTTCGTAAACAGAAGTCCGAGAGGTATGAAAGAGGGGGAATGGTGAACGATAGTAGATGAAAGCTCGGCAGGGAACAACCAAAATCTAGTCTTGCGCAATTAAATGAGTTAATACAAAACGCCCGTGCGCGAGTCACGTGGTTTGCAGACATCTAATGCTCTTACTGTACGACCCGTAATTGCCAGCCTGCCCATGTGCAATTACAGTATGTCCTAGGCGCCCGAGCATCGTGATTTCTATAATACTTTATCTTCTCCCCACATTTTTATGCTTCTATGGCCAGTCTATTTTCGTGAGGTAGGACGTGCTGTTTTCAGAACCTCGACGATACCAAACCATGTTTAAGAACTCGGCTGCCTTTTGGTTTCAACTATGACTATTCTATCGCAAGTTTATGGAAGTATTTAGCTGTGATGGGCGTCAATTGTGGAGAACTCTTACGAGAATCTTTCTCTAGACAGTTTGAATGACACTCGCTAGGGCTGGTGAACCAGTTCTTCGCTGTTACGGTGTACCAACCTATAATGCAGCCATATACAACATCGGTTTTGGTATTGTGTCCTTGAAGGATGCGGCAAAATTGCCTCAGAATTATTGTGTACAGACATTCTCTCGATGTAGTTAGTGTAATCAAGGCGTTTTGAAAAATCTTGCCCGGATTCTTGCCGGGTTTTTCTTGGTTCGTTTGAATGGAACACTTCTCGTTTGATCCATTCGAATGCAGTTTTCCACAGCAGCCGCTGTTTCACAACTGCAAACCGGTTCCTGCCAGTCCACTTATATTCGTTTTGCTTACTTTGGTTTCTATTGTTCTTCTCTAACCGTCCCGAACATCTACAGGTTGAGACACTGAACAATCGTTTGAAATTGTCCAACGCAGAGGTTCTTATTCTCATCTACATTGTCAAACACCGAGAAGAATGCTCCCGGTTGACTGGGTTGGATGCGCTGCCACATTATCAACGTGAACTTTTGCTTTCCAGAGAACCCCCGAACAAGATTCGTCCGATTCTCACCGAGATGTTGCACTATGTTGGGTGTGATCCAGAACTCAGTGCAAGTTGGGCACTGTGGGAGCCGCCGAAGTTCCCTGTCAGCGGGTATGAAGTACAATCGAAGTGGTCTATCCTTCCTCGAGTTACGGGTGCCTTCTTGACAGTATTACGGCGTCAGTGGGTGGAGTCAAATTGCAAGCTTACTAGTGATGACCTCCTGTGTGACACAAATCGCTCGGTGACGGAGGCCGCAGTTGATATGCTGAATCCGGAACCTCCATTGAGCCGGAAGGCAAAGAAGGCCAGACATCATTAGTGGATACTGCACATCTTCCACCCTGCTTCTTTGTATACTTGCATCCTCCCGTTATTTTTGGCAATATACATCACCGCAACAACATTTTCCGCTTCAATTGGTTCGTATATACGCTTTGCATTCCTGGTACACAAACCTGACGAGTTTCGGGTCAACTCAGAATATCTGCGTAAATTTTCAGTGGTTTCACGTGTAGAATTTCGCACCAGGTCTGTGGTACCCTGCAGGCGTGACCAACGCCTATAAATGTATGATCACCTTCACTATTTGACCACCAGCGCCTAGGAAAATAATAACATCGTTCAGCTGTAACACCTTTCTGTTGCCCTGCTTCCCCGCCACCCAAATGAAGCACGTGGGCCGAGATACTATCATGTTGCCCAAGCCTAGACAGGAGCAGTCGAGATGCAGAGGTCGGGTTCGAATGACCAACATTTTGATCATCAGTGAGCTATCTGTAGCCTGTGAATCCAAATTGAATTCGCTTCTATGACAACCCCAATGTATGTATTTCAATGTGGCTGGCATTCATAAGGGTCGTTTCGACTGGCAAAAGGCAGCTGGCTACCTCGAATTCGACCGACTGTGGCGTCGAAGATAAATCGTCCTTGTTTTCGTAATCACATCAAGTGTGATGAACCGTAGAAAAGCTGTGTGTGAGAATTGCTGGTTGAAACTTCGGGCTAGTTGTCCGGAATTATATAGCGTTTCGTCCGTTTCAGATTTCATCTCTCGTATCCTACTCGTTGTCTATTGTATGTTGTTGAGTAAACAGTCGAGAGTGGGTAACAAGGGTTTAGAGCACCTATCATGGTAAATGGCTCAGTGGTTGGAGCGCAAACTTACTGACCGGAGGGTCCGAGGTTCGAACCCGATCTCTCATCATCATCGTGGAGAGCATGACATCAGTGTTCAACACTGATGCTTCGCTGCCGTAAAACCATGATCTGTTTGAAAGCCGTATTGTGAAGAAAAGAATAAAGGTGGACAGGGAAGGGACCTAGTGCTACCTTACTACAATCATTCTGAGGTGCCTACACCTCCAGACGCATTCATGCGGTCTGGATAGAAACTGACAACAAGAACGCTATTGACATCGATTAGCAGCCATATCTTGCAGCGTCTCCAACCGGGCGCAGTGGGGTTTACGTGGTCCCCATCCTGGGAGTAGCATCGACAGCTCTCAAACGTTTCGTAATCCCTTCCATACCCCTCTGCCAGGTCAAGGGTTGGCCACCTGTCTGCTTCCGCCACTCTGAATTGGGCACAGAGACCAGCACTCTCTTCGGCAAACGATTGTTCGGCATACACAATACATGGTCTAACCGACGCAGCTTCTGGTGCTGGACACATTCTCCAATGGAAGTCCCCGTTGCACAACCGAACACTCGCCTTCTAATTGCCTCGTTATAGATCTGCCGACACCAACCCACACGAGCTATGGTTCTGAGACAAAGATTGTCGAAGGCCTGAAGGTGTCTCAGTTGCGCTGTTCGGACAGGCCAATTCTCACAGCCATACAACAAAGCAGCCCGTACTGTATGCTGATACACAAGTTTCTTGAGATTCAGGGATATACCGCTTTGATGCCATAGGTGTCCGGAATTAGCAAACGCGACCCGAGCCTTGCAGATTCGTGCATTGACCTCATCTGTCACACTACAATCAGAACTAATGCAACTTTCGAGGTATGTAGAACGCCCCACAATTTTGGACGCCTTCCCCTGGATTGTAAGTGAGCTGTTCAGTGATTACATGTCCAGGAGCATGACACTTCGCTGTGGGTGTAGTGAACACATCAAAGGACTTTGGTCAGGTCATCGGAAAACTTCTGCTCCTTCTCCTCTTCGGAGACGAGAACGATATCGTCTTGATATTCCAGATCGACAAGGTTTTCTTCACAATGCATTTGAACACCAGAATTTTGAAGACCTTCAACCGTTCGTCTCGTTATCTCAGCGATGACGAGATGAGATAGGAATGGAGACGGTTGGCACCCCTGACGGACACCGCTTTATGTACGGAAGCTTTTGGAGAGCTCTCCGTATACTCTCACACGTCTGTAATTCTGACTATGCAAATAACGTATTATGTTCACAAACGTCCGTGACATTCCTTGATGGGCAAGGGTGTCAAGCGGAACAGACCGGTCAACCGATTCGATCGCGCCTTGGAAATCTGGGAATACTAAAATTGTTCGTCGTTTGTTCCTATCGCGTTGTTCTACCACCTGACGAAGTGTGAAGATTTGGTCAACGCAACTCCTACCGGGCCGGAACCCCACTTTCTGCTCTCGAGTCAGTTTGGCGAGCCACCATAAGGCGACGAAGCACAAGTGACGCCAGCAGTCTCGTTACAACCGGGGTTAAGCGGACCCCCTTGTGGTTACCACATTCACTACGAGTTCCTTTTTGAAAACGGGTACTATCACCGACTCCCTCCCCAATTGTCTGGGACAGTCTCCTTTTCCCAAATGCAGGCAAACCTCCGAGGCCGTAGGTGGTTCCGCGTTTACCGTCCAGAGTTCTACGTCAACTGTGGGCTCCAGATGAATGACAGCTGGTGGCCACGCCAGTTGTTCGAAGTATTCAGCCTACCGGTCGAGGCGTTCTTTATTCAAGATGGTCACTCCTTTCCGATCCTTGACGGTTTGGCTCACCGGTGGTTTCCGGGGACCAGTCGCACTGATCAACTGGAATAATATTCGGGCAATACCGGCTTTTTAGGCCTATTCCATTTCCTTGGTTTTCTGTGTGCACCAGACTTCAGTGGTCGATTAGCACGCTCACGTTCACTTGACGTCTGATAATTCGTCGCATGAAGTTATGTTCGGGACCGGGTGGAATATTTCTGCGAGGTTGAAGCAGTGCCACTTTTCGGTCTGATATCCAGTGCTTGAGTGAGCCTGGTAGCGCCGTGCCACAAGCAAAACCCCCAGCATTGTGCAAAGAGGTGGAGATCTTGTCCCAGTATGAATTCACATCTGATGGTGGAGCATTCGGAAGATATTCTAGAAGACGTTTCCGGTAGATTCGTCTGACATCCGGATCTGCCCGTTTTTCAGTTGCTAGGCGATTTTTCCGCACCTTGGCCCTGGAAAACGAAGGGATAAGCGACTCCGGACGAGCACGTGGTCAGAATCCACAAATGTGTTCGGAAACGAGCGGCAGTCAGTTATTGATCCGCGCCCTCGGTAACTGATGGCAATGTGATCGGTTTGAGTTCGTGGCCGGCACACCTTTGGAGGACACCGTGTGGCCAGACGACTTCAGTTATTTCGGAAATTTGTATTGCATAAACCCGACCTCTGCATCTCGATTTTCCCTATCTGGGTTGGGGAAGACTGGTAGTATCCCAGCCCTCGTGCTTCCTTCGGGTGGCATGGCAGCTAGGCACCGAAACGGTGTTACAGCTGAACGATTTATTTTATTTTTATTTTTTTGTGTGTTAAAAGTGGCTAGCTTCTCATTTTTACGAGGGATTTGACGTGTAATTATGAAAGGCCTCTCGAGGGCAGTGATTCCCGTTGAGGTAGGAGACGAGTAGATGCTACTGTGAGCAAACATGCTGTTCATCACCAAGAAACACCGGATAATTACTTCGCATGCGAGAATCGCGCTGATTTTTCGGTGACATCGATATTCTCTCTTTACTGACTACCGTGACATTGGAGAGATTTCTCAATACCTTGTCTGATTTATGCCTGTACTGTTTTCCCGGTCCAAATTAAAGCCCGCACAGATTTATGGCATGTTTACATCGGTTCTTTTCAATAAATTTTCAAGAGAATGAATACTTTTCAATAAATGTCAAAATTCCTTCAGCTGTCATGTTTGTATCTGTTACACTCGAAGAAAGTGCTGTACACCGGCCTGTGTCATTGTAGTGACCGTCTGTCTGACCGAACTGAGACGCATGTCCAAGAATCCGCCCAACGCACATTTATGTTCATGTGACTTTTATTAGAGAGCTTTTGGTAGAACACCTAATTGGTTGGTCGTTTTGGTCTGAACCATCAAAGTACCGTCAGTGGGATGTATGTTCGAACATAAAAAAATCAGCTGAGTTGGCCTGAATGGAGATACCGTCCTGTAGATGAAGCCAATCTATGCGGGAAAGCCGAGAAGCACTGTACAACTGTTTCATCCCCAGTGGGAATCAGTAGCAGTGAACATATCATGAAACTCCATGGAGTCTGGAGCCTGCGATCTTCTGTTTAGTGGTTTGAACACTTAGCTGTTCGGCCACGAGGGGCTGATCAGCAGTGTGATTAACTCGCACTTGGACAGGCTTCTCGACTTTTCAGCTTCACTTACAGGACGAAATTTCCAATAAAGTTCCCAAGCATTCTCACATTACCAACAATGGCCTGGCCCGGCTTCCGATTCCTAACTGTATATTCCATCTGCATCAGTATGTTCGATGTCTTGGGGTCTCCAGTGGCATGATTCTATCGGACCTTGGAGACCTTGGAGAAACTGAGGATTGTATGCATGTTCTTAGTCTTCAGTATGGATGCGGGAATATGAATATCCAGGGAACGTTTTTAGACTTAACCCATATCCACATGAGTACACGTCCTTGAAATTCGCGATCGGATGGCCGGGCATGTGCAAAATTTATAGAAACAGTGAAGCATCGAGTAGTTGCACCGCATTTGCCGGAGTTGTTGGTGAAAGGTACACTTTAACGAGCCGAGAAACGGCGTGGAAGCTGAGTTCCCCAAAGTACGATTTTTGTCAACAGTTGATACATTTGCGATCTGATTACAAGACTCCCAGCACGCACGATGCCCATCCTTGTATAAATATCAAAATCGTAAACTGTCTGTTTGCCAACACTGATTCGGAGTAAGAGAGGCAGGCAGCTGAACATTAGGTAAGCCAGCGTACGCCGTCTTGCAGAAGCAGTAAAAGCTGTACCATACTCTATCAACGGTCTTCAACGGGAGCGACTTCGCCCTCAGGTTCCGGGTTTTGACGTTCCACTTGATAGGATCAGACCAGCAGACATACAGGTGGACAACTTTGTTCGGTTGGTAACTTCGAAATATGACTATACAGGATGACGTTTCAATCCCGTCCACAACCAACGTAGCACCGATGCCTTACTCGGTCGGTTTAGCGATCCTGCGTCATTAGGTTGGCCGTGATATTTGGGTTTCTTTCGGGAAAATCGCTCGATTTATTGGAAAGAACAACACAGGAGCTACACGCATGAGGGCCATCAAGGAACTCAGCGGCCACTGGAGTGACAACTGCGGGAAGCATTATTGAGACTGTAATTCGTTCCATAAAAGCGACCTAAACAGCCTTACTGAAAGTTTGCTAGTTTTGAGTGTTCTTGGTGTTTCTAACAGGTACCAAGGGGCGTTTTATTTCCATACAAAAGTTTACTTCCGGTGATCCACGGTTTTCGAGGGATTCTGGATGTACTTCTAGGGATCAGCCCTCATGTATTGATGTCATACGGCCAGCGTAACCAGTGCGGTTTGCGACGCAAGGTATGAATAATCTGGTGTTGCGTTTTGATGGTTCTGAAGTCAACTAGGTGGAGCGCCATTATGGTGACAGTTCTCTAAAACGCGTCTCAAACGTACCTGAGGACGCCGTCAGAACCAGAACTCCCTGCGTTGTGAGCCAGAGTTTCTGCGACTGTAATCGAGACTACGGTATCAAGAGGATTAATTATGCATTACTTGCGATATTTCAGTAGCTGTACGAATGAATTAGTTTGAATGGACACCCTTAGACGCTGTTGGTTATTGTCGAATATTTTTCACATTGTTAGATCAATGATGGCGTTTTATAGGGAAGTACGTTGTTGCATCAGCACGAGACGAAGTTTTTTGCTTTTTACTGGAAGTTCCTGCCTGCTTTAGGCTTTGTCGAAGTGTCAAAGCCCGTCGTTCTCCGCCTCTGGGAACCTGGTTCACTCGTTGGTTACATGAAACGCAAAACTGTTTCCCGTTCATACGTTTCCAGGTTTTTGGTACTGACTTTGAGGTTGGTGGTGACAGTGATGCATTGCTCTGTCTCGGTGTAGCGCAACGCTGTGTTTCATGTGTGCGATTACTTCTACATTCTGTTGTTATCCTGATTGTCATTACTGTGGGTGCAGTGAAGACTGAATGACATACTGTAGCGGTTCAGCAACGCAAAACCAAAAGCATTTTCACGTCTTATTGCAGCGAAATAAATATGTCATCAGGATACTGTAGACAGTCGAAAGTTTGTAACTGTTCTCCAGCATTAAGAAAAAAGTGTACCATCGCTTTACTTTCGGGCTGTCGCCTGTTGAAGACAGTTGAAGATAATAATAACGATGGATTTTCCAATTGGAGATGTTCGGTGACTTTAAAATTTTTCCCACTTAAACAAACCGCTGTCGGCAAGAGAGTGTCGATGTACACACTCGGGGTAGGCGTAACACTCAGAGTGCGTCAAATTTAACTAGTCGTTGGAAAAGTTGTTGAAGATCACTTTACCAAACGAGGCCGTCGTCATCCAGTTTAACGTTTTGTTTTGATCGCAAATTTACCCGTAATAACTAAATTTGTCATTTCAATCCGTACAAGTGAGTGACCGGGATTGTCTGGAGTATACGATGAAAACCTAAGTCTACAAAAGTGGGGTTGTTAGAGTCTGAATTTGGTGCTGGGATGTCCCTAGATAGAAATGTAATGCGACCGGTCTACACCGGAGGTGTATTGCGGCAGAGACGCACAGACGCTAGCTCATTACCGCGAAGGTAGACAAGGTCCATAGAGTCAGGGCTCTGTAAAGATTTGTGTATCGTCAGACGTTTGAAAGGGATGGATGGAAAATCCTTAGTTGTCAATCGTGGAGTAGCACACTACTAAAGTAAAAAAACTGAACAGAAATATGTTAAAAGGAGTGTAGAGACGGCCACATCTTACAGGCAGATCTTTCTCATTAGATATTCAGCAGCTCCATGGAAGGTGACTGGTGTTCTTGGACGGCGGCAGCTCATGCAATCCAACCATAGCCTCGTTGCACTGGAGCAACATAAGCTACCGTATTTGATAACCAGAACCTGCAGGACGCTTTTAAGTTTGAAACACTTCTGCGGTTCCTTCATTGTGAACCCAACCGATATAAATTTTGTCAGGAAAATCTCACTATCATCAGCGGCGCATCAAAAGCTTTTTACAATTACCTGCAATAATCAACATGTATAAGTTCCCAAGGTTGCACAGGTTCTGGCCATCGGATCCGATCCTGTCCCCTCAATAACTGCCTGGTCTGAGTTTAAGGGATACATTCAAGACCACCATTAGCAACAGTGGGCTGTTAAGAGGTCTCATTGGCCTTATGGGTAGTGCTGAAACATCTTCTCGATGTGACTCTTTATGCGTAACATGTAATTGCGTGAGGATGATAATTATCCCAACTAATTGAAAAGCACCCTGTGTTTTTAATCCCCAACTTATGCTTATGTCGTGTCTCGGCAGAAAGCAGTATTCATAATTTTACTGAAAACTCTTCGACAATCCACTTTTATCCTTCCTGGGGCCCATCAGGTGTGCGTAGTCCACTAGTTTCCATCATCCATGTATTCCATTTGAACACCATATTGAATGGAAATGACGAGCTACAATCATTTGCAAACTAAGTTGGTGTATACGGGCAATTTAATAAAATCTCTCGTTTGTGATGTTCTTTAAGAGAGTGTGTTGCGCACAGGCCATTTCAGCTGGCATGATATTCTGGGCATCGAAGTATATTTTCCTAGTACAACCCACTACTTATAAGCTTGTTGAAATCGCTCCATTGAAAAATGCCACAAACCATATTAATTTGTAAGTGAGCGTCTTGTAACCTACTTCGATATCTTGAATATCACTCCGACTCAAGCATGAAGCGGCCTTCATTTATCATAACCAGTTGAAGATTGGTATAAAGGCGAAATTCGTGTGGATTTCGGCTGAGTCTCTGGCCAACACTAATCTGTTTGTCGGACACCCCCGAAAGGATGCGGGTTCGTTGTCTTGCTAGATAGTTGGAGTATACTAAGACTTACACTTTAAAGCTGAGATGCCATTCACCTATGGATGCAACAGGGTTAAGGAAATGTGGGTTTTAATCTCATACAGGACAGTGGGTAGTAATGTGTACTAAGGCTATTACTATGTGATAATTTGCAGCAACCGGATAGTTTTTACTCTGAGGTGGTTCTTATGAAGGGTGCTTTGTCTGCACCAATGAAAAATACTTCCGAGAATACGGAACGCTGGCTGTGTAGGGTAGAGAATGAAGCAGGATTAGTGAAATTCATTCCGTCCGGCCCGATACCTTTTCATTTTTTTGTAGTCACTTCCGAGGTATCCCACATTTGCTGTCTCTCAGATTGACCGACGTGCAAACATTGAGGGCAGTTTATGCGCATTGCCAATCTCCTTCAGCAATAAGACGTTTGGTCAATAAAACCAGTTCCACCCTGATTTTACCGACTTTTAGAATCATTTGTCCGAAAAACTGTGACAACGGATTCCGATTTCTTAGATAGAAAGGAAATGGAAAGAAATAACTTCTCATCTTTTAAGGTCTTACCACACCCAGAGCGGTAATGCTTTTCGCAAGCGTGGATTGCGTTCTGTAGTGTTTCGGTTGTCGTGATATCCACATCATGAAAAGTTGTCATGCTTTGGTGCTACTGAAGTAGTGGTTAGTTTTCTCAGCAGGTGTAGTAACAAGGTTCTGACCTGACTACTAGAGGAATTTTAAGGACCAATCCATGGTCTTTGTGAAGCACATTCATTTGAACAATAGTATAAACGAGAGACTCGTCTGAATTTCATTTAGATTTCTAGTTATTACCAGCTTAATTTGCAAATGGGTGTTTACGGGCTACAAAACTTACTGAATAGCCATCTTTGAATGTCTGTGCTGATCAAAAATAATTTTCCGTCTGGTCAGGTTTAGCAGCCGTTTATTATGTGCTCAATAGTAAAATAATATTTTGACATTTGTGGCGGGCTAACTAGCTTACTGCTAACTGATTTTTCCCCTGACCGACGCCTGCATATACTGGTAACTTCGTGGAATACGCTTTCTGATGTACCACTATCACATGACTCCAATGATTTTTTTTCACAGACCTCCAATTAAGAATCAGATATCGGATTTGGTCAACGCGGGTCACTCTGGGAGATCCCGGAGAAGATCGACCAGATCCCATGTTTTTGTAACGACTGAATGGCTTTCAAGTCAGATGTCTAATTTTCCAAGAAATCTGTTATGTGCTGGCTCTTGTAGAATGGATAATAAACACGGAGTGCTGGTAAGGACCAAACTATCGGATACTTTAAGGAATCTCATCCTGGTGCAGATACTGTGTTAATTTTCCAGTTAGTCTCCTCTCGCCTGTTTAATCTTATTTTGGATTATTTGTTTGGTTGTCCTCAGGTTTCTTCATCACCTAAAGAACAATATCAACAAATATGTAATCTTGGCTTCCGGATAAAACAGTGTTGTCATGTTGGTCAGCAGTCGTCCTCCGCATTCAAATGCACTACACCAATAGTAGGACTAGCTTTTGTCCGGTATTCACATAGACCTGTGAAACGCCCAGTCGAGGTTTCAAACTGGACACATTGTCGATATTTCGGTGGTTTACATGTTTGGATCGCCTGTATAATCTATCTATGTTCCTATTAAAGATACAACGACCAATTAACCGATGCAGAATCAATTAGAATTTCCTCAGGATAAAAATTCACTCAACAGAAGACAGTTGCGTGGTTTTTCGAGACTTCGAGAGCGACTCAGGAGTGCACACATGATTTTACGAATATACCTTCGGAAACAGCAGGTGAAAATCACTATTTTCTGACGATTCTGTAGCCCCTGGTCCGGTAGTCGTTAGCAGATTTACATTAGGTTGACAGTATCCTGCAACATTTTTTGGAGTAGGCCGATCGATTTCTATTTTACGTTTCAGATACAGAAATCTATTCTGATCACGTGATTCAGACATTAGGCTAGATTACCAGGCATGCAAATGAGCAATAATTGAGCGCCGAAGCTCACAATACACTGAAGGCGTCTTAGAAATGATTGGAATTCACCGGATTCAATCACGAATGAGCTCGTAGATCATAGTGCACCTCATTTTCCACTTACTACTAGTGGGCCACGTGACCACTATCTTGCGCCGAATATTCAGTTATCAGCTCAATTGGAGAGTATCAGGAGTTCGTATCAGAGATAACCAGGAAAAAAGACTTCGGTTTTTGAACATCCCGGTTTAAAATAAATTTTTACGCCAGACGATGTTCGTATCTTCCGACTTACGAAGAAAGTAGGCCCCTTTTAGGAGTAACACGGCGGAACTTGTCCAAATATCCTGGTGCAATTAGAGGGTTTTGTGCCGTTTTTCCAATCAACCCATTGGAAAATATGGCGGAACGTGAAGGATTTGGCTCCTCTAATGGGAAGTCACTGTCCATGGTGACGGTGCACTGTTTGGTGAAAGGTTCATCAGTATGCTGTTTTCCAGATGAACAAGGCTTCTTTCGGGGAATATTTACTCTAATACTTCGGAAAGAACTGTTGCAGTAATTACATCGCATCTTCCCAAATTACCCGTTCATTACCTCCAGCTCACACTGAAAAAAACGTGACAAATGCCGATGGTCACAAGATGGTTTACAAGACGCCCACTCGAAGCTAGACATGTTTGCTAAATGAACAGGATTTTGCAGCAATAATGTTCTTACCTGGCAAATATGAATCGATGGCTAGAGCTCCCTCAACTATTCCTGTTTGAAGCCGTTTGCTGTAAGATTATTATGAGATTTTTCCTTCGAAGAGTTACAAGGGAGAGTTTTTCACATCACATCACACTGCACTGTACTTCTTCTCCTTGGGTTGTCACCTCCAATTTCGTAAATTTTATTCGGCCAGACTCCAGAAAATAACTTGTCTGAAAGTGCAACCGACTTAGTTACATCCAGCGAAACCCCATGACCTTTCTGCAAACAAGTCTGGTTTTAAGATGATAAGGTAAGACTTAGCAACTGATTAGACAGAACTGTTGTTCGGCTAATTTTAATCCATCTTCTTTGGATAATATGCAACACAGCTTTTTTCCTCTGAGAGATTCCGGCGGAACTTTGTGGTTATTCTGTACTTTGACGCACCCAGACGGCCAACCTCCCGTCATGTTTAACTATATTTTATTAAGAAGTAATATCATCTTTCCCGACGTACAGCATAGTTGCGGATCGGGAATAATTTATTGAACACACTTCACTAGAGTATACCGTCTGCAGAGAACTTCAGTGCACGGACAGAACGTTGCTAAAGGAAACCTGAATCTAATTAAGGCCAGTTGTTCACAGCAATGAGTAGTTAAACAGGGACAAAAGTATGAGTTCAAAGTTCTAATGAAAATGTTAACCTTCAGTTAATTTGACTCTATATCAGAAATCCGAAATCTACACAATTGTCTAACCCCTGCTAGGGATCACCATTTCTGTCCACCTGACGGAGCGTTGGTCAGATTCGAACCCTTGACACTGGACAGTAGTGGAACATTAAAACGTCTGGCCACCTACAAAGTTACAGAATTCTGGGCTGATTAGAATCAATGGAGCATGCTCTCCGAAGCTGTTAAAATGGAGAAAACTGGCAACTGATCGACACATCGCTTCCAGATTAAAGCTGGGAGCCCTAGTGTCTGGAGGATCCAACGCCGTGTTCCATTCGCAACGTCATGACCATTTCATAAGGCAAGAAATATCCACACCCACGGTAAGATTTACACAGAAGAGGAATTCCTGAGAAAGATATCACCAATTAATGATTATCCAGAGCGATTCGTCCGAAAATGTAGTATGATAGAACCTGAGACCGGCCCAGTTTTTGTCATTGCGTAGTAGGGGGTTTTCTTTTGAGTACAACCTACGGGTGAGTGCATAATCACAAATACTATACAGTAAATAACAACCTCCTCGAACCTAATTGTCCTACCGCTCAGCTACGGATGATTCATTCCGGTGTAGCCTGGTGAATAGGGAGGATCCATCGCTTATATCTTCTATCTGTTAGTCTGCGGTCTCAGGGACACTCATTTGGTAAGAACAGGCCAGGATCTCTCTCAAAGAAGAGATGCAAGTGTCTCAACTTAGTTGAAACGCGGAATAGGAAAACAATAATCAACTTGTCAGTCGGCCACTCAGAACTCACCCAACCTTATTGGTTGCAAGGCGCCCTTCCAGCACATGTTCATTTTGACCCTGTACGTAAGACTCGTACATGGAAATCCAATTTTTGTTACACAATCGAACATCGCAAATGCTAGAATTCAGAGAAACAACGTTGACTGAGGTGGTTAAACTCAGTCAGCTACCTTTATGTAGGCAAAAGATATGAATTCAGCCATCCACGTTGACAGTGTCTTATTTTTGAATAACTTCGTTTGTCTTTCTTCGTTGTGGTTACCGTACTCGTAACTTTGAAATGTGTTTGGAGAATTGAAAGAAACAAAAGTACTGTTATATAGGTATCAATTTTACCTTCCCACCGTTTTGATCGAGTGGACCAAGGGGACTCAATGCGTCAAGTTTGTTAACGGTTAAGAAAATGCCAACACATCGAATGCACCAGACGACACGTTATGCATCCAATGCTAAATGGTGAAATCTTATTTCTGAAGCAATACCCGACTGAAAAATACTCATATGGCTGGTGGGAGCTGTTCGACAACCCACCACCGGTTTCATCCTTCTTCGAGCTCAATTGGTGGCGCAGTCCGCTAGTTTCAATTAGTTTGGTGGTCTACCTCAACCTAAATTGGACGCAGTTCATCAACTGCACCCATTCGCACGCTAGTTTGGTTTTAACGGTGGACTTAAAGAAATTCCGTCTGTATCTCTCGCTTTTAGTAGTTTGCGGTCAAGAAAAAACTGCGATAACTCGAATATACTACTAACTGAATCATGAGACCACCTGTATGCAGCACATTCAGTTGAAAAATACCATAAACAATAGATTCATTTGGGATTTAGTTATGTCTCCCGTTAACCGCAAATTGACGTGCAGATGAGAGTATTTTGTGAATTCCGTCGAATTTTTGATTCAGGTAGAGCGATCTAAATTCTGAGGATCCAAAATTGTGATTATCATCATCGGAGACAGAAACGTGACTATTTGTCCGTCCATTCTTGCTCGTGCTAATCATAACTTTTCGGCATACGGCATTTGAGTGGCTACTTGTCCACTCCAGGCATTTTTGTCTTGATCACCACAGGCTCAGCTTCTCCTTGCAAGTACAGACACCAGAACGGAACTCAGTGTCTTCTTGAGTACACAGTTCGTAGAATCCATCCTTCTCTGCTGGTTGCAATTCATATTTGGCGAAAATTCTCCCTTGTGTATGCCATGTAAGATACCATGCTTAATTCGCTCTGCAGGCTTTGCAACCGGGTGGACAACATTATGAGTTACCAGTGCCGACCACCTTTTCAGGTGATTTATTTCGGGTAATCGTCACACGCTAGACTTTCGGCTGTTTGAGCATGAGTTGGGCCATTCAGCACTTTTAAAATGTACTCAAATGATCTTCATGAACACAATTAGCACAGGTGCTTCCGTTTTGTAACTTTCCGACAACGGAAAGTTATAACTCGTGTATTTTCCAAAGTTTTGGTTTGTAGTTCAGGTGACTTTTGCTGTCTGGTTACTAACATTTCAACGGCAGCGAAACCCCTGTCAAGAAGGGAAAATTTAAGACACGTCTCTAGATCAACGTGACAGAATAAATTGTCTGTACCACCGATATTTATTCAAATGCATGGAGATGACAGATTCAGTTTCACTGCATTATAAATTGTGCAGTGTTTTTTTTAAATTTTAAACACAACTGACACCGGTTTCATGAGACTTGTGGCCAGTTTTCAACTTCTATGCAAGACACTCCCCCCGGAGCCTGGACTTACAGCTATTTAGGTGACCATTCGGCCAGATTATGGAAGCTTCTGGGAAAAAATTCTGGTGAAAAGTATTCGTGTTGAGCGACAAGCATTGTGTCCGCTAGTGTTTTTCATTACTCTTTCACTGCTGCTCCATATTATGAGTTATGAATGTTATAACATTTTAAGACAATGATTTCTTGGTTGTTGGTCTGTTCGCCGAGCTTGGCAGTTGGATGCAATCCGACTGCCAAGCTCGGCGAACAGACCAACAACCAAGCAGCGCAGCCGAGCTACCTATATTCCAAAACATTGCCAGTTTCTTTAAGTGATTACTACTTGGAGTTGGTGTGCTAATTTTAGGTGACCAAGTTATTCTGTCAATATAAACCATCAGTTTAAAAATGTGTTCACATTTTGTACTCGTATACAACTGCCTGTCTGCGACCATACGACCTAAAACGTGTCATAAATTAATCGAGCAGGTGCAACAGCTTCATTTGCTGGCTTATTTTTTTTGGCTGGCTGCTCCGTTTTAGGTGTTGGTTCAGTATCCAGGATGACGTCATTTTGTGTTTGCATTTTCACCTTGCCTACCACAGGAACCCTTGCGATGAAAAATCTCGGCTCATTTTCCGGCCCACTGTATTGACTACTGAGTCTGGTTCATCTTGCAGGCTTCAGCTAAAATTTCCACGCTCAGTCTAGACGCTTACGCTGATTAGACAATCCGTTTTTCGCTGCACACCTACGTTCTTGTGTGGTTCAGTCAAGTCAGCTTACAGGCCATCGTTCTTCTGTTTCCCTTACACAACTTGAGCTATGAAACACACTCAACATAAAGTAAATTTTCAGTAGCAATTAAAGTAAAGCTGGTTAATTTGAATAAATGCGGAGTTCCACTCAGAGTCTTGGTACCTATTGGTGTGGGTGGTTGTGGGATATATGGTGGTCACATTCACATCACCCTCATTTGAACAGTCGTTCTCCTGTGCTGGCGTAATTATTCTGGTGGGTCCACACCAAAGGGTGGGGGAGCACTGAACTCGAGTTTCGCCCTTATTCGAGCTCATCAGCAGTGCATATCCTTGGTTGTGCCGGGATTTGAACTCCGGACATCTGACATACGAGGCCAGAGTGTTAACACTACCGAACCAGCGCACGCTGGACGCGTCTGAATTTTCACTTCTGAACAAGAGAACGCATTCACGCTTGACCAATGTTATTGGTATGCCCGACTCCTCAAACGATGACCCAGTAATCGTCTTGGTTGTGACGATCGATTGACTCGCCTGTAAGGACTTTCGAGTCAGCTAGCGCCACAGACGTTTGAAACCTGCTGGAAAATTTTTGCTTTTCTCTGTGAGTGTTTGCGGGATAAGTAGTATGCTTTCTTTCGCCTTGTGGAACAAGATTATATTCAAATAAGCGTTGCAATCATTTGGCTGATTTGAAGTCCTGGGTGCAAATATTTCATCCTTTCCACGAAGATATTTTCATTGGCTCGATGTTAAAATCCGTAAGAGTCTCCACTAGGTAGGTGACCGCTTGTGCACTGTAGAGGAGAGAAGAGCAGGAACTAGAAAGATGCACGGAGTTCTTGGTTGTAGTATTCGTATTTGGCTGGAACAGAACCGCTTGAATGAAGGAAGGTCCACACGTTTCCAACAAACGGATAGTATGCGTCAATCGTTTAATGTTTAAACACATTAGGACATTTCTTGCTTCCAAACGGTTGGTGAAAATTCAAGGAAATTCCATGACTTCCTTTTTTGGCAAGGTTTGCTAACCATGTGATACTTGTGCGAATCGTTGCAACAAATGTGGAGATCGGAAAAAAGCTCACGAGTTTATGACGTGCGTCATTTGTGCAGATGGTTTGTGGTTGGTTTGGCACGTAAGAGGAGATCTGTGAGAAATCAGACTAACAGTGAGTGAGCGAAATCGGTCCGCAGATTTTACGAACCTCTATAAGTATTTGACTATGGCCAAGCTATGTGTGGTGGACACCTTTTCCAGAACAAACCACCTCTATCCTATAAAGAGGAGTGGAACGGCAATTTTGCGGTGGCTTTCAGTGTGAGTTGCGTTGATTTGGTACTCCATGTCTCAGCTTTAAGGACAAATTACCACGTTCTACCACCAGCTTCTGTGTGTACTCATTTGTATGCTCGTGCCGAGCATCATACGTTGGTCGTACGACAAGGCATTTGTCGGACAGAATGCGAGAACACAATCCCGTATCTCTGAGTGGTAGTTGGAAGAAACCAGGCTCAAGTGCTATGGCATCACATTTGGCCGAAACCAGTCATGTCATCGACAAAGAGCAAGCCTTCACTATCATATACCGGGTACCTCTGAACCGATCACGACTGGTACGATCCAGACTACTATCGATCGCAGAGGCTATTGGAATCCGACTGCTGGATCCAGAACTTTACGTCCAAAACAAACTTGTGCGACCTCCGATCTTAAACTGGCCTGTAAAAAATCCGGTCCCGCAAGCCTGTCTGACATTGACGTCAATTACCTGATTCCGTGACCCATTGACCTACCCCTTATTCAACCCCCCACTTCCTTTGATTTCTATCTCTCTAAAATGTATGTACCCCCGATTTTAACCTTTTTCACGTGATTTTGTTACCACGTAAATTTGTGATGTATTAGCCAAGAGGAACAATCACAGGAAACGAGAGGTGTTTGAGCAATCCCTCAAACAAGGATTTTAGCTGGGATTCCGCGGAATCTTCCGTTAGAACTAAGTTAGATCACAAATGATCGTATGTTTTTATTGAAAAACCGTAGGTCTTTTCTTTCGGCAGTTTATCGGAAACAGGTCAGCTGATAGGTCCAGGTTAGTATGACAAGCCGGCATTCGAATCGGATTTGCCGGTCAACAGTGGTCAAACTACTGAGTGCCTGAGCTCCAGAGAGGTTTCTTCAGACCGATATCACAATGGCCTATGCATTTCGTGCGTTCAGTTCATTATCCATAGCCAAATGTGTGGATGTTGTGCAGCCAAGACCACAGAAGTCTCACAGCCATTTAGCTCAATACTTGGTGCCTTATGTTGAATACACAGTATAGATCGATAAAAGACAAGAGTTTAAGAGTTAGTTTTGTTTATACCAGAAGGAGATGTTTTGGAACGAAGTACCTTGATCAACCGCAATAAATTCTCCTCAGGATTCATAGACGCGGTGCCCGAAAGCTGCAGCACACGAGCATTGGACTTGTGCAGCATTCTTTTGGCGTCGGAACGTTTCGGAGAGAATAAACGACCAACTAACCTGTATCGAAATGGTATACCAGCCTCATAATGGCGGAACGTCTCCGTACAGGAAGGTGTCAAATAGCGGCTGGGATAAGGTCATAACCCTGCTTCACCCCAGCACTGAATAAAGTCACTCGAGGTAGTTGCACACTTCAGCATTCAGGCTTTCATCTCAGTATGAAAGGCCTTGAAGGGGCTGACAATATGCATGGACAGTTTAGCTTTCGTAGGACAACCCATAGAGCTTCCCTTGTGACTTATGTTATGTGCTTATCTTTATTTAGAGGTCAATTCCTTTCATGAGACAACTCCAGGGCTTGTCTTGCAACGGTAGTGAAAATCACCACAATTCGATAGCTTCGAAATCCACGCTGCTATTCAAGAACATATTCGATAGCACATCACTGCTGTGATACAGTGAAATCGTGGAAATAGTAGGTCTTCTAGCCACTTTTCGAAATCTGTCGTGGGCTGTCGAGTTTTCAGCAACCTTGAGCGTAGCTTCCTTTATGAGAATATACTGCGATATATCGAATTACGTAATAAATGAAACATGAGGCGGTCTTTTTGCAGCACATTCAGTAGAAGAATATCATAAACCGGAGATTCAGTTGAGTTTCCCGTAAAACTCAAATCGATATGCAAATGAATGTATTTGTCGATACCCATAGTCTCATTGAAAGCAAACAAATTGGAAGTGAGCAATATTCTAGGGAAAACTGATTGGTTACTTAGCATGTTTGCGTATAAAAGTCGTGAGTCAAATGCGTGCACTGGAATAGAGACACACTCAAGTTACAACGAAAAATCATTTGGTCTAGTCGCGTCACAGATGACGTACGACTTGACTTGTCTTTCAGAGTAGTTTTAATTGAAAGCCAAATTATACGGAATGCTAGTTTGGTCTGCTTACACATCGTAGAAAACTGACTTTAAGAAACTGGACTCGGCTGCCACAATGGAGTGTACATTCGGCTTTGGAAGGACTGGGTGTCAAACTGCAAATCCAACTGAAAGCATTGCATGTGTCTACCATCTGGGTTGTGGCCACTAGGTGAGCAAAAGTGGTTCTCATGACAGAGTCTGGACTGTGGGACAAATGGAAAGTAGAGTGCTTCCTCATTCGAACAGAAGGCTACTGTGCCGTCAGGTGTGTCTTATAAATCGGCCTGCTGTTGGCATGAAAATCAAAGACAAATTAAATCTGCTGACCTCATTCATGATGACGACTTAGGCTAGATCATTGTTCAAAAAATGATATGGACAAGGGTTCGTGTCCACCTAGTTTCACATGAGCCGTTTGTGCGTCATTACTGAGCAATGACTTTGCGCCGTCGATAATGGTGATACTTGTTGATTTATGAATTCATCCATTTGTGGCCTACGTGATGCGTAGGCGCTTTTGTCAGGAGCGTCCGAAAAGTGTCATTTGGCGCAAACTGTCTTCTTCTGTTGCTACTGAGAACCAGGAAACCGACTAGGCAAATTTGATTGCAGTGCGTCTGACATCGTTTCCGACGTCTCTGTAGGCGTATGCCGCTCCTCTATCCAACAACAGTAGCGAGAGTGGGCCGACACAAATGACCTGACATTTTGCTCATTTTGGCCGTACGAAAGTCAAAGCATCATTGAGTGGCGTCTTGAAATTTGAATGCTGGAAATCTGACAAGAGTAGAAAAAATAAAAAAGGAGCCATATCAGCGTTCCACATACTATGCACAACAGGGAACCAAAAACCAATGCTTGATTTGAGTGCCTACAGTCAGACAGGTCCTCACTTATATTTCTAGAAGATCCGCCCGGTTCAGAGATCAACCTGGAAGGAAATAGTTCAGCCTACGGTCGCTCAAGATGACAACATTTTGGGTGGGCATAAACAGCTAGCTAGTGAGCCCGCTGGTAACTAGGCGATATCCGGCTACTATAAATCATGATGCCAACAACCAAACAGTCACTAACTACGTGGAAATATCACTGAAACACCTAACTTCATTGTGAATATAACAATCCACGGACCTCCTCTAACACAAGCGACCAGTCACATGCACTACGACATTATCTAAG
>SJOL01008189.1:282718-337277 GCA_004794785.1 Opisthorchis felineus | reverse complement strand
AAAAAAACACATCATCATTTATTTTAAAAACTTTCAGATTATTTTTACATCATCTCAGTAACGCGGTTCGACAGGAACTATTGAAGAAGTTTTGAGGGAAGTAGTCCGTGGGAATGATTTTGACCAGACAGAAGGTCCTTGCCTGCCGATTTGCGGATGTTTGCATGTCTCTTTCCCACATGCGTACATTTTGGGCCTGGTGTGGTGCGGCGTCGTCCTGCTGAAACCAAAACCCATTCGTTCGACTTGTTTCTACAAGCTATGGAATAGCTTGGTTTTGCACTAGTTTTCTGTGTGTTCGATCCACCATGGGCATGGTCTAGACACAAACAGCGGTACTCACTGACCATGCTGTCCTGATGGAAAAGAAGAGCCCACTGCTTTCGGTGCCTGAATACCTATTCAACCAGTCAACTTAGGCCTTTCTTCAACGCGAGAAGACGCTTAAAAATGTGACTACAATTTGTCCCGAAACGCACTTGTGCGCATGTTACTACTCTGCTGTAAACTGACCAGTCAGATTAGGAATTTCGCCTCTGTGGCCTGAAAAGAAGCTCAGAAAGTCCGCCACGTTTCTAGGTTGTCCCACCCCAACTGTTGCAACTGATGCAGATTAGCAAAGCTTTGTCTTCGGCGCTTCTGCATGATCGTTTATGGAATACTGTTTGGCGTTAAATCTAGAAAGTTTCCGATATACTCCTCTCGAATGTTTAATCTGATTCGTAAGGGAATTCACACCACGCAACATTTGTTCGTAGGAACGCGTTGCCTGTGTTGCCTACGCTGTCAATGCAGCCGTGTTGAATCGAAACGCAGTCTCATTGCCATCAAAACCACGCTACATAGACAGCAACACAGGATTTACTCGGCCTCCAAGTGTGCCCTGAAACCGGCTCACTTTGGAGGATCAGCGCTCCCACAGTTGCTTCTTCGGTCTTCACTGTCAACAGTTCCAGCCACGAATATGACTGTATCAGCTTTGTTTCACGACACTCATAGAAGCATCGGTCGTGTCAGCTCTGTCTTCCCCGCACAGTGAACAGCATGGTGGAGCACTGTTCAGGTTTCTCAAGCCCGCACATAACTGCCATAGTATCCATGCGCCATCGCCCTGTCAAGTTTGACCTGTCATTACCAAAATTGGCTTGACGCAGTTATCTGACCTCGTTTATAGCCTCGTGGGAATGTCCGCACGCGTTTCAACGTAGGCCCTGGAGGGGTCTTGTTATCGGGCAATTTATTGGTGTTCAGTTTCTTCAGGAAAATCTATACACCCACAAACCAGGCCTCGAAAATTGCACATTACAAGGGCAAACAAACAGCATCACCAGTACCCTCAAGAGTAAGAGTTTCGCAGAATCAACTAAAATGCTAACCAATCACCCGCTGAGACTGCTCGATAACTTGCTGGGGACTGGCGCGTACGTGAGCTGTCTTCTATGGTTACTTTCCAACTTTCCTTCCCCAAAGGATGAACGGGTACACTGAACTATTTTTCCTATTCTTCCAGCTTCGTGAAACTGGAAGAAGACAGTAGTAAAGGAGAGGCTGCACAACAGACAGTACGAGTAGTAACATTATTTCTCAGACATGCGTGGTGAAAATACGCTGTTAAGCATACCAGCGGCCATTCACAGTATAACATTGAATGTCCAACACGAACGTAACTGAAGGCGCCGATTTTTAACCAGGCTGCTGACTATAAAATTTCTTGGATATGTCGTAGGTTTATTTCCGGGTATCTGAAACCGAAAATTTTCACTTCATGTCTCTCCTATATTGGGAGAAGCAACATAAACAGGTCAACCAAGGAGGCTGGGTGAATTGAAAGCGAATGTGGGAGATTATTTCAACACTCTGAATATATTTTGCCAAGAAAGCTCAAATTCAGCAGTTGGTACACTCATGAGTTTTTGCATCGCACGTATCGCTCGCGAAATTTTCAGAAAAATTCCATGATTATATCCTGGAAATTACTGTGAAAAATTCGTTCCCAGGTTTTTTGTACCCATTTTCCCGTATTTTATAAGTAACACAAACCGCTAGTGGGCATACTCGATTTATACGCGAGAGCTGTTTGGCTTATAGGTGAATTGGCCAAACACTATGTCTGCTTGTATGCGAATCGGATGTCGTTCTTCAGAGTTACGCACAGCGTGGAGCTTGGGTTACGCGCACCGGCTCGGTGCCAACCGGTAAACTGTGGTCAGTTTGGACCGTCACTGGTCATATGAAGATGGATTTTTCGTAAGCAAATGCCAAGGCGAAATGCTGGAGTTCACGCGCGCAACATTCGACTACCAGTATGGAAAAAAGGAGAGAAGAGGTGCAGCATATTTTGTAGCGTTTTCAAATGTTTCCGAGATGCTTTACTAGGAAAGTCGACTCGTGCCGAAAGTGATGGTATAATACTTTTAACCTATCCGATAGCGATTCTCTGGCCCATTTTATCGGATAATGGTGTCTTATCGCATATGTACATATCCCACTTAGTAGCCTTAATGGGTGATGTGTCAATTTCTCGTGGCAACAGCAAATGTGTAGTTGGCTTTAAACCTCCAGGTAAACATTTTTGTTCAACCACAGTTTACTGGCCAAATCAAGCACTAGATGCTGTTCTTAACAAGGTGAGTAAAAGCCGGTGTTGCAAGATGCCGTATACGAAATGTGATCTTAAAATTATCCTAACCTATGACGGAAAAGGGCTGTTTTATATTGATCGCCAGGATAACTATGAGGAGTTTCTGTCACTTTCAGTAATCAAAACCGTTTATGATGCTCATTTTAGGCGTTTCAGATGGCTGTACTCAGTTCTCGCTGAACTCCGTATGAACGAAAAGCTTCGGCAAGAGGAAAGCAATGAGTAACAACTAAAGTCACCCATGCAAACACAAACCTTATGAATTTCGGTGTCCAGTTTTTTACGTTGAGGCGGACATGTGTGATGTGTTTCGCTATCTGATCAAATGTGAAACTTCAGTTGTCGAAGGCGAATAAGAACGAGAGAATTCGCCATTTCTGTTCACCTCGTGCTACATGACAGAGCGACTGTGTGAAGGTCTGTGATGCTTTGGCTTTGCGGGAACGCTTTCCACGCAAAACCTACAAACAACTCGTCCATCACGTTTTGCCCAAAATCATTCTACTAAATGTTTGTAGGTGTTAAGACCAGACGGATGAAATTTGCCAGAAGGCAGTCGTTCCAATCAGTATCTCGGAAGCTGTTGTGCTTTTGTTTTTCGACGGATAATGAGTGATACCAATGTTTGGTTCTGTATAAGCTAGCCACCTGGCTAATGATCGTATTTCCCAGGAATGTATAGATAAATATCCCATCCTATTTTGCTTACTTTGAGGTTCAAGTCAAATTAGTATGGAAATAAGTGTAGTTGTTGAATTTAGTGCAACTTGGGTTCAGGTGGAAAAAAGCTAACAGAAACTCGGAGAAATGCACCTACCTGACGAGCCCCAAGAATCGCTCAATCTATCGTGAGCTGTGGAAGAGTTTTCAGTAACTTTGCGAGTAGTTTTCTTCGCGAAAATAAACTACTCATTTGCACCCACTTGACGCGAGTTGTCATTTAAAAACACTAATTTCCTCGCTACAAATGTGGAACACTTTGGACGCTAATTTATTATTGATGAAAATAGGCCATTATTAACAAACAATTATCTAGGCTGGGTGCGCTGTTCGACAGAGTAATTTCTTTCATGCTGACCACTCTGGAGAAATCGGTGGAAACAGATAAAGGTTCTGATGTGCCTGCTTTTTCCGGTAGCACGTAAATATCCAAAATCCGACCATCGTGTTATAACAACTCCCCTCTCACTACTTTTATGTACTTTACTTAGCCGCCCGCCTTCGTATTTGTACAGTCTTTTATTTCCTCCACTTCCAAATGCGGGAGAAATAGGGCTCTTTCCTGCGGGTTTTGAGAGGTCGTTTTCTGGTGGTGCCTATAGCACAAAAGTATTTCCTGGTTTCTGTTCCACATCTTTTACTCGGAAATGATCCAATTCAGAGTGTTTGGCTCGAACATTTGGTCACATGGTTCTGGGCAGTCACACAAAACTTAGGGTGTGGAAACAAGCGGAGAAATTCGTGATCTAAGTATGTGCTTGTGCTCCGCTACTGCTTTGAGTGGACTTTGAACGGAAGGCCACTAGTGGGGCAGCATGTATTAAGCACATATAAGACTAACAAACAGACAATTTGTTTGACGTAATGTTGGCAAATAATCAGGAAACCGTGCAAGCATCATTTCCATAAATAGTAGCGTCTAGTAGGCGCGTTGCAGTGTTTTTGGCAAACTGCACTATCCGACTGCCAAGTATCAGTGCACATGAACTCTGATGCCGCAAATAAGGAAAGTTAGAATGAACAGCTTTTGTACTATACAGGACAAAACCTAAAGTAGCACTCTTGGTGTCAGTGAGTAGGAGTATAAATACACGTGTCCCTCTGCCAAAGAGACCACGCTCAAAAGACGTTGCTACTCATCGCAGATGAGCAGCTACCTAGTGGAATTGTGTTCTGTCGGCATTATCATCATATTCTTATCACTGCATCTGCCAAAGCACGTTTCACTAAGACGATTCCGTCCACCCAGTGTGGAACAATTCTTGTTGATCATTTGTAGGCCAGGACGGCCTAGTAAGTTGTGTATAGATAGGTATAGGGTTCGATCCGGGACTGCTTTGAGTGAGCAGAATTACGACACATTAACTCCACACCTGGGAGATGTTTTGTCAATTATTCAGCTTCCAGCTGGACTACTCAGATAACATGCACGTTTTCTATTGCCCTACTGGCACAAAAGTACGTTGTATGGTTTCCGTGTTCTAGAACTAAGCTACTCACCCATTTGTATTTTTAAACATCAATGGAACGAGGCTCAGCCTGAGCCCGCAGGTGAGGCCGCCTAAGGGATGCCACTTCGTAGAATGGTTCACAGTGCGCATGTCCAGCCAGATTTCCATACAACTTTCCAACGATTTTGTTACCCGGAGAGTGACTTACCCCTCCTCCAAGAAATATCACATAAAACCCACACGAATCAATAGAGTGATGAAATGTCTGAATACCATCCCCTGGCATGGTCAATCTAGTCCCTGATTAAAAACCCTAAATATACGGTCCGACAAATTTTACTTTTCACCCCCCAACATAATTAACAACAACAAGCTTATAACTAACTCTCGTCGAACCTCTAATCACACAGCACGATGACTGCTTTATCCTTTGTGGAGATAATGGGATGTTGGGGGAGCAGTTGTCTGACTATTCCTGAATATCATTAAGACTGACTGCGCCGCGACATGTTAACACCTCTTTGCTCTCCTCAGTTGCGGGCGTAAAAATGGAGTTAAATGAAGGAGGCCGAGAAATGAACCTTGTTGCGAGTGGTTGCGGGATTGTGGAATATGTCTGAACGGGCTCCTGTCCCGGCATAATAATTCTGGTGAGTTCACACCGAAGCACAGGACTCGAGTTTCAGCGTTACTTAGAGCTGGTCAGCAGGGATTTTATACTGTACGTGTATTTTACCACTTATCCACCATCGCATGCCGGACGTGCCTGAATTATCACATCTGAACAGGTGAACATACCTACAGTTAGGCTGTGTTTACCTCTTGTGACAGACATCCGGAGTCCAAATCCCGACACGACCAAGTATAAGCTTTAATTAAGAGCTAAACTCGAATCCAGTACCTCCCACGTTGGTATAAACTAACCCGAAAGATTGTAACAGGTCAGGAGATTCACTATTCAAACGAGGGTGAGGTCGAGGAACAAAATGGACCGTTTGATTTTCATGTTGCTTCAAAGATAGCTTTTCAGTTTGATTAGAGGTTAAAACGAAGGTTAGTTTAATGAACTATTAGGAACTAGGCTGAACATGGCCCATGGAATTGGTGTTCATGATGCCCAGTGCTGGCAACAGCGCTACGGTGACAGCCCTCGGGCTTGCAAGAGATATTACATCGCACTTCATTCGAGACTTGCTGCTGCGTAAATAACTTAGTTCTGAACACATGCTTACTTCAGTTTTATCAGTAGGAACCTCCTCCACTAAATGGATGGTCGCCTGATCGGCAAGGTGTCTTGGTGCATCATGACTTCTGCATTCCTCTGGCTTGCCTGCAAAACTCAGTGCGTTTTTTTCTGGAAAAAAGTCACCTGCCGGCATTGTTTTGCCCGGAGCTTACGGGTAGTAGCTAAATATATCCTGGAAAATAGGCTTGCTCGCACATGTGGAGGTGTATATTCTTATACTTCTGTGCACCAGTGGCTGGCCAAATTTGTGTTACTTTGGCAAACAGTGTAGAACCAGACTAGCCGTAGGACATCTTAAGCCCGAAAAGTTTTAAAAAACCGCTCACATAAGTGATCAGTGCACCATTTTGACTTCGACTGCAGAAATTACGACTTCAGCCTAAGGACAACCACTTCAAGAGCAGCATAACAAATCCTGCTACATTCACGTATGGTGCTTGAGTTCTTATCACGGGAGATCAATAACATGAATGAAGTCGTTGTGCTCTCCTCCCCGAATATTGGACAAACAGGACATTCGAGCGAGTGTAGAGGCCAAAGAAAATAGAACAGATGACTGTTCAATCTCTCTTGTAGAAGCGCTTTATCTCAGTTAGACCGAATGCTACGCGAGCGTCGATCGTGAGGTGAGAATGTGTACCATGCGGCTAGCCTTACAGAGATCAACAACAAAACATTTGTTTACTAGGTCACGAGGTCATGAATAGGTCTTAGAACCGATAAACATATCCTCTGACTGGAAATTTTCTTTCCCTACTCCAAGGGGTATAAATCCGTGTCAGTGAACAATGTGTAATCGTCCTGAGTGGACTTTAGGCGGTGTGCCTGCATGCTCAGCCTTGATCAGCATTCAGCCGTCTCCGTACATGGAGGGTAGATAGTAGGCATCGCTTCCCATAAGAGTTTCATTGGATTTCACATTTCTACGGAAGCCACTCCTTCCTAGTGGGCAGAGGATAGTGTCACCCGAGGGGTGATTTTACATCAAAATACGCTGAAATCTCACATTTCGAAGGGGCTATTCGAAAAGTGGTAAGTTAAAGAAACGAATACACTCATTTGCATATCAGTTTGTTTTTTACAGGAGACTTACCCGAATTTCTCGCAGTGTGTTTTCATAAAGGAGACTACTCACAAGGCTACTGAAAACTCTTCGAAGGACCACCACCGGTTTCGCTGTTTTCGGACCCAAGAAGCAGGCGCAGTTCCCCAGTTTTCGTCAACCTTGTGTTCTACGTAAGCCCCAACTACACGGCCATTTGCGTACCAATTTCGCTATTCCGTGTAGGTGAATATTGCAGTATTATAATTTTTTGCTTCAGGTTAGCCGTCTGAAAAGATACGAAGTGATCTTTTGTATAAATTTATCCTTTTTAGAGGGCTAGTTTCTCAAGGCGACTTCAGAGTGGCTGGATGGCTGAATGCCTGGCTGAATGCGGGTTAATGCACAATTTGATCTCTTGTAGGAAATAGTCTGCCAATGAACTACGTTTCATGAGTCGAATAAGGTGGTCTTTTCGGTATACGGCCTCTACTAAGGATGACCCTTTACAAAGGTGAACAGTCAAAGTGGCTTCAGCCCCTGAAGGTCGCTATAATCCACAGTTCCAAACCAGAACATTGTATAATGATGCCACATCATCCCCTGACACCTGAGCTGACACCAGATCTATTGATATTAGGGTTGCATCTCATCGCAAAAAAGCCCAGAGGTAAGTGGGAAGGTTTACAATTGGCTTGCGTATAAGTTTGGACACGAGCATGAGCCCCTAGTGCAATTCCGGTTTGCTTCTGTAAAGTGGTGGCTTCCTAACTTTCAACAGGCTGACGATGTTCGTGGAGATGAAATGGTCATTATAAGGGGGCCTCTGTCATATTGCGTATGTCATGAGAAAAAAGCCGCTAGATTAATTCAATGCACCACTGGATTATTATCAACTTTTGAGGTGTGTACATTATTCTTTGCCAGTGCGGCTAGCAGACGGGGTCCCCAAAACCGAACAATCCCCCAACTAAGACTACCTAAACCGTTCCACGCGAGTAGTCTTTGTTCGGGGGACACTATGTGTCTCACCTGGTCTTCACTCCCCATGTCTTCGCCCAGTATTCTTCTTCTCCCCTGTGATTGTTCGCTGGTCCTCTTGTGAATTACTATGTGCAGCGGCGAAACAGTGATGAACAAGAAGTTGCTGCGGCTTTTCAACCAAATGTTGTATGTAACTATAGGGCCTTTGGCCTCGTGGACATGCAAACCTCCAGTGTCAAACCATTAGTCCTGACGGCATAACTATCTAATGAATCGAAGAAGAATGACGAGCGAAAAATAGAGAATAGCGCAAACATCAGATGTGCCTGACCAACAATCACTAACTGGGCAGTCGCCGTATCCCAACAAGGAACTTTTTGCCTCCTATTGAGGTGATGAATTCCATACTAGGAGGAATTTCAACAATTTGTGAGATGTTCCCTCAAGCTATCAACTTTCGCTTCTTTCACAGTACGTCTGCCTTGGCCCACCATGCTGATTCCTGTTTTGTCTTTAGGTATCCTTTTTTTCTTGTTATTATGCGACACTTTGAGGAAATCAGAGTTTTTCATCGAGCGATTCCAAGTAAACACGAGTTTTTTCGGTCTCTCATCACTTTCGGCCGCTGTGATGGTGCCTATGGCATCGACAATTAGATGCAGGTAATTGTAGCTGTACCCAACAATCTGAACAAAGAAGCAAAAGGACTGGATACGCACAAGTGATTTGCCATATCAATTTGTGAAAATTGACGCTGTGTTTTCGTGTTCTACCATCCTTCCTTCGCGAGTCGCACCAGAATTTGGACGCTGAGATTTCTCAGTTCTCATGGGACACAGAGACACTGTGAAGATAATAATTCATGATGCATATTAAAAGTACGTAGTTGTTAGCGTGTGTAAGCCGTTGGAAGGTGCTTGAATAGACTCGAAGCTGGAAATGGACATGATTGGAAGAACGTGATATACTGTGCAACTCCATAGGCTGACTGAGAGCGGCACACTATGTCAAATAACAAAGAGACCAAGAAAGCATGCCAGTTTATTAAATAATGACTGTGGCAAAAAAAATCAATCCAAAGAGGACAGCGGGGGCTTGTTTCATCCACCAGGATAGACTCTCCTTCGGTAGGTTTTACCATGTGATGATGAGAATGCCATTCCGGCTGGGTATCAGAAGGTTTGTGGCCGTTCTTTCCGACTACTTTTGATTGCAACTTTTCTTTTCTTTTCTAGAACGGAATGGAAATGTTCTCGAGACTCAATATAAGTAGTCGGTGAGATGTTCTGGAACTTCCGCAACAAATCGACAAGGGGTAGTGTGGTTGTGTATGAAATACAGCCTTGACTTTTCCTTCTTTCCTTATGCCTCGACCATTTAGCACGTCCGTGATTGTTGCACAATCTTGGCTCTCCAGCTAAGTTATTCAGATTGCATATCTTTTGTGTTTTATCAGCATAGCGGTAGAATGAATGCACAACTATTTGTGAATCGAGTTGGTCTCAATGATAATGTCAGCAGAATCCCAGCTAAATCCGTTAATGAAATTCTTCAACTGTGCTGCATAAAGACAACCTTGTGTTTCAGCCGGGGCGACATTCGATATTCACAGTATATTGTCTTGATGGAACACACTACTCATAGATTTGCTGAAGACTCTTGGACAACCCACGACCACCTCAACTGATATTTAGTTGACATCAACTTAATTTGCAGACGAGTATACTTCGCCAATTGCGCACACTCTGATGTTCAAGTAGAACATAGGTTTGACAGAAAGTCGGAAAATGCGTCTACCCTAAGAGACTCAGGAGAGGCGAAAAGAGATAGTGGATTGTCGAGTGGTGCTTAGTGACCTTATCAGTAGCACGTTTCGTTGAAAAGTGTGCAGCCACTTGGACAGGCTGTGTAGTTTACCCGGAATGCCACCAATACTGCACACGGAGTATCAAGATCGACTCATGAGCCTTAACCACAGATCTCGGGAATACCTTCAGCTTCGTATGGCTGGGAAGTTATTACAACAAGCTTCAGCCACTGGCGTCCAAACAGTGGACCCAGAACACGATAATAAGTGTCAGAAAAGCCTGTTGTGTATAAAGGGGTAACTGCAATTTCCACCAAGGGTACCGAACTTTCCAGTACACAACCTTCCATCCAGAAATACATGCTTCCGATGTGCCCCGTGTGGTTATGTTCTCATCAGGAAAAGAGCAGTTTTCACTACGGAATATCTGAACTTTATTGCACACTCATGTTGTCGAATGAATTTCAACGTTTTGGGATCTGTTGGCTACCTCGTTTGTGTACATAGAAATGCTTACCTACCCTACTTCAACTGGAAACCACGGGAACAGTTGAGTTCATACACAGTTTGACGGGAAAGGCACCCCTGAGTCTCATTACCGAATGATCTTTAAACTTTTGAACCTCCAGCGCCAACATAGGGAGGCGTCAGGGAACGAGATCAGACCATTTTCCCGGCTAGTGTAGAACAGACTGGAATCTGAAAACTGGTCTCTTTAAGTTCATAGGTTACAACTCCCAGGTTATTTGCGTTTAAAATGGTCGATTTTCCCCAGGCGATCTAAATCAAGACAGCCTCTTTACTTCAAACGCGACTTCCTACTAAAGTTGGAGTTAAAATTGACGTTTTTGGATCAAGTTGCTCAACCAATTGAGGTGTTATCTGAAGACAAATCGACTTGCACAATGCCTTTACGACTTATGCCAGCGACGATTTTGTCGAAAAACACCGGATCCTCGGGAAAATACTGTAAAACACGAAGTACTCACGCGAGACAAAAGTAGCACTGTCCGTAGACTTTGCCCCCTTAAAGGGGGTGCACTGTTCGCTACTCCGTACGGGGAGTTATATCAACGTTGTTTGAATTTATGTGTCAGGATGGGGAAAAGACAAGAGGGGTAAAAAGGCTTAGTTGTTGCGAGAAAATCGTCCTGGTTCTACCCGTTCAGTTGTTATGTGCAAGACCAGACAAACCAACTGCCACCACCTACTGGCCACAGTCCAGTATTTTGCATTACAATTTCCAAAACAAGCGAAAACAACCTCCTGGACATGGACGATAGTGTTCCATTCCAATTTCAGCTGCAGTAACAGAAGACTTAAGGAGAACTGAAGGGCCAATCCTTCTGTTTTCAAGCCTTCCACAGTGGGCACGCATCACCGGGAAAGTCAAATCAAAAGGATGCTGTCCTAAGACCATCCCTCGCAGCGTGACACTGACAAGATGCTCGCACTAGATCATGAAAGACAGTGGGGTCAAAAAGTTTGATATGGTTTTATAATCACACTGGTCATGTCAAATGATTTGATGCGGATGTATAGTAATCCGAGGTCAATTATGGGGTAGGAACGTTCATCAGGTGGTTAGCCCAGACAGAAAGAAACAACAAAGCACCTACTGGAGCGGTATAGTGATGACTTATACATCCGAAAGCCAGAAATCAGATGCTTCGACGGAATAGAAACTTTACCGATTTGCATCCACAGAAGCAATGAGCGCACAGTCATATCGATGGACAGCTTGCACCAGTGCTGGTCAGAAGCGGAGACGGTAAGCATCAACACCATGTATGCATGCACACATGCGGTCAAGTTGTTCAAGGACAGTGAATGACGGGTTGTTGTCACTGGATCTACCCTGGTAAGCGCCGTCAATATAAACTCGGGTGCGCATTCCGATTTCTGATTTCTCAGTTGCAAAGCACTTCCGCTAACTATTTGCTTAATAATAAAAGAGGTATAGGTCCACACCCGGTTCCAGAATGATGCCTGAAACCACTGCGAGAGTATTGCAATTGCATCCGTCGTGTCTTTATTCACAGATGAAAGAACAGTTGGAGAATTGCGCGCAACCTATGGTAAAGCCACTTCAATAAGCGTAAGTATCAACCATGATTGCACGACTTTCCTCCCTCAGGCAGCCAACTCACAGTACAGTGCGATAGGGTTGTGCCACTTCTGTTGTCATCACTGATCTTTGAAGAGTCTGGTGACATTGGCTGGAATGCGAGTGAACAGAAAGGGGTGCCACTGGTCGACAGATTTGGGGTGTGTACTTGAGCAATGCTGCTTGTTACTCGGTGGGAGTTCTATAATTCTCCAGTCTGTAGAAATTCAAATACTGATCGCCATAGATTTCTTCTCTGTATAAACTGGGAATCATATACAAAATTGTCTGCATTTTACGGCTGTGGGCGCAATCAAACGGTAGCTATGTTAACCAACGCAAGTCGCAAAATCAGAATGGGTTGAAAAGTGCTTATTACCCCTTCGACCACTCGCAGCCCAACTCATACACTGCCGTAGACGAGCCGATTATTTGCAACATTGTCAGACAGTCTCATTGTGGCCATGGGTCGTCTGTATTTTAACTTGGCATGCGGCAAAAGATAACGGAACTGATTATATACAAGATTTTTCAGACCATTTGTGCTCAGCTCCATAAGCTAAGAACCAGTACGAAAAGTAATGTAGTATGAAACTGGTAAAAATGAAAATTTACTCCAATTTTCAAGGTACCATCAGCCGCATGTGAACATCTACAGAAAGGTTGCTCGCCACCAAAGTTCCTCAGCTGAACCACCACGTTCCCAGAATGAGCATTAGCTACTCGTCGGTGACCGGGCTCACGTATGAGAAATTCCTTGAACGGTGCTTTGACGCGTGTCTTCAACTGTCAATACCAACGTCAAAAAAATTTCCCATTGATCAACTGCACCAGTGTCTCATCATCGGGTTCCTGAAAATACAGCCTCAAAAGATGTTAACTCCATCAGAATCGAAAAAGACAACATATTTCGGTATCAGCTACTGGGATTCCGGTCTTATTTGACCATACAAGTGCTACTTTTGCCCCGGAAGTCGTGTTCGACCAACTCAAGTTGAACATAAATTTCATTCTGTCCGGTGCAATCCTCGGGTTGCACTTAAATAGAAGGCACTTTAAACGTTTTGCCGCACTGTTGAATTTTCAAACAAATCCGACAGTTCACCAGTAAAAAGAGTACAAAAGGTTCGAGGAATTAGTCGGACTCAGCCTTTTGTTTCAAATACCTCAAAGTAAATTTTTTCACAGGTTAAAATGTTTTTTATACTTCTGCTGTTTCTCTGTAACTGCTCTGCTTGGATGCAAATTACGGGTGTACTGCAACTTCATCTCTGAAACCATCTGGCAAAATAGCCATCTGTCTTCAGCTAAGGAAGGCGCCAAAAACGCACGTCTTCGCAGCACTTGGAACCAGACAGCACCCCTTCTTTTTGAGCCATATGTGTGATTAGTACTAGTCTCTTTAGGCAACCGGCTCGCAGTCACATGCAAAGTAGACAAAAGATCTACACTGTTATCTATATTGGTTCCTCTAAGTATTCAAGTATTGATAGATCAGATTTGCTTACGGAGTAGCCGTTCAACAAGCGCGCGCACTCACATGGAGTGTAGATAGTTCCCTTCCGGATCAACGAACACGAAGCAGCCATGGGAAGGCATGATTTAATTCTTTGATTTCTGTACGTAAAGATCAAGAAAGTCACCAAATTTGTGAGTGCTGTCGGAGAGCTTGGTAATTCACGAGGAACTCAATCAACGTACAAGTTGAGATGGACCCAATCTATGACCCTCGACAAGCAAGGGATGGTGAACTCAGTAGGATAGCGCAGACACAGCCAGACATTCGACAAACTGATCGGACGACAGGATCAACCAAGGGACTAGACCAGCAAAGGCCAGAGAGTACGAGCCAGAAAGACCAAGCTCAACTGGACGTCAGCCAATCAGAACACGAGTGGAAAATCAAATAAGTAGGATTACTCATTAGAGATACTTGATAATCAAAGGTTGCCCATTCAGAACTATGCATATGAAGTCGCGCGCACCATTACTTGACATAGAACAACCAAAGCACAGCTCCGCTCTGCATCACACCAACTCACTAATGATGCCACCTCGACTGGTGACTAAAGACGTGAGAAAAATGCCAAGCTCAGTGAACAAATCCACTACCAAGTGAATAACCTGAGCTACCAGCATCCCGTTCCACGTCAACCATAACTAATTCTTAACAAAACTCGAAGCTGCTTCTTAACAAGTTAGACTGATTCTTACGAATTTTTATGGACAATTTGTCGTATCATATCCCCAACTGTTTAGAAGACGTGCGATTTTTTGATGTTCTGAGTAGCATTCAACAGAATTTCTCTCGTAATGGTGAACTAAATTTATCAAACGTGCTGAGTGCCCATGAGTTGGGTACTGAAATTGATGCAATCAGCAGAACTGATCAACCAGGTTAAAATAACCAGTTCACTGATCCGTCAGCAAAGCCTATTACAAAGAAAACCGGGTGGATCGAAAAGCAATCTATTGAGACAGGCAGTATTGGATCATTTCGAGGATTCTAAAATGAGATGGCTTGAATATGACCAGGAACACGTGCGTCATCACAGGTTGGTGGTGGTGGAGAACAAAGCTAAAAAACAAGTCGTTGGATCTTGGGTTGGTCTTGTCCAGCCAGTGCGTGCAGTCGCTCTTCTGGTCCTTTCACCGCCTGGGGCAGATTATACGGCAGACGATTTCATGGTTGCTGCTAAAAGCTGCACCTGTCTACTCAACTAGATATTGCTATCTAGAGAACCATCAAACTAAGATCGTAGAAAGGTAATAAGATTACGTTCGATCTGGACATTCTCAGCCTCTATGAAATATCGAGAATGCGTAGGGAAAAATACATTCTTATGAAAAGTCGCACTGCTTTCAGGAATTGATGGAAAAGGCTAAAAAAATCGTGTCAGTGGGTTTTGGTTGTTAATAAAAAAAATGCCAAGCAGTTTTCTGAAAAAAGAGAGACAGGTTAACCGAGAAAGAGGATGTGAACTCAATGTTCACATCTGTGAATCATTATCACCAAAACGGCTGTCGTCAAACTGTTGGATTACAAAAGGGAACCGAATGAATAGGCGAAGAAACAAGTCTCCAGCAAGCTGTTCAACTTAAGTTTAACAGCACACTTTCGCATTCACGAAGAATTTTGTGAATAAGTGAGAGGATGATAAACAGGATCTCCAGTTTTCAACGTTATCGCTAGAATCGCAGTGCACAGGCCCACAAAAGACCCGTCATCTCGAACGGAAGTCAAAACGGTGGATCGGCTGGGTACAGGATACTTTCCTTTCATCATAAACGTGAAGTGAATCAAGTATGTCAACTGATTAACAACAGTTTTATCGAAAGTAAATTCATGTTGGATGAAGGGAATGGTGGCAAACTGGCGTGTCTGAACGTCATCATAAATGGACTGCCAAAAAAATCAGCGTACAGAAGAGCACTACAGAGAGCAGATCCTGAGTTACCGCAGCAGTTTTCCGAATGGTTACATCAAAAACGATACTGAAACAAATAAAAAACGTGAATTTATGGAAGCGGGGTACTCCACCGAAGAAGCAATCAACAAACATATCAAAAATGACTCCTTTTAACAACCACTTAGAGCAAGGCGACGCCAGAATTACTGAGCTCAAAACCTCACAAGAAATCGGATGAGGGACTCTAACAAGAAGCAGGAGAGCCTGATCCAAATGGACCCATTAATTTGATCGGGGGAGGGGACACCCAGCCAATAAATCAAAGTACCAAATTAACCCTTTGGGCGAAGGGGCACCAGCCGTTACTGTGGAAAAAATAGGGCATTGCAATCAAACAGTCAATCTCGAGAGGATCAGATCCCGGGACAATGCAACTTGAGAATCGGCTAATCGAACCAGAGGAAGAAAGTGATAAAAACTGAAGGCATTGGGATTACCAATCAACTCAAACGAACGCAAATCACGGAGCAACAAAGATCACAAACCAACCAATAAATTCACGAAGAGGCTGTCTCTCAGTTAGCCAATCAGTTTAAGAGGTAGTGAATAATCTTCGAACGCACGCAGGCTGCACTCTGATGATGTCTCTTTGTATGATGACGAAACGTTTGCAAGTTAATTGCCAAGCTCGGCGAACAGATCAACAGCACCTGATCAACAGTCAGTAAAACGGATTGGCAAACCACAAAATACTGCGAAGTAAACGGTTGGTGAAGAATAAGTCTCTTCCAAGTCAAACGGTTAGTTAGTAAAATTTGAACGGGGATACGCAACGAAGCTAGTTTAGTGGCACAAGAAGACGGCCGACAGATATTGCTTCCGTAGATTGAGAATATTTTTAAACGATATCAGGGCTGTAACATCGATGTTCTTCACATCCACTGTAATACCGCGGGTAGCGATGTCGAAACCAGAAAGCGGTGGTTGTTTTGACAGACACCAGCATCAGTTCTAACGGATTCACTCCAACAGACACAGTGCGAATGCTTCCAACCAGAAAGCATATATATATATATATATATATATATATATACGAGATGTGCACTGCTGATGATCCCCCATAAGGATGAAATAGCTATAGAGTTGTCCTCGACTTTTCAGCATAGACTTGCTTCACTTACGAAATCTCCATTAAGAATTCCCAACTCCTCTCACACTACTAACAAAGGCCAATAAAGGTTAAAATCTGCCAGCGCCATCAGTGTTCCTCTTGTGTAACTTCCAAAGTGGAGTGGACGTTGATATCCTCATGTTGCAGATTGATCAAAATTGCTTGAAATTAAAACAGGACTTAATGGACGTTGAAATAAGAAGTCCAGTTTTTGCTCATGCTTGTTAAAATGTTTACGCCGTGTGTCACGCTTGCTGATCAGCCGTTGACCAGTCATCACAGGCCGGATGAATCTAGCTCAAGCCCAGTGTATTTCAACCGGTGCGAAACCAGAATCTTCCAGGGATATTCAAATGAATTCCCTCCAGACTAGCTGTTAGTTCTTGCAGCTTGAAACAGCGCTTTTCCACCAGACTTCAACCACAGACAGATGGTTCAGTCACATTCGTTGTTTTGGCTTACCCAGTTTTTCTATACTTTGGGACTTGGACGCTTTTACTGTTGGCGTAGAGTATTCGTCCCGTGTACGACGTGTATACTTTGCTGAGGTGAACGTTTCTAAAAAGTGCACATTCTGGACGCTGCACTTGCACCCACAATAAACAGAGCCGAAAGCTTTTTCAGACCAACACTCGTTAGTATGGGCTGTTTCTTGAAAAACACGTTGTGTCTGGTCATAATAGGGACAGATTTGCGTCAGCCACCACAGTGCAAATTGCGCGCCAAAAATTATTCAAATAAAGTGGTGCATTTTTGGGTTTGCTGAGTGATAAAAAAAAGTGTCTAAAAATTCCCCGTGATGTTGCGTAACACAACAAACCACGTATATTTTGCGATGGATTGAAGAGGATATTATAACGATAGAAAAGCTGAACAACATGTAAAGCTTTTGAACAGTAGGAATGGGAGCACGGAGCGTAGGCTGAAGAGTCCTAGAAATTACATAAAGCTTCAATTTTTTGAAAACCGAGCAGGCTTCTTGAAGGACGTTTGTGCATACTACACTGTCATCATCATTAAATACAGCAAACACAACGACCCGCTGGCTACAACATTTCAAAAACGTACGTTAGCTGGTGCTTTGTAGCGCGACCGAGCTTTTGCCAAGCACAATTTAAGATGTCACATGTCATTTACTTGGTAAGTTGCACATTGTCTATTTTTGGTAAACTGTGGCCCATACAGTTTATCCATTCATGCGACGATTTTACATCTCACACCTATGGTTAGACATATATTTATTCTGATGGATAGAACAGCTCGCTCATCTCGTACACACATTTCGTAAATGAAAAATATGCATCACGTACTCAGTGATGGCATCGCGATCTTCAGCGAGTTCTTGTAGTCACCGATTATCTGATCAGGTGTGCACAGCAGTACTACAGGTGTTAGGGATTGAACCACAGACCACACCTGTCAACTTCCGAGGAAATGTATTTGCCAAAAAAGTTTAAACAAAAAGCAACATACTGGTATATGGAGAGCAAATGCAGTCCACTGAATTTGCTGTTGTTACACAACCAGAAAAAACATCGGCAAGTGCAGTTAACGTCAACCAGGGCTAAATTTAGCCGGACTCGCAAGATTGCGATTCTGACAGGGGAAGAAATAACATGGAAAAACAGCAAGACATATTTATGTCTTAGGACAGTTGTTAAGTGAAAATTGTATGGAGAACGTTATGTCCGCCTGGAAAATTCCACTTTCGGCTCGCTTATAGAACAAACGTGACAGCTGACGGAACGTATCAACAAAAGCCCGGGGGGAAAGGAAATTGCTTGTGGCGACAAGTGTACACCAAGTGTATCTCAGAAACCGGGACACAGAAAGTGCGGTAATAATAAGCCCTCTACATAGAAGCACAGCGAATTTTTTGAGATGATGGTAGTTAGCATAAAAGCTCATTAGTCGCGTACACTTTTGCCCTTGCCAGAGTCCACAAGACCTCATCAACTTTTCGACATTCGGTGATTAGTTCGGTGGTTGCACCCTAACAATTTCTGTCATTCCCATGAAGTAAGCTGAACTATGCTGAACAGATATTTGCCTGATAACCCTTTTCTATAAGTTCAGCCATGCTATTTCCTTCGTACCCGGTAACCTACGAAACTATGTATGGTATGAAATTATAAGTATCTATGAGAACCAGCTTCGTACACTTGACTACGTTTGAAACTACGTTTGCTCTTCTGTTCAAGGTTTCTCAAATTTCTTCCTGTATGTTTATTTCCGATACAACTTATGGGGAGCAATTTAAGACAATCACTGTGGAGACATCCATACAGTCTATATAGTACATCAAAACAAATGGGTGTATTTGTTGAAACGAAATACGTTCTTATGTAATCGGCGACCCATAAAGGACGGCCTCAGAAAAATTTCGTCACTGTGCACACAGGGAGAATCTTATACGGAAACTTGTCTTTTTTCAGCCAATAAATTCAGACTTCCAAAAGGCTGTACTGCACAGGCATCAAATGCAGCATGGAAAACTAGTCTGCTAAAATCTAAACGTTCCGGCTAGCTACTCGTCTTTGGCCGCTTCTACTAATTGGTTATACTAATTGCGGAAACATCCAAGGGTTAGTGGCGAATTTGTATACAGTTGGTACTTCATTGTTCGATGTTTGGATTCAACCTCGACTTTCCTTTGCTAAACGGATTTATACCTCTGTTGTTATTCAACTAAGGTTCGCAAGACAAATTTTGGCTGATGTCCCGTTGTAAATTGTTCGCTAAGACCGTATTCGAACGGATTAGAGTTATCTCAATGTTACCCAACGTATCATATATATTATCTGCTATTGTCGAAGCCAGTGAATCACTGTTGCGACCAGTGAGCCATCCCCATTACATTAGAGAAGGCTGGTGCACAATTTTCACTGAAGTGCCCGGTTTTCTGCAGCAAAAGTTCGAATGCCTGCACTGTAATAGGGTGAGTTCTAGGCTTTTGGCGCGCTTTTTTCATTTAAAGATTCTGCCAGGCGATCACTGAAAATCAGTTGTGTCGTTGAACTCAGCGCATAATTTCACAACTCCTTTGCTACCTTTCGTCGATAAAACTTAAGTCAACCAACAGTTGCATTTATGGAGACTGAATATCTGTTATGAAGTATTTCTTTCAAAATCACGAAAAAGCAACCAAGACACACTGTATTGAAACAGCCAGAAAGAAATGGGGGCACGACGGTGGCTAAGAGTTTTCATTCAGGAAAAGGTGCACAGCGGTTGTGATATTCAAAATTGTCCGCTTACCACAAAGAAAGATGTTAAATTTGTTTGAAAGTCCATTGCGGAACCAGAGTCGTTGTACTGTTGTATTCTCGTTGCAGAGGAACATAAAGAATTTCCAATTAAAGGGTAGCGAATTGTTTTCAGCTGACCATTCGTGAAGTTTCCTAATAGACCGGATGGTTTCTTTGTATTTGTGCATAGGAAATGGCAGTTTTATGGACATGTTTCGTACAAATTATGTTTCTCAGGTAATAGCTGTCTAGTATCTGGAGTATGCTTCCCTTCCCTTGAGTAAATATTGATCGGTGACGCTTGAAAGTTCATATATTGCAGCTATCCAGTCAGTAACAGACTTCTCAGCGTTTGCCCTATATTTCCAATACGGTTGACACATCTGTAAAACGCTTTTGCTGATAATTTACCGATAATCCAAGCAGGTCTGACACATTTTCCCCACAACCCATGAATTGATTACCTGTACCAATTCCTTTAGATCAGAAGGACCCGCTTCAAGTGGCGCCTCTGACCGGTGCCTCAAATGGTACGTAGAAGAAACAATCAGTGAGAGCTTTGATGTCTTTGGAAAGAAACCGTAAACCTGCTGAGGTTTCTCAGTGTTAGATTTTCCATTTTTCACATCCAGAAACTTTATTTTTAAATGGAACAGTGATTGCTGCAAAACTTGATATGGTTCTACTTGTCGCTGGCATAAAAATCGACGACAGATTGCCAGCTCCCAAAAAGCAGACCGTTTTATGTAAGGGATCCTCTTCAGCTTAATGATTAACCTACTGGATTTTTTAAGCCGGTTTCTATTAATACGGACTGATTGAATCTGTGATGTGATTGTTCCTGAGATATGGAAGAAAAGTCGAGTAACGCACTGCCACACACATGTGCCTAGTTCACCCATCCACTATGACAGTGAAGGAAGATTCAGGCCTCAAAAATAGTAAATTTTGTCCCTATCGGTGCATGTATATATACATATGTATGTATATATATATGTATATATATGGCGAAATGTTAATCACAGTCATATATGGACATGTTTTTATGCGTTGAAATATCAGCTTACCTATCCAATGAAACTTCACGCACTATTCTGTTGGTACGTAAGTGTTATCACTGGGATACACACTGTCAAACAAGAAGCAGAGAGAAACTTACAAGTGCGTTATATGTTCGTTTCCCAGCTGAGTAGCTATCTACAGGGGTAAACAAAAAACTGCCCAGAAATATTCCACTGGGTTTAATTCAATGAGACGAACAATATCATCTTTCTTTGATGAAAGAAACGATATGGGTCACTGCGAGTGTTAGCGTGAGCGTCAGACAATTTATCAGCGAGTCTTTGGAGCAGTGAGCAGGCGAACCTATTTTGCATTGCATCACAATAATTTGGAAATGTGTACTGACTTTATTTACTATCAGGTTTCGTGGATCCCAACTTACAGCCGGACTGGGAGGGGACAGAAAATGATCATTCCTGGGCGTTGCATTTGAACGGAAACTTCCCTCAATGTTGCTATAATGAAGGAAAATACTAGCAGATTGGATGAGGTGCGATCACAGCAACCATCAAACTAATCACAAGAGGGGGTGCTTTAAAAGTTTACCCGGAAGAGAACGAAAATATTCTACCACGGTGAAACTGAAGAACATAAGAAAATCGTTCCAAAAGTAGACTATCGAGGGGGGGGGTCGGAGACCAATAAAAAATTTACTTTTGACTTTCAGAAGAAGTGCTAGACAAGCAACATGTACTGCGTAGGACAAACCAGGAAAAAGTGTTCTGTACAACTAAACGAACATTATTTGTTCATGCAGAGACACAACCCATGTTATAAAAGAAGACCAAAGGTTCAATATAAGAGATAAACATACTGGCACGTGGATACGGAAAAACAAGCGAAGAGTTTCCTTGAAGTCTGGGACTCCCATCGACACAGTGAACTAGACACTTAAGACCAAAGAATCGAGAACCTAAAAGTATAACTCAAACGAGACAGAGCCTCAAAGAATTGGATCTGTGGAAGGGGAAAACATTAGGCAAAAATCAAAGTTAACCGGTTTCGAGCAGGAGGTTTAGAAGTCAAGAGCCAGCTGTATGATGGCTGAACAAAATTTGGAGCGAACAGGCCTAACGAAAATATTTCTGATCATAATCAGAAATCAACTCCGATCAACTTGTACAACTGTAACACAACTCGGATCGTTTACGCCAAAGCACTGCTACTGGTGCATTCCCACCATTAGTGGAGAAAAACTTGCAACAAAACTGCCGAGCTCAACATGAACAAGTTCGTCGGAATTATCACTGTTCAACTAAATAAAATCGCTCAGCTGTCGCACCAATTCGGCACCTAACTGCCATGCCACCAGAAGGAAGCACGAGGGCTGAGATACTTCCAGGTTACCCAAACCTAGACAGGGGTAGTCGAGACACAGAGGTCGGGTTCGAACCACGGACCTTCTGGTCGGTAAATCTGCGCTCCAACCACTGAGCTATCTTGCCCCAGTTTATCCTGTGTACCATTTTTACATGTTCTGTTGAACACTGGTATGGGAATTTTTTCCTCAAAGTTAACTTCTGAAAAGTAACAGGTTCTCATACACTACTAATCAGCCAAACCAGTTCGGGATTTTTTAAAATAGAAACAAGATCCCCAAAATCATCAACGGTTGCCGTATGGTTGCGGAAGCACCGTTATGGACCCAAATCATTCCCGCGCATTTTGTTCCTGCTTAAAGACGTTTCCCCCGGCATTTTAGTCGGCACACTGAGAAGCGTGTTAATGAGAAGGCTTTTCTCGAGGAGACATATGTTGCTTTTCACAGATCGGGTTCTTCTGATACTCAGCAACTATTTCTAAAACTGAAGGAGATTAACTAGTACTCTTGAAGCTTACTAGTATGCAAGTGTTCCAGACATTCCATTTTTCAGGACCATCACATAAGATGTGTTTCGGAAATATGCTCAAATTCAGGCATTGAATGTTGGTGTACATTTGTAACTGCAACCATTTTGAGAAAGCTTTTCACAGATAAACCCTCGATTGTAATTATTCCGTTCACTGTACGGTCCGAAACAACCGCAATTACGTATGCAAGCAATTAGAGGAGTACAGTCAGTGCGGTTTTAAAATGCACTGCTCACGAAATGAGACGAAATTCGCGTTTACCTTGGTCAACTCTCTGGTTTGTTCTGGGTAACATTTGTAACAGATTCCTTCATGCAAAAAGAGGTCATCGAACCTTGAGTGCGTTTTCCTTCAGGGATAAAAATCTCAACAAATTTAATCTAAAGAAAAAGTAAATAATCTAATTTTGCGCTGAAAAATGCAGTAAAAAGTGGTAGTAGTACAATAATGACCGATTATGCTCCACTCGGCACGCTGTTTTTTCGGTCAGCTTCAGGCATTGTATGTTGTCTACTTCGTCGCCAAACAGCTGTTGTCTCTAATCTTCTTCAGGATTCGTTAATTGGCAGTTTCTTGTTTTTAGCAAGTTGCCGTGCTACAGAAAGGCTTGGGTTACCTCAGTTGTCGGCGATTTTTCACTACGCTGCAGTCGGAGAATGAATTAAACCAATTAGACTTTGTGGTATAGTTTTACTCTACCTACAAGCACATAGGTTTTTTGGTGCATGTCAAACACTGCATTTGAGAAGAAGCCGGTGTTCTAAACTTCAAAACCATGATGTCCACAAAATACATGCCCATTGTCAGTTGGATGAGTCCAATCACTTTAATGTCAAACGAGTATACACCTGAAAACACAAGCAAATCAACAAGAAAAACATTTAGTTCATAATATGTAAGGATGAAAAACCAGACCGTTTATATTATGTGCGATTCCGATTGTTAGTGATTGAAAAAAATGCAGCTTTAAGAGAAAAAACGGTGGGGTAAAATGAGCAAAGGGTTTTTGTTGGGGTATGCGCTAGTTCAACTGAGTAGTAACTGCCTCATGGCCAATACCTAGATGCAGCAGTTTCGATGCACCGTGTAAAATCGATGACTGATTACAAAAGCAACCAAGTGTGCTGAATCCGGATCGCCCGCCATTGCGGGCGACAACAGAAGAAGAGGTTGGAAGAGGCATATAACTCCGATTGTCTTCCTGGCGAGATGGCTCAAGCGGTTAGAGCGCGAATCTACTGACCGGAAGGTCCGTGGTTCGAATCCGATTCTCTCGAGCCTCTCGACTTCCCCTGTCTAGGCCTGGGCAACCTGGCAGTATCCCAGCTCTCGTGCTTCATTCGGGTGGCATGGCAGCTAGGCACCGAAAGGGTGCCACAGCTGAACGGTTGTCTTCCTGTAAACTAATTTTTGAAAAAAATAAACATAAAAGTTGCAATCAGACCTTCATCCTTTATGTAAAGACAGTCTGTCCTATTTAATCCTTACTGGAAGTCACCATCAATGCGCCTCTCACTAGTCCTCAGGATGACTCAAACCCGTGAGCTGCTGGTAGTTTAACATCATACTATTCAGCCAATGATCGGCAGTGGCCCTTACTGGCTTGAACCTAAGCTACAGTAACACTCATTCCTTAATCAGATGATTGGCTTCTCGTGTGGCTACCTCTCAAAAGAAAGGCCCACGTGACTTATAATATTTTCCCTTCTAAAGAGGTTACCACTGGGTGCATGTGAAAAATGGCGGACAACTCCAAAGAGAACCACAAGAAAAGAAGACCATTACACTTCGTCTCATGGACGTTTTCAATACTACTTACCGTGCACAACGAACAAACGACATATTCTGCAGCACAGTTTTCCTTCCATTTAGTGATCCACCATGCGAATTCTCCGTCTTTAATACGATGCTACATTTGGGCTTAGTTCCTCAAGATGTACTTTATTCATTCCTCTGCCACCACCCATTTTCATTTGCGCATATCCCGCATTATTTAAACGTTTGACTTGTGGGTACCTCCGGGTAATCAGATAAACTCCTCTCATAGACGGGTCCTGAGTTTTCTATAGATCTGCTTGTTACAGTGAGTCTGATTGGGGTGTGCTGGAACTAACGTTAAATATCTAGTTGAGTTCGTGTCACCTTAATGACCCTGTTGTGGAAAAGCTGTCCGTAAGCACCAGCAGTAGCAATTTCACAATTGCAAGGCGGCTCCGTCCGAGGAAAGAAAAGAGGACGCAGAGTAAATTTATTGTACATAAAAGTTCCCTTAGCTCCACCGAGAATGAAGAATTTTCAACTGTCCTTGTTGTCTGGTATTTCCTGCATCAGTCGTCTAAACCAAATTTAGTTCACTGGCCTAGTTAAGTAGTATCTATGTCAGAATTTGATGAGTTATATAAACGGATCAACTTCTACAGGGCGTTGTCGGCCTCTTCTGTGGTCACGTCTTTGTTTTCATCGTGCTGAATGGTCCTGTCCGAACCAGTCTCTCCTCTGGAACTTGTTGTGTTTCTGAGAGTTGTACTTCCCTAATTCTAGAACTTGAGTTGTAACCTATTGTCACTGCCGAAACTTACCTCATCTCTTGAAGTAAACAACCTTCGATACCGACCTGTTCGTAGACATTTTCCATCGACCGAAAAATTACCAGATTAGTGATTTTATCTAAGTTTGGCATTTCGAAAAGCGTTGACGACTACATCCGGATGCAGTGTGGCCAAAGAAAGCTCGCGAATGACCTGGCATATAGAAAAGCAATATTTCATATGCAAACGCTGGTTTTCGACACTTTCTCATGCGTTGTTAAAAAACTGAGCTATAAATTCCTGAATTTCCACTTTAAAGTGCAGATGACACATTGCTAAATGAAGGACTACTTCGGTGGGCTCAGAACAACCCGAGTCCAAAGACTGCAGAGCTTGTCCGGTCGTTTCTAAATGCTTGTATAAGCACGCAAGCCGGAGACTAAAACACCGAAGGCACTCTGGCGACTGACGCTTTTCCATCGCCTACGATGGAAAGTTTTCACTTATTCTTTCACCCACAAGTAGGGTGCTTTGGCCCTCGGATTTTTTTACTATCCACTGCAGGTGTCTGCTTAACCTCCAAAGTCTTTCTCAAGAGTATTTTGTAACAAAACGCGGCTTGATTGGCTGTAAATGGGGCTACAGCATTTTGCAAGACCGGAAAATATCGATGCCTTTTAATGCATTGGTCAGAATTGTGGTAAACACCTTCACCACAAACCTAAAGATGTCAAAGAAAAAAATATAAGCCGCCCTTGGACTCAGTTTATTTCCGAAACGTAGAAACCATCTTTCGAGGCCTTCAAAGACAACTAAAGAAGCCTAACTGCAAGTTACAGACCCCTTATGGGAACCAACTTTATGCATTCAGATGTCCTCGATTTTCTAAGCACTTCAAATATGGAGGTAGCATTTGTCCTAGTTTAATATTTTTTGAGCGATATTCATCAAAAATTGTTTGTTACTATTGCTTCCCAAAGAGTTTTACGTCTTCCTTGAAGCTGAATGGTTTCTTGCCAGCGGTCCTGGCAGTGTACTGAGAGCCTCGTACTGTAGAGGACTGGTAGTTCACCCATTTTGTGAAACTATTTAAAAACAAATGAGGTACCCACAGAAGCAGCAATTCCTTTGGATGGGTACACCGATCGACTTAAATTGGCTAAAACCGTGAGTTCTTCAACTTGATCGCGTTCTAGTATTCGTTGACCTAAGATCAAAGGGTGATTATAACCTGGGGTCTCCGTGTCCCACATGTTGGATGCACCAAAGTTATTGGTGATCTTTTTTTCAGTGCAAGCTAAGGTCCTCACGAGATGGCGTGTCTGACAGAGATGGCTAGATTTCTGACATGTTATTCGTCATCCCGGTTGATAGGCTGTCACCCAACAGGTTAAGTGATCAGGTGAAATCTTATCACGGTCATACCTTCTCCGTTTGAAGTAACACACTGTACACGGCGAGATTTTCTAATCTTGTTTTCCGAGTTCCAACCGAACTAATTCGCCCAGAACTTGTGCGTGTGTACAACGAACAGTACAAGCACCAATAAAACTGAGGTTTGAAACAGAAAAAATTCATTCCCTGCCTCCATTTATACAAATATGGACATTACAGGCAAATCAAACTAAGTCGCTTCTCCAGGTGTCGTGCAGAGCGACAAAATAAACCACTAATACCTAGACAACCGATTGGTGACTATATCATAATAGGAGCACTTACTAATAGTTGAGTACACCCCATCAATGTAAGCTTAGCACCTTAGGTACTAGTGAGTATGTGGTATAACTAAAATATCTGATTTAGTTGTCCAGGTTTCATTTTCAGTAGCATCATGCAACTTAAGCAAATATATGCTGATCATGCGTAGCTGTATCGAGGATTATTAATCAACCATGGGAATTAGTGGTGATCATAGAGAAGAGTACACCACTCACTTGGAGGTTTAACGTACGTATAACGCTCGCTAAGTACTGGCTACTTACCGACCCATTCACCTGCTCTATGAATTCCTGCAAACCATTTTTCATTACGTATATTTGGTTGATTCACACGAGATAGATTGGCGCCCACTCACCACAAGTGTTATTTTCACCCAGTAAGTTTTAATACATTTAAGCGAATTCCGCCACTGATATAAATTATGCGGTAAATTTAGAAGACTCCCGAGATGACCCGAGAAAACAAATTCGACGTCATTCGTAGAAACATCCAAAAGGAACGCTCCTACTATACAGTCCATTCTATGGTTTACATGGATTGCGCGGTTTCCATTATTCCATGCAGTTTTCAGTAACTTCTTCCAAACCTAATGGCTGAACCTTTCGGTCCATAAACTTCGAACACTGTAAGTACCGTTGTAAAAATGAGCCTCCTAATCCCCTTAACCGATCGGTGCACTCATGACCAATATTCTGGGTTTATCCAAGATGCGACCGTAAAAATCATCAAACGACTCTGCTTTCACTCAAAGCTACCTGGTCGGGTATTGAGGGTGTTCTTCTTCGCATTTCGAGCATTGCTTGAGCATGACTGCTTATGTTTGTCTGCCGCTCACCTAGTCAGCCAATAGACCATGAGGTATTGCCAAATTGATACACTTCATGAACAGTTCTGTCGAACAGAGCAGAACTTATCCTCTGAGGAACAGCAGATGGATAAACGTTCGGGACAGAAGGGATTCGGATCACCATAATGGTGAACGAATACCGAAATACGCATAACTGAAACGGAAAGAGAAACACCACTAGACTAGACTGCCTCCCGTGGCTTCTCGAGTAGCAGACTAATGTTCTATTGAACTACACAGCTACTCAAGAATCTGGCCTACACAAACAAGCGATAAAGGTTTGTCGGAATGGCGTGAAAACCGCGTGCTTATATACAATATGGGACAGCATCTGCGACAACGTTTAGCCAGTGAGCTAGTGGTCACGCTTTCATACCCTATTCAACAATGCTTTCCTTTTCGTTTGCATTATTTCTGCTCGAGGAAAACAGTCCGACAACACAATCACGATTTCCTACTTCCTCCACTCAATACTCTTCAAATAAAGAACAGCATTGCGTGTTGTCACCGGAAGCCGAATTGGTTGCAAGCGCTTTGTAAGTTAAGCTTTGTCTGCGGTTTTGAGCTGAGCACTTTGCTTCTTCAACTCCGTTCTTGTGTTTGTTTTGCAAAAATGACGTTGAAGTGTTTAACAAGGCTGTGGAGTGAAACAGTCCTATCTAAGGCTTTATGCCCTGTATGTGTAAACCAGAAAGATAAAGTCAGTATTGAAAAAAAGTGGCAATACTTCGTCAGTCAGGCTCGTTTGCTTTTCCACTGTTCACTTCCCATCTCAGTCAACTCGTTAGGGAGACGAAAAGTCGTTCTTTTTTCTATCGCGAAGGGCGACAGCGAAGTTTCTTGTACAGCTCAAGTCATAGTAAACCTTTCTGACTGTCTCGAATGTGTCGGTAAAAGTCAAAACTCTCAGGATTCATCCGGTTTTTCTGTCGGAACAGTTGGTGAAATCCAGTCAAAAAACCAATTGGACGACAGATAGACGTTCGACGCTTGCCTGCTAACTGCCGTGCTGAGTTAGAATATGAGGGCCGATGACGGATGTGAAACTTGAGGTACTCTAAGGAAGTTATAAACCCTGGGGTAATATAAAATTTCGAACCTCTATTTTACCTAGAAAAGCTCGTCTTGGACATCATCGGTGTATTGGCCAGCACAGAGCAAGCCAAAGTATTTCAACTTCTAGGTCATTCGGTAACACATACAGAGTGAGGCATTTGGTTCTCTTTCAAACAAAACTCACATTTTGAGGTAGTGAGCTGCCTGTAAAATGGCACAAATCAAACCTTACCACTTCACTCATGCATCAGTGCTTTCGACAGGACCTTTTTCACCCAGCAAGATTACTGCGTGGTTGCATCCGTCATGACCAAATTCATCAGTTATCCGGGTTGCTCAAGCATAAAATAGCTGGGATCTTTTTGGTGAGGATGGAGTGTGATTTGGCACCTGTGATTTGTCAGTTCAATGGTAGTTACCATGAGGTTTGTTGGTTGGTTTGACGGACCTCTGAAGGCAATTCACAAAGGCTGATATAGTCTTTGGCGCAAGACAACCGCAATCCTTAAACCGACAGTAGCGGATTGTTGAACACCGAACACTAGCTTGGAACGTACTATAGGAATGACCCCAAATTACCGTCCCAAATATTGTTTCGAGGCAGCCTTTGAAGGGCCTTTCCCAGTAGTACATACCGGCGGGCACCAAAGATCTCCCCATCATCCATTCGGTTTACTGCTTCTGGGATTATTTGTGACCCTCTTCACGTTTACTACTGAACGAAATAACTTACTAGTTAACACTCGAAAACTTTGCCATTGTGTTGAGTCAACCAGTAGATTGTCTACTGAAAAAAATCCTAAGAGTTTATTCGAGATTCCGGGCCTCTTTTCCATCAAAGTTACGGTTACCCAGGATGCGTGAATATGGCTTGGTGTCTCTGAACGGCGGCTGAATGAAATTATGCTCTCGTGTAGCTGCATGACATCCGGGTGAAAATGAACACCTTGTAGACAAACAACACGTCTTGCTATTCGTATGCAGGGTTGCTCTGAGCCGATCAAGACTGATACGGTCCCGACTCTTAACTGGCAGAAGAGTCCGGTCTGCTCACCCGCAAATCTTCATCCGAAAATATTGTACAAACTCTGACCACGAGTTGGCCCTAAGCTTATCTGACATCGACGCTAAGCATTTGACCTTGTGGCCCACGGATTTCTTTGTTTCCCCCTTGCTCTCAAGTATATACGTGAGTCCACCAAACCGTACACTTACCTAGTGTTGTGTGTCAGGTAGAATGGTCATATATTATGTAGAATATATGGTGGAACCCTAGGAAACAAACTTTCTTAGTTACCTAAGTGTGGATCCTGTAATCCTTCAATTCCGATAGTCTAACGTTTACCTTAAGGCAGACCTACCAAAGAGCACACAAATGGAATTTCTACTTTGTAGCATTCAAACAGTATCGTTGAACGCCCATTAGAGTTTCCTACATCTTTGTGATAGTGCTCTGCAAACTATGTAACATAAAACCCTCGACTCCAAAGTGTTTTAATCAGCTTCTTGTTACCTGCGTTTCGGTTTCGCACGCCTTCTGAGACTGCTATTTCTAGATGTGGTTAATATATTTTCCAAGCATACAGAAGCAAACAGAAGCGCATGCCCTTAGACTAAAGCAGTTGATGTTGGCTGACATCAAACATTTCTGAATAGACACAAAAGACTACCCGAGCCCCTCTCGGCCCATTGATTAATCAGTGGTGCCAAAAATGAGACATTGTTTGAACATCTATATCTATTCGAAGGTTTTCAAAATCTAGACATTCTTGGTTGCGTTTTCAACCGACTTCATGCGATCCGATCCGACAGCGTGTCTTACACTAGAGAACATTTTGTTCACCACCTAAGCAAGTTACAAAAATCCACCCCTATGGAATACTACACCTAAATGTCAAATTCCCAAAACACGTAAGTCAACCGTTTAGTTGGTTAACCCTGGATGGTATGACATTTGCAGTATCCATCCGACAATTCCATCCTCTGTTTTCATCTTTTCATCGAAATTAGTAGTGACCACTTTTCGGGCCATGAATGCACGGTTGGGGCAGTTCGAAACTTCATAGCAATTTGTTCGATAGCTTGGAATGGTGAAAACGTGCGGAAGAATTCGTTGAGCCTGCACAAAAGTTCAAATAGTAATCCATAGTTCGCTGAATAGGGCCTTGATATTTCCGTCATTTAATTGGTGAATCCAAAAGGATTAATGGGAGAAAATGTTCTTATTGACATCTCATTAGGAGGATACAACTAATAATGAACGCTTGAGTCTGATGAACTTACTGGTTAAAAACTAGAAGTCGTTCCTTATTCTGACTCAGTGACAAAGAAAAAAACTCACGGATGGGCCGTTGTAAGTCCAACGCACTAACTTGCTTCTTTTATGGCGTAAAATTTTCTTCAGCCGCTTTTTTGTCCATAATGGGTTTTAGCAGACACTTTCTATCCTCAGGGGCTTTTCCCTGGATCCATATTAGCTCAACCAACTGGGTCAACATATCTCTCTCACTCGCTTTAACTGTTCCAGTGTTTGGGTGTTTTAAGTTGTGCTCAGATCTAAACGTTCGTCTCCAAGAAGGTTGCCAAGTCGCTGTGGATAGCTAATCAATTGTGTTAGTGTCTCGTCAGGTTTGTCGGCCCCGCCATGTCGGGGTACCTGATCCCATCTGATTCGTCATTTGTATACCGGAACTAACAGTTGTATTTAGGTGGCACGTAGAAGTGTATATGTGGCATGAGAAGATCCCTGAAAGTTCACAAACTACATATTACTGGTTTGGGGTTCGTCAAATAAGAATAGCCTTTTCACACCTGATATAGCCGACCCCCAGTTTGAGCAAGAAGACTGTGGGTTCATCTTCGAGCTCATTAGCATTTTAGAATTGCTGGAAGTAGAGACTCGACAGAGCGCCTAGAAAGCGATACATAATTTGCATCTTTTCGCGTTGTTTCAAGCAACTTAAATAAATAAAACTTTAGCACTTGTCTTTACAGAACTTTGAAGCAATCTGTGTTCCAAACAGTGTGACGAAGAAGAAAATTTTGGTGTTGACCGCAGCAGCTGGAACAAGAGTAGCATCAACTCAAAAACACTCCTGGGGCGATTTGTGTGGTGCTCTCTGATTGCATCTTAAATTTGACCGAATAAAGACATAACTTGGTTACTTGGCTTATAGTGTTCCTTTTTGTCTGAGCACTGGGTATGGCGTTCGAAATAACAGCATGTGGCGCTGAGCAATATCTACGGACGATTAATCTAAGTACAGTCAACCCCCTAGATGCTGGGCACCAAAAACAGACAGAACGTTCCATTTCTCCATGTAAAGCCTACCTTCGGAGGGGGATTTTAACGCTAGGTTGTTATGAAAGGGGGGGATGCTTCCGATGACATTCTGTTAGAAAACTTGCTCTTCTGAAGTGAATTTTCTAGGGATTACCATATGTAGAAACTTTGAGCACTCGTCAGGCAGCATCAGGAATGGAGAACAACGCCACCTGGTTTTGTCAGTGTTTTGACAGGACATTCATCCAGTTGGGTACCACATAAAGTACTCAGAAAAATGTAGGTTTTTTCCCACAGACGCTGTTACTGAAGCAATCAGGTTCCAAACGAACAGGCGGAACAACGGGGCTACTTTTCCTCTACTTTTGATAATTATTGGGTCAAATGAACACAATTACTAACGCTACGTTTAAACCTTTTGAAATTCATGGAACCGCTTGAAAACCGTTCATCGGTACTTAGCATGCTAGTGACATATTTTCATCTCAAAGATCTATTGTAGCACTTCTGGGTTACCTAATTAGCCCACATGGATTGGAATACAGGCACGCGCGGCTGCAACACTGATGGCCAATGTTTTCACTTCCCTAACTTTCTTTGAAAATTAGTGTATTCAGCACATGTTGGAGACCAAAACCGAAAAGTTTATTCGTTTATCTCTGCAAAACAAACCTGAACGTCTCATGGATACATCCGGCAGTTCTCACAACTGCAATCCATCTTACCTGACCATGAATCGGAGGCCAAAAACGATTTGGCTGTTACGTGTCCAAAACGATACTGCGAATTTGTCCATCCAAAACATACGCCCATTAGATACGTAAAATTAACGGACAGGAACAGTCAATATGTCCACGCAAAATAATATACGTTATCCTGGAGGCCACATGGATTTTGGATTTGCGCACTGAAGAATTTAGTATGTGATAGGATAAAAGTTAAGTATCTCCAATTTTGTATTCTTGTCTCCAACCTTAATGAATGTAATGGAACGGCTTTTGGTCAACATATGTTGGAAAACAACAGAACAAGGCCATAATTTTCGGTAACATATCTCAAGTTGAAAAAGCGGACAGGCAGTGAGTAATGCAACATTGCAGGACAATCCCTGAAGCTCAGCTGAATCGCAAGAGTTTCCGGTAATAAAATCCTAACCATTTCGCCTTAAAACCTCGGTATAGCCATTTGAGAATCTACTAGTGAGTTTTGGGATGACATTTAGGTGGAGATGCCGCGTTCCGCTCCTACAGGCTCCATCCACTCCATCCTCGAGTCAGGGAAGGTTGTGTCTTCAAACTCGGCTTGCCGGCCTATTCCAGTGGCTCGAAATCTAAAAACTGGCGTTGGGAGCACCGGTTGACCAGTCCCCAAGCTTCAGTGACAAAATAGCAGCCGACCTTGGTGAGATTAGATGTGTGATCTGCTGGCTTGTCCTTTTGACCGTTTCGTGACCGTGACACTGAGTGCCAGTAATGACTACCCCGGTACCCAGTTGAACGAGACAGAGTCACGAAATCCTAACACTGGTGTTGATCTCCTCGTCCACGAGCTGGATTGTCCCAGAAGCAGACGTCTTGGACTGCTGTCAGTGTGGATCTCCGACACTTTCAAAGGACACAGAAAGTCTCAATTTTAGATCTAGAGAGACTAAGAGTTGCGGGTCAAGTTGGCCTAAGGTGCAAAATCACTTGTCTTGAAACAAATCTACTGTTACGCGGAGTCCGCAGTAGGACAGCTTCGTCCCTGTTGATGAAGGGAAAATCCCTATGGACAGATGAGTATGACTGCCGTTTCGGGGAAATCAATTTAATTTGACAGGCTGTCATTTTATCGGATTTTTCGTGAAATTCTTAATTGAAAAATCAGTATCAATGGTAGATATCCAAGGCTGCGGGCATCTGTTGCTGCAAGTCAGCGCCATCAGGCGGAAAGCAACGGGACATCTCTAAAAGAAATAGCGACGTATCTCACCTAGTACATCATCATAGTTTCCAGCCCATGACATGGACTGCCCAAATGCAGCTCTAATCTCGGGTTGATTAAGAACCTAGCGTACAACGATGCAAACCCGCATAACTCGAAGATTCAGTATGTAGCTGCCGTAAAATAAGAGCGCCCAGATCTGTCACTGTCATCCAGATAACCGCTAATACGCTCTCGAAGCCTTTATATAGAGTCTTTAAGGCAAAACGATCCGCACTTTCTATTAAAAACTTCTTCAAAGGGACGGCGAGATAATGATGCTAGGTCAGTATCAGTCATCGAGGGATATTCTGTTCCAGGTGAGTCTCTCTCAAAACCAAATTGATTTGCAAATGAGTGTATTTCTTGGAAATATTCTGTACTGTTCGGAAGGCATGACTTTTATCGTCCATGTAAAGCAATTAGAATGAGAAGGCAATGACCGTGTGTATGGAACCAAGAGAACGAAAACCTAAGGTATATGACAACCGCTGCCTCGCACTGTCGACCTGCCTAAAATGAATACTTCCGACATTGAAGAGGTCCTTTTGTGCAAAGTCGTGAAAAAAGGCACCCACAATTCATTTATTTCATGGTTTTTGTTCCTTGTAGCAAGTGGTAAAGTAGACAAAGCTTAGGAAAGTTGCATTTCTGCACTGACTTTTCTTATTTTATTTACAAGAGGAATCCACCTTTAGGATTGTCCGGCTAATTCAGGTTATCCGGTTGTGTGGAATCCAGCTCAACAGCAAAGAAATGGAACAAGGCAGCAGGAGTGTAAGCACGTTTTATGCAACAATTGTGCTTTAAACAGCAAACGGCGAGCGCAGTCTAAACCGAGAATTCCTCAAGAAGCACTACAGCAAACGATTTTGATTTTGGATTTGTTTTCCACGGTTTGAAAATGACATCCTTTGAAAATCCGCAAATAGAATCTTCCGTTATGTGCGCTGAGCAGTTACTAGACTTCAATTTCTTGTTGACAGACTCTCTCAGAATACGAAGAATTCAAGCAATCCAGCGCACTGCCTAGACGAAACAGACCACCCGTAAAGATTCTGGAAACATTGTGACAGCCCACGACCGGTTTCGCCCTTCTTGGGGCTCGTCAGGTAGGAGCAGTATCCGAGTTTTGGTCAACCTTACGTTTGAGATGAGCCCAAATTCGCAAAATACACCCACTTACAAGCTAACTTGTTTTTGACGACAGAACTCTCTGAATCTTGGTAAAATCTCTCGCTTGTGACACTCATTGTTCAGGTGCAACGAAACTTATCGTGGGATGTCAGAGTTTTCACCGATCTTACGAAACTAGTGTACTGTTTTCTGGACTTGACGGTCGCAGAACAGTAATCCCACTGAAAATAAAGAAAGCTTTGTTCTGAAACTCTTTCTGGCTTATCCCACAGGAAACCTCTTTTCAGAGTAATGACCGCACTGTTCCGCTGCTTCCCCATTTTTGAAACGTTTGCTGCACCAGTTTTTCAAATAGAACAGTGCAGTGATGTCCTAAGAGAATTTAGAGCAGTTGCCAGTGGCATAACTAAGAAGCTGTCATTTTAACAACAGATCAAGAGTGGCGCTCGCCAGAGCTGCTTTTGAATACTCTTCAATAAGCTCCACTTTGGGATAGTGAAGTACGCTCCTTCGTATGACATTACTCATTAGATCGACCCAAACTTTGGACAGCTCATTACGGTTTTGGCCGTACTTGGGCCTCATCCGGTGAGCGGTTTTTCGTACGTTGTAACCAGATTTAACGGAGCTTATACACTGAGAAGTTGATTGAATTTAAGCTAAATCTTAACTTAATTTGCAGGTAATTGTTCGTCACAAAATTCGTACGACTTGCCGATCAAGAAGGAGAGCCGTTTGATGCGATTTCGAAAACCAAGCTAGTCAGTTAAGCTCTAGAGAGAAAGGAACCATTATTGGGTAGTCCAGAGCTTTATCGATTTCAGAGGTGATGAGTGAAACTTGCGGTGTTTAGTGAGAGTTTTTCAGAAAACACATGATGCGAAAAACACGTATGATTTAATCAAGTAAGCAGAATGAGATCTAACCGCTTTCTTCGGGCAGTACCATATTGGGCCAACAACTCACTTAAAATGTAAATGCTTGCAGATCTGACACCATCCCTTTTAAGCTTCACTCAGTGCTCCTTCAACTGGATGTTTGCGTGGAAGTCTGTGTAACTAAATGCTATCGATCTGTTCTAGTGCAATGCTCCCTGTTCATGAGGAGGCAAAAAAAGCTGGTAGCCAAGCATTTCGCACTGCGAATTCTCCATCCTAGGAGCGTCCTTCTAGATCTAAGTACAAAACCAGTAGTGGGCTGTCAAAGGGTTTTATGTAATCTCATAAGTAGTACTCTGTGTCAAAAAATATACTCATACACGATATCTTGATTATCGTGCCAGGTAAAACATTGTGCAGTAAATTCAGCTACATCACGACAGATTCAGCTGCGATTCATCTGGGTCGTTCGTTAACACACTTTATTTGAAAATAAGCATATTTCACCACTTAAGTACAATTTGCTGTTCAGATGGGGGAAAAAGTTGACGGCAACTCGAGGCCAAGGTCCATTTGATGGGTATCGAAAGTGGCGAAACCAGAGGTTCGCCGGCGACAAGTCTCAGGCGAGGAAAGCAACTTAAATTCTATCATTTACATTTCAATGACCAACAGAATTCTAGTTGTTTTTACATAATAGTGGCCTACAGGCCTAGAAACACAATTCGGAGAGTACTGTCAAAATTAAATGGAAAAATAGATAAAACAGAAAAGACTAATGTCGTTCACGGACTTCAACGCAAGGACTGTGAGAGACAGCACGAGAAAAAATGACAAGAAACTACCAAACAATGAAAACAAACTTACTGATATGAAACACTGTCAATTATCACTCGCTTACTTACGTGACGGTCAAAAAGAAGGCGGGTTCAAGTGGATGAAGGCCAGTATATTGAATGAAACAGGAGCAGAGGAATGTAAATATGTGGGGGCATTGTACTTCACTGACAAGTTACCAAACAAAAACACTGAGATTGAGCCCGTCTACTGACCTCTGAAGATAGTAGAACTCCCGAACCACCAAAAACTGAACAGCAAGCGTAGCCAGGTGGGGCCAATAGATGTAAAAATAAAAAATCAACTGGACCAGAAGGTAAATCGCTCAAAACAAGCATTGCAAAAGTCATCAAACAAACGAATCAAACAGACAAAACAACTAGAATCAGCCAATCTGGCGTGACAGAACACTGAAAATTGCCAAATAGCCAGCCATAATGAAGGACGTAATTTATCGAAAACTGACTTTGGTCAGGCGGCCAGTCAAACGCCAGATAGAGGGACCACAACGCAATTCAGATCGCGGAGGGACCAATCAAATCATCAGCGAGATTACTTTCAAACAGTTATTCTTTGTAAGAAACGTGAGCGCAAGCTGGGAGAGAGGAGATGTTTGTCGAGCACCAGAAAGTTCCCTCTACAGATGACGAAACCAAGGCAATAGAAGAGCTATCTGGACAGCTCAACAATAAACTGTTCAACACGCTTAGGTGCTTATGGTAAGAGAAGATGTTCCCGAAGACAGAAGCCTTCCAGAAAATGCGTAATACGGTGATAATCTAGTTCGAGCCTCGGAATGCCGCGGCGAAAATGTTGCCCACGTGAACCGCACTTACTGACTAGACCATGGGCTATACAATGTCATAACAAGAAAGTCTGCTGCCTCTACTCTAGGCTCTTGTTCCACGGCTCGGTTGCCGTTTTCTTCTAATGCCAGAGGTCGACTGCTGTGTGACTCTATGATTTAAAGTTCCCTTATCAAATAGCTGTTTCCATATTGGCAGAACACGTATGTGACCTAGAGTATGTACAGAACCTCAAACCCACCCACGTGGACCAAGGTTCCTTCTGGTGACTCTGGATTAGTCGGCTGACAGCAGTAGACACGGAATTCTCAGTGTTTACCTTGAATTGAATCTTTATTTACTTGAACGTATGAAACCTTAGAATGCGATGACTTGGTGGGAAATCCTTGTAACCATCCTTTCGTCCAACCACATATCCTCCATTATTAGATGAGAATGGTCCGTAAATTGACTGCACGTAAATGCGAGGTGGCCGGGTAGCTCGTTGCGAACCTCCTCTCGCTTTCTCTCTCTTTGGCTGTAAAGTTGTGGTATCACACCGACCAAGGGAGGTGATAACCTTCCTCCACGGTTGCAGTTAACATAAAATCGGTGGACCGATTGATGGTGCGTCGGCGCGCATCCGTTTTAGTGGCCCTGGTGAGCTGCACTGTTTCGTTTTTGTGCCATCATAATCAATGACAGAATGTTTTGCTAAAGACGCGCAAGCGCCACTCATAATCAGTCCATCGGCTTCTGGGAACCTCACAGGTGTGGGTACATACTATACTGTAGTCTGTATTTGGTCAGAGGCCAGTAACATCGGTAAAGCTATCCTAATTCATCGGGTCTTCTTTCCACTTGTAAGTCATTCTGTGTGTGTTTTACTTTGAAAGAGGTTACCAGTGGTGCCCGAAAAGCTGAAAATATCGATATCTCACTCAGTGATGTCGCCTTCTGAGTCCAAACGACAAGGATTCAGATCTTATCCAGCAATTGCGCACCATTGTATGTCAAGACATCTTAGAAATCCTAATTACCTATATAATTCTGTGGTAAGCTGTGTAATCCTTCGGAGGTAATACATCACACAGCTATCAGCCACTCATCACTATCGAGATGTTCGGCTGGGTAATCTTTGGGTACATAATGCAAGATCGCGTTCGCATGCTGACCCATATTCGCACAGTAGCCCGGTGTCTCTACCAAACCTTTCGGTCGGGTTTGGCTAAATACTGACAGCGAAATATGATGAACATGATGAAAAGTGTGGTTGTCCATCTTCATAATTTTCAGTCCAAAGTGACCAAGATCCGGTTTGCTTACATAATCTCCTCCCACCGTTTATACATACATTCTGCATCAGTATGCAGTCCAGGATTTGCCATCAACTGTGTTCCACAACTATCCACGGAAGTCTATTCAGTTCTCATGAAGGAAGCTACTCACAAGGTTGCTGAAAACTCTTCGACAGCCCACGACCGGTTTCGCCCTTCTTGGGGCTCATCAGGTAGGCGCAGTCCCCGAGTTTCCGTCAACCTTATGTTCTACTTGAACCCAAATTGGACTGATTTCGACAAATACACATTCAGTTGAAGAACATCATAAACGAGAGACTCACTTGAGTCTCCCGTGAAAACCAAATTGATTTGCAAATGAGTGTATTTGTCGAAATCAGTCCAATTTGGGTTCAAGTAGAACATAAGGTTGACGGAAACTCGGGGACTGCGCCTACCTGATGAGCCCCAAGAAGGGCGAAACCGGTCGTGGGCTGTCGAAGAGTTTTCAGCAACCTTGTGAGTAGTTTACTTCATGAAAATATACTGCGATATCTCGAATATCGTACCAACTGAAACATGAGGCGGCCTGTGTGCAGCACATTCAGTTGAAGAACATCATAAACGAGAGACTCACTTGAGTCTCCCGTGAAAACCAAATTAATTTGCAAATGAGTGTATTTGTCTATTCAGTTCTGTTGTTAGGTCACTTCAGATGACCCACCATCCACCCACTCGACAAATCACCTGGACCTTACCAGACGTTTGTTTTAGCTTGGCCACTGCCATGGCCATCGTCTCACGTGACTGGCCACCAAACCGACCAAATCATGGAAACTTGACATTTCGGTTCAGCGCGAACTTCTTAAGAGTTTAACCATAAAAATCAAGCTATCATTATCTGATGTAGAAACCTGGAAAGCATTTTTACCAAGACAAACATATTCTTATTTGGAAAAACTGGTCTATGCTAAAAATACTTTTTGTCAACATCGTGAGAGCCGCTGCTTAACAGCGGAGTCTAAATGTTTCCTGTCACTTTTTCCATATTGATAAAAATTGCTGGGTAAATCTCTTTCTTGTTAAAACTCAGTCAAATCATTTTTTTCTGAAAAACAGACGTACGGAGATAGGATGGTGGTTTTTGCAATGACCAAACAAAGTACGAAAGAATTTTTTGCAATTTTGCTGTGTATGAAATGGTTTGCGTCGATACCAACATGATACCTACATGTCTGGTAATGAAATTTAAGGTGAACGTTGTAAGCACGAAATGACATGCTCGTGAAAGGGATGGAATCACGGTTGAGAGACCAGGTGACCCACCTACTTGCCAATTATTTCTGTTTCACGTGACTCCTCCATAAGTCAACGTCATGTCTTTGGTCGTCAGACTTGTATTTTCATCTCTAGACCAATTGGTATTGCCCGGACGCAATTTCAAGCGCCCACGACGCTACCTGACTGTGACGTCCTGACGAGTGGGTCACTCGTTTGACGCAACCGGGACAGTTACTGGATCGTCTTTCGGGTAGACGGGCGAAGCAATCACATCGCTCGAGCGTGAATGCAGTCACCTGTCTAAACGTGATAATTCACTTGCGTCTAGCGTGCGCTGTGGGGTGGTGGTAACCCGTTGGTCTCGCATGTCAGATGTCCGGCACGACCAAGGATATATATTGCCACTGAGCTGTAACAAAAGAGAAGCTCCAGTCCACTGCTCCCACGGTTTGGTGTGGACTCAACAGAACAACAGTGCCAGAAAAGGAGGGGGACTATTCACGCGAGCTCTGTGGTGAGTGAACTCCGAGGAAAACGTCAGCGAACATTTGAATAAAGCAAGGGCATAATAGAAAGCATTGTTGAAGAGTATATACCATACCAACCGAACCAAAAATCCACAACTTAGTCAGGTAACCGGCTTGGTGATACCTGAAAACTATCCATCACCGAACGAATAAGTGATTGTCATGTAGATGAGGAATGCAACTGAAGCGAATTGTAAGGCCATAGTCAACTCAAAAGCACTAGTGGAGAAACAAGCATGTCTCTTCAATCAAGCGCGTATCATATAAAACTTGCGGAACATAGTTCTTCGCAACCAGAGTGAAGGTGAAAAGTTGAATTCAGCTCATACACACACAGCCAAGGGGTGCCGTGGCAGAAAACACTCTCTCCCCAAAAGTGGGTATCACAAAGTCTAGGTTCGGGCATCCTGGTAGTATCTCAGCTCACGTAAAACTATGATTCCTACAACTAAAAATACTGTCATGCCACATCCTACGGCAGCGAAGCATCGATGTTTGAACACTTATGTTTTGCTGTCGATGATGACGATGACAAGACGGGACATGGTACCTTTGAACAAAACTGAGTGAATATTGCCTCCACAAACACTAATCAGAGCTCATTTCATACCGAGGTTGGATGTTCCTTCTGAGGCACTTAATGCGGCGTTTTTATGTGGCTTTCATTTATTTTGAGACATCTCATAGGTTGGTGGAAAGCAACCTATGTAGATGTTGGCGAGTTGCATATTTCGCAGACCACTCCAGTTGGAACTAACCGACGTGCAAGGGAAATGGAGTGAATGGGTTATATCTAGACAGAATATGGAATCTGCATATTAGGAATCAACGTGCATGGGTTTGTGTCTTCCTGCAGCAAGACAAATGCTATCAGAAAAAATGAATGTAAATTTCCAAAGTGAGTAAAAACGGTCACCTGAGCGAACTGACTAATACAGCGGAATGGTCAGTGTGTCGACCGGAAAACGTAAACGATCGATATGCAAATGCCCGCCACACTTTCAGGTCGCAAATTCGATTGTGAATATTGGTAACGAACAGCACCGTCGGGCCACCAACAATCGGATATTAGATATTTGATTAGGTCACTGAATGTATAGTACAGTAACGGGGTTATTATCTCCAGAAATTTGAACTTAGTTCACTCTTTTGCTTTAAGGATTACTGTACGCAGCATTTGGGATGATGTAACTAGCTGTGCTATAACTTAACAGCCAGCAGTCATTTGTACAGTGGCAAGTGACAAGCGATGGGTTCGCTTGGTAGGAAATATAACGTTTCTACCTAAATTGGAAAGACGGATTGAAGAGTACGAGGTATCCACACTAGGAAATGACAAGGCCTGTATCTTGCGCATCCGCCGGCCAACAAATTCAGCGAAAATGTTTTTCACTGTAACTGTGAAACAGAACGATTTTGATTCTCTAGAAAAAAATCTGTTCAGAAATCAAATCCTAGTTTGCGACAATGTAACCCGGATCATGTAACATGAAAAATACGTAAAAATACAAAAAATGAAAGATAACAGTGACATAACTGAAAAACTATCTCTTGATGTCGTCCTATTAAGAGAGATTTCGATATCGCCTTCGCTTGAAAGCTTTCACAAATAGTTTTGCCATACATTTACTGCGTCCGAAAATGATTGACAGTTTTTCAGTTAACGACTAATGTTTGGGGACACGCGTTGGTTTCTTCGTACGTATGTTGTACCCTAGGTTTTGAGAATAGGGTGGAAGATCAGACCACAAGTTGGTCAGCCCAACATTTTCCTGAGATAAAGCAAAACCAGTTGTTGATGACGTGAGAGGTGTGGAGCACCATTCAGACACTCTGATTACCGGTCTATTCATGGCAACGAGTGTTACTTTTAGATATTGGAACTCCCGTTGGGGGTCTCATTAATTGTTTGGTAATTCTACCTTACTTATTTCGTATGGCTGGAAGGCCTTCAGTTCAAATCACATCCAGAAAGCAGCGATTATTAAAGAATAAAGCAGCGAAAGTTCTATACAACAAAAATTAATGAAGTATATTTTGCCCGGATTTGTCTTGAACTGAGTCTTCGGTCAACCGGACTCAGCAGTGGAGTCATAACTTTATTGTTGAAATACCGTAGTTATATCGATGAATCAGACATAGAAAGATTGAAATCAAGACAACACCCGAATTCATCTTCATTCTCTAATGATGGCGAGTTTCCAGACAACAGTTTTACTCTTAATATAGAGGTGTATGCGCAATTAGAGAGTATGCGTACAAAAACTGAACAAGCAACTAGTCTCCTTGAGGGGGAATACAGTAGGCTTATAGGGATGAAACTGATTGACGGTGGAAAACAAATCGTTCGATTATTAGTACTAAAAGTTCGGCTGTGTAGGACGATTGTGAACTAATCAAATGAGTGAGATAAGGAACCACATGGTTTTCAAATGTTGACGTTCTTAAGTATAGACGCTCACCCGCGTTGCACAATGAGCGATCTGATAGGAATTCAGTCATATATTTGAGTAAGAAATATTGTCAATCATTTTTATAAAAAGATTTGTTTAGGCATTCAAATGTCTTTTATTTATAGTTACCACCAGCCAACTACGAAAAATTTTGTGGACGCTGGTGAAGGCCAAATGCATCGCTCGCTTATGATATTAACCTTTTTAGCAGTCCGTTGAAAACGACGGGCAAACACTATGAACTACTCGGCGAGGCGGTACAAAGTGTGAAATTTCAGATGACCTGAATGACAATTTGGGGAGGAAAACGTTGTGTTAGGGAACACAGGGTTGGAGTTTTGAAGAATACGTATTCGTGTCATGTCCAGCCAGAGATCATAGCATGTGGATATTTCACACAGTTAGCTTTGGACAAACGAAAACAAGAGTTAGTGCCACAATAGATGGAACAATCCCCAAAATATCTACCCCGCTTCATTTTAAAACAATTCTGGACGTGCTTAGCTGTAGGGCGATGTTTTGTGGTGTGTGGATTTTGTGTCCTATTCAAATAAGCTTCTGGTATTTTGTATTACGCTCTTCTATCAGAAATGTTATATGCATTGTGTGTAAACCGTACATGAAGAAACCGGATAGAAACAGTGAAAAAACTTCCCCTTAAGTACGCTGGCGAGGGTCCTGATGACTTTAGACCAATCCTAAGGTAGTGCTTTCGGTCGGTAAAGTAGTTGTACAAGAGAGACAGAGGACAGACTTCCATCCCAGCTTGTTTGTTCAGCAGGAGCTTTCCATCGGGTGAATTAAACATGGTACTGAAACCCAAGAAATGAACTGAAAACATTTTGTTCTGACGCCTAAAGCCTTTAGAATTTTGTCCTGGAGACGGTCCACCGTATCTGTGGCCGCTCAGCTCGTCATGTGCGCAAATTGCTGCCGGAAGTCCCCAAAAAGATCTTATAATGCCAGGTTATAACCGTGCTAACACCATCCACAAAACAAAATGCATAAAACTGGCCGGAACGTTCGTGGATCACCAGAATGATAGCCTTTTGATTTGCAAGGTACTGTGGTAATTCTCCATCCGTCGGCAATAAGGTATTACCATAAAAGACGAGTAAACAAATGACAAAATGGGACAAGAGTTACTGAGTTGTGGTTTTTTAACACCAGCGAGATGTCCTGTCCAACCCATTGGCTTTTTTTGCGTGAATTTTCACCAGTTCAAGATAATTCATCTCTCACAATAGAGTCTTTAACCATGTCCATTTGTGGCAAGTGTCAATAAGCTCACCGAGATCTTTGGCAGCCGCTGTGTGCCTGCTACTCATTTTTAAACAAGGACTGATGTAAAATACCGTCCTAGCAAATCAGCACCACTGAACGCCGAAAGAAGCTTGAACACCTAGATCCCGACATTGCGATATCTAACACTATCAGCCGTTGCTCCGGAAAACGCAGTGGTTCATGCACCTCACATCATCCACAAATGGCTTCGGTTCATTCTCATGATGGTTTTGGACTGGTCAACTTGCATCCTGACCCTGCTTACAACTGATAAGCTGCGATGTATACTAATACGGCGCGTGTACGAATTCGTTCACATCTGTAGGTCCAAAGCCGAGTTAGTCACTAGAAACGACTGGCTCCACCACCACAAGTGGACGCTACCGAATGACCCTGGAGATTTTTGCAGAAACACGGGAAGCCACCTGGAATGCATGTGTGACCGGTTTCTAGCAATACGGGAGCCGATTGCGCTGTTGGTGATTCTCTTTGTGTCTGGTCGGATGGAAGCCCAGTAATGTTCTTTATTCCGTTAATATAGTTGTCGCCTCGTGCCACTAGTATGCCCTGCACAACAACAATCAGGGGATGGAAACCGATCTTCTGTATTAAGTTTGAGCAGATGCATGTTTGTGAAGAAAATCCTGAGATTCGTAGCTTTGATTCAGCATGAATTCCAAATGGTATCGCCCTCGAATTGAAGTTAAATATACAGCTGCTTTCACGGAACTGTTAAGGTCACTGCATTGGATGGATTTCTCTGGATCGGATGCTTCCCAGCAGGCTCCTTCGGAAACACTTGCCGCCAGGGTATTAGTTGTACATCCCAGTTCCCATCTATAGCTTCCTCAGAGCAAGTTCCGTTATATGCTAAACAGCTAATTAAGTTTCGTCTGTATTTTAGCTGCACAAAATTGTGGAAATTTGCCAACTGATCGGATCAAAGCTGTTTCCTATAAATGCATTTTTGTAATCTACCGTCAGCTTTTCTACGCATATCGATAAGAAAGAGGTTAAATTATCCATCACGAGAAAAGCCTACAGTCGGTCAGCTGAAAGCGTGTCCATAAACTCAAGGGAACCTCTCAAGTCAAGTATACACAGTTGTTTCCGTATCGGGATATACAAGCCAGCCAACAATTTGGCAACTGCAGAGTAAGGTGGATTACGTGTACCTAAGGTAGACCGAATGAGACTTCCATCCTTATGCGTTTACTGCAGACCGTGCTGTATGGGACTACCAATTGGTCTCATGTATTTCTATTCCGAAGTCGTGGTGCGCTCTGCTATTTTAGCCCTTTGAAGCAGTTAGACAAATTGATTTCTGTGGATTTCACCTAACATTTCTCTACCACTTGCTGGTCATTCTGCCTTCATCCAGAAAGACCGCGTTCAGTCTGCTGACAGAGTACCGGTTTTTCCTTATGACAGTTCTGCTTTCTTTATCAAGAAGTAGTAATATGTTGTCCTCCAGCCCGTTTGAGATTTTCTTGATTAGTGGTCAGAGACTTTAAAATGTCTAGGTTTTTACTGATTGCAAATTCTACTAAGATCACTTTTGAACTGCTCAAAAGTTGAAGGACTGAGCTGTTCATTCGGACAGAAAATGTTTTCAAAATGAACTCCTCTAGCTAGTGAACAAACTTCTACCCTGGGTACAGAAGACAGGGCCTAAAGATAAAACCTCATACAGTAGATTTGATAAGGGGACTGAACAAACTCTGTACAAGTGGTTGGGGTTGTCTTGGAAGTGGATTGATGCTCTGGTCTCTAGTTAAAATTTTGGCAAAATTTGTTTTCGTATGCAGTCAACTGTAAATTTCATATCAAAGTTCGCTAATACAACTGACTATTGAAACCCAAACGAGGGTTGAGTTCGCCGATTACTAACGCGTTCTTGGACAGTATCAGTTTATTAAATAATTCAAAACTTATGTTGTCAGCCCTTGACTCATCCATGGTGGTTTATTCATTTACTGGTGATTGTTGCCAAGAAATAGTGGTCGCACGAGGCGACAGCAGATTAGGAACATCACTGGGCTTCCTTCCGACCAGACACAAAGAAAATCACCATAAGCGCAATCGGCTCTCTTATTGCTAGAAACTGGTCGCCCAAGGAAGCCAGGTACTTTATATGAGGTGGCTGGCCTAGTTACTACACAAAATTCAAGTTTATTCGGTAGATTTACTTTTATGGCCGACCCCTTCGTCATCAAACTCCGTCAGCCTTTATGATGCATACAAATAAACTGCGTCCAAGTACCTAAATTAACCTGAACTTGACCAACTCCGTCAGTTTAAACTGAATTCCGTCGTAATTTATTATGAAGTTCATAAAATTCATTATTGTAGGGGCGTGATAGAAGCTCGTCGAATGCATTTCCTTGTCTGCTTTGTGTTGCGATAACAAAGATGGGATTATTTACTCGACCTAGTTTCCCTAAGAAGTGTCCTAATCTTTTCTGCCTCATGTCCGACATTGAGTCTCTTTTGTATTGGAGTCTATGATCGGTGAAATTCATTGGTTTTTCCTGGGTTTCGACCCCGACATCTGATATACGGGGCGAGCGTGTGATCTCTAGTGCACCAGTGCAGGTTGGACTCTCTTGAAGTGTCAGTCGAGGTTGTTCAAGCTTGAGCGATATGACTGGAATTTCCGACGCCTCAAATGACGACTCAGTAAGTGTCCCACAGATTCCGCAAACACAACTTATCTGTGGTTCACGTTCAGATGCCAGTGGGACATGGTCGTTGACATTTCAAGCGAAGCACTAATCGGAATTTGGCACAAGTTGCTTCGCATCTATCTGATTTTGGACAAACATTATCCAACTTGGTGCACCATGTAGTCTGTCGAAATGTTCAAGATGTCTTGATGTTTGGGCCCTTTGTAAGTCTAGTTCTCGTATAATTTTTCGACAGAGTGCATCAGCTTTGTTAGATTTCCTGTGGATAAAACTGTCCGATATACATCCGCCCAAAATAGTTTGGCCAAAGTGCACAAAAGTCGTTAATTTTAGGAGTTGTAATTAGGTGTGTATATTTTTACACACACTCATACACGCACTGATGAAATGGGACAGTGTAATGGGACAATGTTTGCCCAATTTTGGGGCACTACACGTACTGTGGTGTGCCAGGTAAAATGAAAAAAAAAACGATGAAGCAGCTGGGGTCCAGTTAATCAGCCAAAATTGAATCAACCATAAAACTAAGCGCTAATGTCTGAGCTCTGCAAATTTTTATTCAAGAAAAACAGGAGATTACGCAGCTAGAAGAGTAATGGCATATTAGTCAGGAAAAGAACATTTACTATTAAGCTGTACACCAAGGCAAATACGTGTCTATTTGAGATGATGCGATTCTATAAATAGGCGCTACTTGTAGTACGATCAAAATTCAGCGACGATCTTTCCATATTGGGCATACATACATTTATAGGGGAGAATGTATTGCTATCTATAGAATTAAGTGCACGTGAACCCTGCAACAACCTTTGCAATTAATAGCTGGCTGTAAAACATAAAAACTCCGAGAATTCCTTCAGTCCACAGGACTGTTTCTGAATTGCTGATCAGTTTGGCTAAGTAGACTTCAGTGTTATCTATAAGTTGGTAACGAATAGCTTTGTCACAGCCATTACTTATTCTGCATGTCCAGCAATTGTAAATTCACTTGTTTGTTACGCGAAAAAGACCTTGTATGTGTGCGGACATTTCCAAAATCATTCGATCGAAGTAGCTTTGTTTTGTGAAATGCCTTAGGCTGTGACACTAGAATGACTCTAATGAGCAGTTTGGACGTCAGCAAGCACCAATCTCGACCGGAACCGGATACACTAATCAGTTATGTTTGCATATCTACGGATATCTACAATGATGCTAATCATTCTCCGAACAGAGTTTTCAGTACATTCCTGGCCAAATAATTTCCAAAAGTGTCCGTTGCCCGAGGTTTTGTTTTTCTTGTTCCCGTACCGTATCTAACTTATCTTCCAATATCGTCTTCAATCTCCGGGTGAAAAGCCGCGAAATATAGTCCTCCAGTTTTACCATGTTTAAAATCATCCACAGTATGCACGTCACAAGTCTCTAGAGTTATTCAAATCTTCTCGTTTAGGTCACGTAAAACCTCAGAAACTACTTCATCAACGTTTTACTTATTTCGTTTCCCGGTTATGTTCCACAGCTCCTTCGGCATCTCTTGCAAAAAAAACCACTGAGTTCTGTTAAAAACACTCTTTAGTTGCATCCTCCTAGGTGTTGTAAACATCAGAATCATCCCTGACATGTCGCATATATTGCCTTAATGCAAGTATTACCAAAGTTTCCGGATGTTTTTGCTTTTGTTTCAGCAAAACAGCCAGTTATTCACTACTTCCGACACAAGGCTTACTCATTCATCATAAATAAAAGAACGAAGAATCAACCTTTTCACGTGTACCTCCTTGAGCATTTGAATTTTCACGTTGAACTGGCGAACGTGTTCACGCTTGAGCGATGTGATTTGTATGCCCGACTACTCGAACGATGACCCAGTAACTGTCTTCGTCGTGACGATCGGCTGACCGAACTGTCAGGACTCTCTAATCAGGTAGCTTCACGGACGCTGGAAACCTGCTGGAGAATTTTCCATTACACCACGACAGGAGGACGACTGTTCAAACTAGAGTGATGTGAACATGATCTCTACGGGTCCCACAAACACCCACAACTCATATGTTATTCAGTGGGAACAAATTGCGAGGCCCTGTATTCCACGTGACTGTCGGATATGTAACACAAAAATTGTTCCACAATATCTGAACCGTACTTAGTATGAATAAGATCGAATAGATGTTGCGTCATGTGATATCAATTTCGGTTGATAAGTTGATATTAATTTTAGGGATTTTTTGGGAACTCGATCACCATGGTTGAAATTCGTCGGGGGCAAAAAATCGAAAAGTGACTGGAACGCTGAGCTAGTAAAAAAAGCCACCTCCTGGCTCCACATGAAGGACACCGATAGCCACCGTTTGGCCGGTGAGCCCGGATAGGCTTTGCCGCTTATGTTTGTCCGTGCGAGCTCATAGTCGAATCAGAATTCCACATGTTGGAACTACAAGAATAGGGAATCAGGTACACCGTGAAACTATGACCACCTGACTCAGGTATACATGTGTGTCGTCGTGTTTGCTTTACTTGGAGTGCTGAGCCCATATTCCGCAGCCGCCTGTCGCACACCCACAAATCCGCCAGACACAGGTGCGTACTTGGGTACATTCGTGCGAAAATGTAATACACAGTCTGGATGGTCGCAAAACTGGGCGGATTGCTCAGATTTTGAAGATACGGTGGTGTAATAGGGGGTTAAGCGATTAACAGATTACCTCGACCACATAGGTAATACGTTTCATTAGCGCGGGCAGATTGGTTGAATTGCCAGGGCTTCTGCACACCACTGTTCAGCATACCATATTAGAAATTTGTGGATTGGATAAATTCAGTCAAGTAAAACTGTCGTTTGCTTTCAAGGTGTGGATAGCAATAGCTGAATTTGCCTAATTTTTCGGAATTATAAAGGATTTTGGGGTAGAAACTGAGCATGCTTTTGTGCTCTGCAACGTGCACTTTCAGATGCCTGCTCGTCTTTCCTATGCAGGCAGAATCGCGATCACCACACATTCAGTTACATCATCTGCGTTGATGGTGTCTCTTAGGTGCACCAAGTGTCTGTGAGGGTGCCATCAAATTTAAAGGCGGTGCTTATTTCGAATTCTGATAAGAACACATGAATCCGCTCAGCAGTTTGCGTGCAGTAGGCTGGTCCCGTTCTTTCTGTCTGTTTTTGCTTACCACCGATCTAGTGCCCTTTTAGTGAAAGGCACTGGATAATTTTCATGCCGGTTACTGACAAAAATCTCATGTGGCAAGTCGTGTACTGGTTCGTTGTAAATAACCACGAGATGAACAGAATTCTGATTCACATCACTCATCTTGTCTTAACGCAGTTATCATGGTGAGTTCACACAAAAGTGCGTAAGCAGTGGACTTGAGTTTTGCTCTAAGCGGAGCTTAGAAGTAGTGCATTTCATTGGCTTTGTTGGGTTTTTGAAACAGAAAGGAATGGGTAGTACTTGACCTCAAGGAGAGTTTGGCTTATCAAAAAATCAGTGAGTTGATCACTACGAGGGTCGCTTTCCAAGTTGGTCGTTGATCAAACTCTTTGCGGACTTCTTGATCCACGTAGGTTTGCAATTTATTCGCCCAGTGTTTTGATAGAAAAATCACGGCACCTTAGAAGATGTCACAAAAAATAACTATCAGGATGATCCTGGTATTATACACTTGGGGCGCTCAGTTCATCGGGGTATCCTATCTCAACTCTAAAATAGGTAGAGTGTATCTGGCAACTAGTATATGCAAAGACGTTTCACCAGAGACCAACTGCCGTCAGTAGTGTGCTGTTCAGCGCAGGTTGCAAACACATGATATGCCATTCATTCAAAACAGATTGAACACAGTTTTGCAATAATTTCACGGGAATGAATTTAGTACTTGGCTTGCTTTCAGGTCCAACCCGATGAAATGTCAAGTTATCCGAATGCCATTCACAGCTGTTCGACCGCATGACTTCTCCCATTACCTAAGTACCTTTTTCATACATGATATTTTACTGGTGATTGTCCGGATAAACTGTTCCTTGGACGAAACCCGTGCTTTGATATTCACAGTGTTATTCATTCTGCATCATTATTGGCAGTTTGGATGCCTCAGGGAGCACGTGAGGTTTATTAAATTTTATACTGCTTTTACATGAAAAAGAGTCAAATCTCAAATGAACGTGTTGTAATTCACGATCTAGCAAAGTGATTCCAAACGACTTAACAAAATCCGTTAGGCCATATTAAGTAAGTCTTTAAGGCATTCTGAAAGAGCGTTGAGTTGATGAGTTGATGATTATGATGGGTTGGTGATACTTTGAGATAAAAGATCCGGCGCTCGGGGAGTCGTTTGCGAATAAGTGGTCGATGGAGTGCAAGAAATGTGATTATCCAAAGTCCCGAAAGCACACTTGAGCTGATGAGAAAATTTCTGGGAAACTGTATGCAGATACTAGACCCGCGCAGAAAGTCTCTGCTCAAAACATCGTCACCTAATGCATGTCTACGTCCAGACCTTCAGCAAGTGCTATGAATTTCAACCAAAGTTGCTGATGAATGGACATAGAATTAAGAATCTTTATTGGGCCTCGAGGAATTTTCCTGACCTGTACCGCTGTAGTTGTAAGGAACCTACACGCAATAATTCATTCACTATGCCCGTTACGAGATTACAGATACTGTTATTCGGTGGTTTGTTTTCGCACAGTGGATGAGTTGAGCATGGATGCTGACCTCTGTCCCGGACATTTACCACCCAATGTCCTTAGTCAATGCAATCCACTGTGTGTTTAGGTTCGTTCAGCATATCCTATAATCACTTTGTCGTGTATCAGTGATGTGGGCAAATACTAAGGATCTAAGATAGCAAAATAGTAAAAATACTCTGTTGAAAAACTGGATTTTTCTATTTGAATCATGCTTTGCAAAGGACTTTTTAAATATTGTTAACAAAAAGTAACCAAATGATTGTCATACCGTACGAACTGAAGCAAGCCGCGATTAAGGAAAGATCTTTAAATTTTCGCAATGTACTACTCATAAAGTTGCTGAAAATTGTTCGGCAGCCCACGACCGGTTTCGCCCTTCTTGGGGCTCATCATGTAGGCGCAGTCCCCGAGTTTCCATCAACCTTATGTTCTACTTGAAACCAAATTGCACGGAATTAGCGAAATACACTCATTTGCAAACAAATTTGTTTTTTCGAGAGACTCACCTGGAACCCAGCTGAATCCCTCGTTTGTGATGTTTCCAGGCAACTGAATGTGCTGCACCAGACCGCCTCATGTTTCAGTTGCTACGATATTCGAGATATCACGATACATGTATATTCGTAATGTACTACTCATAAGGTTGCTGAAAATTCTTCGACAGTCCACGACCGGTTTCGAAGTTATTAGTTACTAGTTACTAAATCCTAGTGAGAGGTTTGTGAGAGCAGGATTTGAAGGAATCATGTCGTGCTTCCTTAAGGTCAAAAACAGATGAATTCCAAACGTGCGTCGTACTCAACGCACAAGGATAGCTGGTGAAAACAGATCCGCTGCTATACGCATTGGACGTCACTTAACTGTAAAAGCCCTTTGCTTGATTGTCGTTTGGATACAGAGTCCAAGGCCATAATTCTGTTAAACAATCTAAGTTTTCTGACACAAACCTCATCATACCTTGCAAATTAAAGGACAAATAAAATAAAAACTCTTCAAAATCGGTCTCAGCTAACCAATTCAAACCACCATTCCAAAACTACGCACTTTACTTTGCTAATCCAACGTTCCACCTTGCAGTGACTTCTAGACTAATAGATATAACCGCTGGCCATTCCCCTGTTATCCTGAATCATCGAATAATTTGCCTTTGGTCTTGACTATTATGTAAAGATCTGACCAGAAATACTTGTAACAGCTGATGATCAGTTGTGACAGGGCTCAGCAGGCGGAGGTTTGTCATCTATGAACACTTAAATATGCCAAATTCTTGTTGCTTTCCACCCGCCCGACGTGACTCACTAGACAATACGGGTAGATTTGATTTATTAACTGGGTTTTCGTCTTGTGGGTAAATTCAAAACTCCCTGAAAAGCTTCTGTCCCAGGGTTCTTGAAAAGCCAAGTTGATCGATATCTTCAGTAGCAAGAGATTGAGATCAATGGACATGTCTTCAAAACTAGCATTAGCAGACGGATTAAAAAATAATGGAATAAGGAATGAAGACAGAATGCGCGCCTGAAAACTTGTTCAGCTTCAATTGTTTGTTGACGCTGTGAGGCGGTTCGTGCATATTATAAAAGGTTTCATTCTCCGAATGAGACCAGTCTATTCTGAAAAGCAGTGTACGGCACGTTGGGAATCATCAGCAGTGCTCTTCTTCCCAATCCTAATAGAGATCAGGAATGGCGACTTCAGAGTACATAGACAATCACTCAGTTCACACTGCATGATCACACGTTGGCTGGTTCTTCCAGTACGGAGGTTGGATGACTCATGCGCCATGTGAAATGATTTCCTTTCAGAGTATTATACTAATAGTTTAGTGATAATCTGTGGAGGACTTGAAATTTGGACGGTAATTTCCTTGGCCGAATGAAGTCAGTCTAGACTGGAAGCCCGATAAGTTATCACTCAAATAGTTAGTTAACACGTCACCACTTGACGTGTCTAACTGACGTAGGAGTAACGCTGTATTCTGTGTAAATCCCATTTAGTTGCACTGCTGATCAGTCACCCATGGCCGAATGTTATTATCTTTGTCCACTAAACCGGAAGGTTATGAATCTCCCTAGAGGTTAATGGGGCACGCACTACTGACCTGTCCATGCACGAATGAAACGGTTGTTCAATTCTCAGATTTCTGGCACAGACTGATGAAAGTTCATTTAAAAGTCTCCAAACCTTCTCATAATGTCAACAGGTCTGGTTTCGCCTAAAAAATCACGTAGTCAAGATTGTGATACGAATCTATCCTACGAAAACTGTCGCATCTCCTCTCTCTCGCAATTTGAAGTTCCCCAGCTTCTGGTACCTCCAGAAGCACACCTCCAGAAGCTTGCACAAAAATCCCGTGTAGTTTCAAATGAAAGACGCTAGACACAGCCGTTGACGCAAGGCGGATTTACGATAGTTATAAAAGCAGAATTTGGTTACTTGAAAAAGCCATCCGAAATGCTTTTTTCATTGGTCGGCACTCATCAGGAGGGTGAAGAAAAATTCATTCACCCTTTCTTTGACTTAGGGTTTCTGCTGTCTACCAGAGTCCCACGTAGACAACAGATGCATGGGCCCGCATGGTATATATATATATATATATATATATATATATATAT
>SJOL01008189.1:251972-279046 GCA_004794785.1 Opisthorchis felineus | reverse complement strand
TAAGGCGACTTCACTTTATGAATGGGAGATCAGTTTATTTATTATTCCAACCGGGGTAGTTGACTTTCTCTTATCTTTGCTGGCAAAATAAGGCGCAAATGGTCATGTTTCTGGTGTCAACTAAGTGCCCATCAGTAAAAGAAACAGAACGTCTGTCATAGGAATCTCAAAATTCTCCATCTAGATTTCAAAATATTGTAAATGAAGCCACTATTTCTCAAAATAGGCCCGTGACTTCTGAAATAAATGAAGGGAAATTGTGTTCAGGACAAACTTGCTTCGAATGATACCATCGGCACGTTGAAATGAAGGAGAAGACTCGGTATAAATTCAGCGTGGCAACTTTTCAGTAGGTTTCTAATGGTGCGTGGAGGTTTCGTTTCCAAATAGCCGAATTGTTTCGCGCTTTACGTGATCAGTAGGGTACTACTTGAAAAAAATGCCACTTGGATTTGGCACTGGCGTCTCTGCTGACATGCAAAGTTCAGCTTTGATGAATAATATGTTTGGGCGATGGTATTTTACCAAATGTGTTTGTATTTTCGTTAACACAGGAGTATCCGCATTCCGAGGGATCTATGCTGCCAGAAAGAATTTGGCATCGTTGTTAGCAGGCTAATTGCTGTTCATGCAATTATTGGCAGGTTGAAGTGCTTGTTATTCGGGGAAAGTAGGGTGTGTAGATATCCTTCGTTTAAAAACTCGTGCATAAACAGAAGTACAGTGCTGCTCAATGTCTACACGTTGACACACTGCCAAACTACGACGCAAGGGTAATCTACTTCACGCACATAATGTTTCTTCTCTTAGTAATGAAAAGGTTGAAACTCAACTGCCCAGCTCGTTCAAGAGAAAAACGGCTAGTGGAAATGCACAGTGAGAAAACACCCTCCTCAGGAACATGGTCACCGGCAAGAAACGTTTTCAGTATTCAGTCTTCCTGGAAATACCAGAGGGCACCACACATAAAGTACTTTCCGGTGCAGGTGTAATCATAAATATCAATTAGAGGTTTATTCTATGACAAACCTGGACGAATGCAGCTCTGCTGTAAGTCATGCGTCCTACACAAAAATTCCATTTCCCCCTTCCCCCAAAGGCTGGCTAGCCACTGACTGTGCACTTTCTCCGCTGAATCCCTCTGACTGTTTTCAGAGGTGTCTTCATTAGACTTCATATTCTCTGCTAGATGATGCGGAACACATCAAACTGATCCACGTATTTAAAACAGGCGAAGATATTAAAAGTAATTTTCTGTCTATGGATGAACGCAGCTCACATAAGTTGTTCAAACTTAGAAAAGACGGTATGCCGAGTAGATCGTGGTTTGTTTACCTTCTGCTACATACATCAACAGCATGTATCGTAGTGATACATGAAAGGTAACTGGATGCTAAGAAATAATCATCTGTTATCAGCTACGGTAGACCATTCTGAACAAATATCATATGAAAGAATGATTAGCCAATACTTAAAGGAAGACTGCCTAGCAAGGAGTCGACACTCTACCGTTGAGGATCTATCGTTGGTTTGAAATCATTTCGGCTCACATGTGGTCTATATGAACCTGAATATGAATACAACTGAAAAGTCGAACGTGCTTAGACCAGGAGTTGGCTCTTCGTGTTTAGGTTATTTGTCTTTGGGTTCCCACTTGACTCAAATCGGGTCCCTTTGGGTATATGGAGCCTAGAGTTGAGCCTACAGGCGCTCATATTTAACGCCGTGAAATTACACCTGTTCGATCCAGTTGGTAGATGTGAACAAAATCAACCTGACGCCCAAGTATGAATGCATGATGCGAGGCAGCGTTCTCATTAGTTAGGTTTCTAAGGCATCTTCTCATAAGCGAGGTGTGATAGATTCGTGTCTTTTCTCGTTTGCATCATGTAAATTTGTGTTCCTATTCATGGTATTATTGGTTCGTCTAAACTGAGGAAAAGCATATGCAGTTTCAAAAAGGCGACTAGTTCGGACAACCCATTCATTCAACACTCCTGTCTTTCATCTCACATAAATTTATGGTGGCTAGAAAACGAAAAGATCAAAGATTCCTTTCATATGGACTTGGTCTTGGTCCTTGCAAGCAATACCTGAAAGTTGGGAGCGATTTGCCTCCTCCCGAGCGGTATGTTCATACACAGTGAATGTTGTACCAAAAACTCCATACCTAGTGAATTTTAATTTTCGTGTAGACCGCAACTGTGCAACATTATTTGAAATGTCAGTGCGCTAGACCATTCATCATACCAGGCCAATCAACAAGTGCCCGCTTATGTTGCCAAGTGGTACAACAAGAATAATGGTGAACATGAACGTTTTTCATCGACCAACGGCACATATCTTTTCAGTAATGAAGGGAAATGCTGTTGTGCTTTCCAATTTGCAGTGACTAGCAGCGAGTTCGAATAAAATAGATAGCATTTTGTTCGGTTCCATATCTGGGTAAAAATACCATATGGCAAAACCCGCCCTCTCGACCATGGATTTCATCCTGAGGTGTTACATATTGGACAGGAAGGGCTGTACAACCAGGAACATATTGAAACCTAGCAATCAAAGTAGACCGAGGTGGTTAAGACCCAACCGTGTCTGACCTACACCACTCATCTTCATGTCAGGAAGCACTGCTGAAAAGTTAACCTTCAATTTTGGCCATGAAGTGAGGCTCTTCTCAACTAGTTTGTTTCCTTCACGTTGAGAATAACGTGGACTTTTTATTATGCGTTGAAGTTTATAAGAGTTTAGATATCCGAGTTCTTACTTCTTCCTTTTTTAAAACAGGGGACCAAACGAATCGATAAAATTCTTTGCAACGACACAGTCTGAATTCGACCATGTAAACTAGGACTTTGTATGAAAAATCAAATTTTGCACACTTCTGAACAAGAGCTAACCGACAAGCTACCCACTACTCGATTTGTCCGTGCAGAGATCTATGTGGCTCTGCAAACAACAGACCCATGTACTCTCTTCCTTTCTTGCAACATAACTTGTGAATTTGAACTCAAGCTCGAGCAAGATTTCTGCTCCGCCTCATACAAGTTTGTGATTTGTTAGTACAGGTGGGCAATCACAGAAAACAAACTTTGTTTACAACCGTAGTAAAAATGGAGATGATATACTGGCTGGTTCTATAAAAGCTCCTTTTGCATCTACAGATTATACGAAAGAGAGCTGACAATTATTGTGGTACATGGCTAGCACAGCCTATTTAGGAGGTTTTCACTATATTCAAATATAGCATTGTCCAAAGTAGAGGGTCCTCTGGAGAATACCACTCCACTGATTAAACCAAGGCAGAGTTTGCCCCCATGCACTTTCTGTATAGGATAAAATATTGTGTAGCGTCTCTCTTCCGTGGGACTATCATAGTAGGTTTCACGTAATCAGCTATTGACTTTTTCAAATAAAGGGATCATATTTTACACATTGAATATTCGTATGGTGGCTGGTGAGAAGTTACTCAAAGTTTAGAACACAAACGTTAGGATACCGCAATTGATTCATACAGGAAGCGTGCATATTTGGGTTAGATGAGCTCAGTCACGCTACCTGCGAACGAACACCAGTTTTTATTGGCACTCTGGTTTGCTGTTCAATCACCAATCAGAATTTCGACCCCCGACGCTTTGACCTCATGCAGTCGTATTTACCTTAACAATTGTATACCTTGTTTGACAGTCTGCAGCGGTTCAATCAGTGTTGCATATAATTCGTGTCACGACCTAGGTATTTTCACCAGGTTACCGTCATGATGAATCCAGTCTTAGATATTAAGTACACAGTTGTCACAGGTGCCACTTGATCGATAGATTTCAGATGTCTTTTTGGAAGCTGAATGAATTGCATAAAAGTAATGAAGACGGGACTGCTAGGTGACAAGTTTTCTGATAGATTTATAGCAAAACCGTCTGATTTAGAGGCTTCCTGGTTACTGCAGACCATTTTCACAGAACCTTTCGTTTTTAAATAGGTCGAATTTTTCAAACGAAGTTGGTGAACCACTGTGCACGCTGGATACCACAACATTCAGTTTGCGTTGGGTTGCATATGCGTCCACCTGAATGCACATTGCACGGAGCAAATTCAAGGGAACAAGACCGAAGGTTGAGCAGGTGGGGTCACTCTTCAAGCCATCAGTAAGTCCAAATGGTCGTCCATAGTTTCCACGTCAAATGGGTACAACTAAGCATCTGGCGCCCACAGCCTGTGCAGGTGGTCGTCTGGTAGCCTCCATCGTTCGTGAGATGCATACACATATGAGTGGCCAGTTCTAGCCATAAATCAGGCTGGTACACATAACAATGGCTACGGAAATCACCTATTGAGCTGTTCTAGGATTATCAGGACGGAATATCTAGAATGTTGAAGCGAAATAGTTGGACAGAGGTATGGGTGAATCCAACATATACATATATATATAATATACATATATATCAGTATGTAAAATCGAACTCACAGACAAAGGATGGTATGTGACACACTTCATTGCAGCATAGTATAATACAGTATAAAAGATACTCCACAATACACTAAGGCACAATGCAGCGCATAAGCAAATAACTATGAATCACAACGTTGAGACTATAGGTGGACAACTCTGCAATCCAGACCAAGAGCATTCAGTAGCATACAGTGAAGACTCATTTTGGTCTCCCATCATATTGCCCTACAGAGTCCTTATCTAGAGAAGTTTACCATAGTTGTTTGTTGTTAATAATATTACTTTGGTGAGTGGCCCAAATGCTACATTTTGAAAAATATCAGAACCCCCATAAGACCCCAATTGAAAATGGAGTCTTGTGAAGTGGCGTGAAATGTAGGGTTTCAAGTCACTGGGGTTCTTATTGAAGAGTGTGTGGAATGCACAAGGAAAGCGTGTAAGCAATACAGGCTGTATTTGACGCAGTCCAGTCCTAGTTCGTTTTGTTTGGATCTCAACGCCTTTTGAGACGAGTCGGGTGAGAATCATAAATTTTTCTTCAACAACAAAACTTCGCCGTCCGGCTGAGGACTGAATTGATTGAACATGTCGTTTTCTCAGATCTGTCCTAACTTGCTTCAGCTGTTGATATCAGCATCAGCATCATCATCATCGACAGCATGATACCAATGTTCAACAATGATGCTTCTCTGCCGTATTTCATGGTTGTACGTCGGCGGGGATACTGGAAGGAAGCCCACACCTAGACAAGAGGACGAGTAGGGTCCTCAACCAAAGCCTTTGGCTTATAAGCCTAACCACAAGGCGGTGGGAAATGCAAATACATTACAGTTTTTACGGAACAAGTCGCCACACATGTTCCAACCCCCAACCCGGAGGACTAGGAGACTGTGTTCGTCAGACCTTTCACCAATGACCAACCCGGTATGAGAGACTTTGCGAGTGTCGCGCAGATACCCCCGAGTATACCTCAATGGGTCACCGAGCTACACAGAACTTCACACTACGGTAAGGTTCAGTCTCTTCGTGCCGGATGTCGATAGCAGAACAACCTAGTCAGAAGTTTAAAATATACATTTTCTATAACTGTTTCGAGTGTTGGATTCAGTCGTCATGTAACGAGGGAATCAGTTTAAGGTTTACGTATCCCGCTTTAATACGGGGCCAAAGACACAGTATAACATGGATTCCATTGAAGTTCACTTTGGAGATGAAGTCCGAAATTCTCTTGAGAAATTCTTAACCTTTTATGAACCCAAAGCGGGCTTAAGCGACTAACACAATCGTAAACTTGTGCTTCAGGAAACTTCGCCGACGAAATTCTTCCTCTGTGCGTTATCAACCGAAATCGGTTCACACAAACCGGCGGAAGTATGTCAGAAACTCACCAGTTATTGTGAACTCTCTCCTCAAACTGTAGTTTTAAACATTTTTTTTGCACAGTTTGGACCCAGTTAAGAACCGACGACTAATTCTTTGCGGTCGAAATCGATGGTGAAATTACAGCTAATAGAGCATCATCTACACTGGCAAAAGCTAATATATGCAAAAGGATTAGAAAATCCGCGATCATGTGAGGATTAAATATCTCACTGCTGCCAAACTCATCCGAGTCTCCTCACACTCACGAGGATACTTCGCCTCGCCTAGCGTCGGGTCGACTAGAATTAGCGATTCTTAGCTACCTCCGATTAAGTGCGAATAAAAAAGCCGCAATGTTGTGAACTCAAAAGAATTAAGGCGGTATGAGCAAGTGGATGAAATGTATCCTAATATTTGGTGGTTGTGGTACATTGTGCTACTTTTTCCCTTCAGTAGTACCAATGCATTTGACCAAAAGTTTGCTCGAGCCACCTACTGTGTCGGCTACTTTGCAGTGTTCAGCGGAGTACTGAAAAAGAAATTTGCGCTCTAAAACGATGCTCCCGGGCGTTTTTTAACCTCTAATTAAATTCCATCGGCCGATGTGCTGAAAATGTTTTTTTTTCTCAAAATTTACGGTGCACGGTCTGAGTGATAAAAGCGAACTTGTCGAAAAATTGTGGATGCAAATGTCAGCAACAAGGTGATGTTGTGTGTTGACACTCTCTTTCTTTTTACAAATTCCCCAACATCTGAATTTGTCTTCTTTGTCATTGATTTCACTAACACCTAGAATTCTAGTCTCAATTTATTATCTGCAGGCTACGCAATGCCAGCGTCCACTTCATAATCATCGACTATGTCTTCTTTACCAGAAGTAATTCAAGAGAACACGTTTACACTAGGTGTGATTAGGAAGTGCTGTTTGTAATTCTCCCCATGCTGATACAACTGATGAGCAGGAAAGTGAACAAAATTTATTTCACAATTCAATCTGGAGAAGACAGTCGACCTCCTATTTGGACATTAGGGGCGTTAAGCCGACCATGGCATCCTCGTTGAAGATTTCCGCTGCGAATTTTGGTTTTCCCTGTGATTGTTGGAAAGGGCTCACTGATTTTACCGTAAGAGACAGCCCTTGTATAGCAAGCCTTGTTTGAGAACAGGAAAATGGATTCCGTTTATCAAGGCGTTTAGAAGTGAAGGCTACTAGCATCTCCACGCTATTTAAGGATGCTTATATTTTTGTATTTTGCAAATTAGACACCATTCCTTTCATACTCAGAGGTGGAAAGAAGTTTATCGACGCCCAAATATAAAAAGCCACCGGGTTGCCCTTCCTTGAAGAGGGAACTCGTGTCTTGAGTACTAGCGAAAAGGATCATATATCTGTGTTCATCGAATCTAAATTAGTTGTTGCGGATCCGAATACACCGGTGACACAACCTAGCCAGCGTACTTTGGAACACATGCCGCAAAGGTTTTGGACTAACGCTAGGGTGTTGCTTAATCTGTCGTCATGAACTACCCACAAGAATCCAGGCACAAAGTGCCATCGTGTTTCTCCCTCAAAGCCATACGCAGACCGCTGTTCGTGCATAATTTGGACGCGGTACAAGCCGTCACAATCTGAATGATATATCCTGTGTTGTAGACTGACAGGCCTTCGTTGACAAAATCGCCACTGTTCCGGACAAACTAACCCTCTCTTTGTTTCTCCATTTTATTCCCTCAGTGAAGTCTATGGGAAGGTCTTCCTCGCCCAACCTATTTGCGCTTACTGAAACTTGATGCTTACGCACATGTAATCCCATCATCCAGTCGTTGATCTAACATGTAACCTGCACTAGGCTTCCATCGAGTTTTCAGGTCGCAGTATTGTCTTCCTTAAAATCACTCGACCATTTAATTTGATAGACACACCTACCACACCATACGTGTGCCTTATGGCATTGTGTGTTGAATTTGTGTTGCTATTCCCCTCTTTCTGTGCAATGGAAACCACAACTTTGATAGCAAAAGTTCTCAGGATTCCTTGTGAAATGCCAACGCATCGAACACCCTACGCAACACAGTTGCTTCTCGCTCAGCGTATACCACTGCATTGCATGTTTTGGAATTCCACAAGGCAAATTAGATCTTGATCATATGAACGCGACTTTTTCGAGTAGAATGCACGTGCGACTGCTTGTTTTTTTATGTAACTATTTATTGATTTGTCTAAGCTCGTAGACCGGGACGTTATCACCGTTTAAGTTTACATTACAACATCAGTGGAGCAAAATATTTCGCGCGGCATTAAGTGTCTATTCGGCGAGTGTCTCTTCTTCGGCGGGTGTATTTTAGGTGCTCATCTCAACATCATACGATTTACGCTGTGTTTCACGCGATTGTGTGGCTTGTCTCAGAAACACTGGCTAAATCGTGAACTTACAAATTAAAATTCAAACAGATACCAACCGCACGATCCAGCAAGTGTATACACAGGATTTCTAATCCAATTCGCCAAGTTCGCAACAAAATTTGTGGTTGATCTGTTTTTCTGAAACAGCCTGGAATCAAAGCAGCTGTCTTGGCATAACACAGCAATGAAATGAAAGGTTGAAAATGCTTCCGTAAGCCAGTTTTTACAGTTACAAGTATGGCTCGGCCTGCCCACTTACACATTGTTTCCCGAAGCAAACTTGGACTGACTGTTATAATTGCATTGTTACTTAAAAGCGAAAGCCTATTTATCCTTAAATTATCCAGTTTTTTCCTTACGAAGATCAATATAGAACGCTAATATCCTTCGTGGACGATATATTACCTCAATGACTTAACGTAGAAACAGGTGTTACAATTTCGTTCAGCAGTTTCCAGAAATCCTTTGATCTATTGAATGGTATCACGTCTGAGTGAATTTCTCAGCTATACACACCATATTCTGTTGTATTTTACTCTGCCGACAAAGTTTGCAGCATTGAATTACGTAAAGATGCAAAATATTTGCGTTCAGAGGAACGCTTCTAAGAAGAGCTGGGACGTATAGGCCACAAATGGGTCACTACGTACTGTGAATTTGACAACGACATAGACGGTGGAGACGCAGAGATGCGGTCGGCTTACATGTGATTCTCAGTTACATATACTCGGTGGGACCATGAAATGAGAGGGTGAAGCACATGAAGTTCAAAGCTCACTAGAATTTCTTGAGATATGCACTGCAAATTATTCTCAGTAAGGATTCAACAGCTTTGTCTTTCTTCTCGGTTTTCAGCGTAAGCTGGTTTCACTGATAGGACGAAACCATAAATAAAAATGACCAAATTTTTACACATTACCATCAATTTATAGGTGGTTCAGAGGAAGGATAATTTAGCAAAATGAGTAAAACTTCCTTCTGAAAAGTCACCACTGGAGGAGCCAAGCAACACATGGCCACGTGATGTGGTTTCAGTGATTGAAGGATGTGCTACGCTAACTCAGTGAGAACTAATCACACTGCTATTTAGCCGATTGAGGTTGAACGGTTCGGTTTTCAAAATACTAGCCGGAAGGTCGCGGGTTCGAGTCTCTCTGGAGTTTCGTAAGATGAGCACTGCTGGTATTTCCCAAAAAGGATAAGTTTATTTGCTCGACCTTTCAGTATAACCTGGTTTTACTTACAGGGCGAAATCCCCATTAGGAACGTCTGATACATCCTGTTATTCCTCGGGACATTCGTGTCCGCAGATTTGATGGCGGACTACCGGTAGGTGATTTTCCAAGTCAAGACGAAGTTCAAGTGTCCCTATTCTTCCTTCTAGTATACAGTTAAAATCTGTTCAGAACACTGTTTCCAGAGAATTGCTTGAGGCTTTTATATACTAACTACAATGTGACCATGTGCTGGTTATTTTCAGGAGCATTTTCGATTATTTTTGATTTTTCAAATACGCAGCTTGTTCCGGGCTCATGTCGGATATGGATGTTAGTTTAGAGAGAAGGGACTTCACAAATAAGACTGAACTTACGAAGGAGCTAGAAATGTCTCCAAAAGACACCAAGGAAGCCATCAAAAAGAGGTTTGCAAAATTTATGGGCAAGTTAACGTATGCTTGCAATAGCCGTAGACTACTTTTATAGCAGTGCTCAAACTACTAGCCCGAAGTTTCGTGGGTTCCAGACTCTTTGACGTTTCGTGAGATGCGCATTACTCACGATTCCAAATAAGGACGAAACAACTTTGGAGTGCTCCTTGGCTTTTCAGCACAGATTGGCTTCACTTAAGGAACAAAGTCTTTATTGAACTCTACAAAAGTAAAACTCCTGAAATTGCTCGCGAAAAAAGTTATCCTCCCCCGTACCAGATGAAAGCTTAGCAAAGCTATTGGTCTCATCTGCTAAGAGTGGTTGCCATCCGTCATGCCTGTTAGCTCAAAAGTAACACGTGACTTGCCATGCCCCATTTTGACGGACTTGCAAATGAGGTCGGTAGCAATACTTAACTTCCTGTGTGACTTTTGCGAAGAGCATGTCGTCCAGACAACGATAGGAATCCAGTTGCGTTTAAAAGGTTAGTGAGCCTGACGAAATGCTATTCAGTTTGCTCAAGTATCTCAGCTGTGTTTCAAAATAGCGTGTTCAAATTTGAGACAAAACTACTTAACCCGTGAGACGTCCAGTTCCACACTCAGGCAGCCAATAAAATGAATGATAAAAATAATGACGATCAGGGCAGGCAAAATTTTTGGAATGTCAGCCGCTTCATGAGTGTTGTTCAATAAACCAAAGGGTATGCGAGGGACGCTCACCACGGAGCAACATCGTCGGGGTATAAATCTGAATTCTAATCTTCCCGCCAAAGGATAGCGTGAAGTTGAAACCAAGTTCACTCATTCAAGTTTGACCTTTGCGACACTTGGACACAGCCAACCATACGTGCTTCCGGAATTAATAGTACAACGGGTAACCTGTTCGAGAAGGGCGAATGGCGGCTACTACGCCTGTATGTATATGTATAGCGTATTGTGTTACGATTTTGCCTGTTAGGGACGACTTGGCATGAAAGTGACTAGTGAGATTACAGCAGGGTCACTCCGCGATGGTACATCCACGGACTTACGTAAAAGTTCTCATTTCCCCTGTATCTTACAAATCGGGGGCAAATGAGATACGCATTGGTGAAATATGGAAGCACATAAACCAATTTTTTGTTTGTTTGTGTCCCCCAAGTTCCTTGAAGGTTAGTCAAGGTGATTTGTTTTACAGATTAAAATACTGGATCAAGTGGGCAGGCTTACATTAACTTACGGCTTTCGGAAGAAGTCTGTGGGACGCTTATAAACGCTTCACCCTCCCGGTCCTGAGGTTACAGTGAAAGATAGGCTGATTGCTTCCACAGGTCTTTGCGTTTTCAGCTAACACATATCCAACAAACCTGGCGAGTAGGGAATGCGAGCTGCAGTTATATGTGACGCAATTCAGTTAACTTTGCACTCATTCTTAACTACAGAATACGGATAAAAGTATTTCTTTACCCGTATGATGAGTAGCAAGCGTGCGAGTAGGCTTCACGCAAAGAAGTCCAAATAAATACTTCAACATGTCATTTACACACCCGTGTACACGCTGATCTTAGTAACACCAAAATATTGCTACCTCCAGTAGTTTAATTGACTGCGGATCATGTGTGTATCAATATACTCCTAACAATTTGCTTCCTAAGCTTTGATTTGTTCGTCCCTCATTTGTACTGTACCGCAGTCTGATTTCCTCGAGTTTGGTTCTTTGGTTGTGCCATCCAGTATTTTTGCTAACAACGGCTGGTCTCTGTGTTTGATCGGTTAACCAGCACTCAGCCACTCGGCCACCCAGCAATGTGTTTGATTTTATCCGGGCCCGTTTGGACCCCATCGGAAGAGAGAATGTGGCCCAAGAACAGTACCTCATAATGGGGGAACTTGCATTTATCCGCGCGGAGAGTTAGGCCAGCCTCTTCGAGGCGACATAGGACTTCTCGCAACCGACTGCTGTGTTCGTCCATCTTCCGGCCATGAACAATGATGTCGTCTAGGTAGATCAAGCAAGATTTAGATTCATCAGCTATACTCGTGCATTGTTGTGCTGGACACATTGGGTTTTTGGAGCAGCCCTTAAAACAAGCTCCTCTGATATTCATTAATTTGAAAGACTGTGTAGAAGCAATCTTCTTTTCAGGTGCTGGTGGTTGGGGATTTTTTGTAGAGTGTACACTCATATGACTCTTTTGAACAGTCATCCTACTGTCCTGGCTTAATCATTTTGATGAGTCTGCACCAAAGCGGAAAGAAATGGATACGATTTTTGCTCTTATTACAGCAGTGGGTATCCTTGGCCGTGCCAGGGTTTGAACTCCAGACAAGGCGAGGCGAGCGTGTTACCAATATTCAACCAACCCACGCTGAACGCATCTGAATTTTTACGTCTGAATAGGTGAAAATGTTTGCGCTTGAGTGTTGCATTGTTGTATTTTGTCTCTATCCACTTCAAAGGTGCCCAAAAACATCTTCCTCTGCAACAGTTCGGATGGTTGCTGTGGTCCCGCAGAATTCAGTTTTTATGCGTCGTTTTTCCTTAGACTTCGGTTTGTAGTTGTACACTTGGTTATTTCTGGACGCTAACGCCAAGAAATCCAAGTTTACCATCGTTTTCCCTTCCACTATGAATCTGATGTTGTCAAAAATGCCGTCCATTGATTGGCATGTGTGTTGCAGTTCGACCTTTCTGATGACAACGATAGTCGTATAGGTGGTCAAGTCATATTGTGAGGCCGCAATTCGTTCCCGCTTGCGATTTCTACGCTGAATTATGATATAGGTGACCAAGTTGGTGATCCTTGTAGTGGCTCGTAATATTCTTCGTTGGATTTACAATGTATAATCAAGCAGAAGTCGAGCAATTTTTATAATTCTTCCTTCTCCAGCGGTCCATTGGGTAAACTACAACTATCAAATAGTTCCATAACCGGTGTCTTAGCGGAGTCAGGCTAGGCAGGTGGAAACATTGAGGTCACATCAAATGAAATTACTATTTAATTCCGGTCAATGTGTATACCTCCGTTTTTCTGAAAAATGCCCTGCATTGTTGATTAAGTATTAGAGCCCAGTGATGAGGTATTCCAACATTCTCTATAACGCTGCGACTGGAATAGAATACCGATAAAAAAATAAAAGGACCGAAATGATTGAAGAAGGATAACTGATTATTCAATCGAATGCAGAAATAAGCCACGAAAATTAGAAAATCGAAAGGCACAACCAACCAAACCATAACGCAATGCAAAATGGAAAAGGACCAACCAAAGCACAGAAGGAAATGTCTTAGTTTACACATTTTCAGAGGTATGAGGAGAGTAATAGGGGACAGTGACCGTTCAACCCGAATGGAGCACCTAACTAAGCCGTTCAACAGAACACAAAATTTGCACCATAAATCTGTCTGTTGGAATGCCGCAATGACTGACACAGACCAGCCCTTCCTGAAAACATCGATAAAGTTGGTTGGCAATTTCATAGCAGTTGATGATCACAAACAACTGTTTTTGAATATGTGCGCTTAGCTTCCGTGAAACTTCACGACAAAGGAAAGTGGCGAAAAATGATGGTTACTCGCTACGCAGTATGTGTGGATGTGGTTGAACTTCAGAGGGCAGAAAAAGCACACCCATGATAGGCTAAAATATATGACTTGGGGGCCAACAAGTTGACATGTGGACGAAAGTGATTTGCCTAATGACGACTTTGAGAGTACTTATCCACTAGCGGGTGCTAGCACAAAATTTAGAGCGTTACTTCCGGCGGTTTCAGATATTTTTACTGTTTGAAGGCAAGAAATCTATCCTTTCTACCGATATGAACGGGTATAAACAGTGTAACCTGGCATCGGTGCATTTTCTTCCTCATACGTACGGAAAAGAGTGTGCAATCCCACCGCTCTGTGAGTTCAGTTTACGCTGCAGGATGCCCTGAATGGTTTGAGGACCTAATTCATCTCACCTGTGAAGAAGCGCCACCTCAAAAATTTGCCAGATGTTACGACAAATACAGATAGTTGGAGTCCATGCGGTGAAGTTACACGCTTCACCACATGCGAAACATTGCACGGTATAAATCACCGGCTCTCAGTCTAGCCTAGGCTCTAGCTATCTGAGTATGATCGAATAGGCCTGGTTCATGGCATCTGAGACGGTCAATTCCAAAAACTGAAGAGAAGTTCACCTGCAACTTCATGTTTTACCCCAAATGTAGATAAGGATTTCTGAAGATCGAAAATCGAAGGAGTTTAATTCCAATATTCCTCCGCATGAAGTGCAACATCTTGTGCATCGCGGAAATATTTCGTAAGATTTCACTGGTTGCCCAAAAGTCACAGGCGGCTTTTCTCAGCCTCCGGAGACTACTTTCACCTGAGGAACAGGAAAGAGAGAGAAGCCGGTAGTGGATTTTCTGCGGACTATATGCGATCGTCTCAGACTACCTATATGTGTCTATTCTCATTTACGTTAATACGAACACTTTCGGATGAAATCGCAACAGCTGTCTGCACATGAGCGCGTTCTGATGTGTACCGTCGGGGCACACTTTTAAGGTTCACCACAGTTCCTTTTGGCATGCGCCACCGCACTTTTGCCGAAAACAAACTAGGTGCAATGTCTGGTTTTTACTGTGATATTTATTAATCACAGTAGGAGAGAGTCCATGCGTTCGTTAACTACATTTTTCGACTTACTTCAAGGGACGAACATGCGGCACAAATCTTCCTCATGAATGAAATACCATCTTACTGATTTGTCATCATTAATAGCATCTCAGTTTCGTTCGACGGTTTCTGTTACTCCAACCAAAGTCTAGTTTAGGAATACGTTTCTTTTATTCACTGTACTGTTTGCGGCATATTTTTGGCGCTAGACACCGCTGCATCCAACAGTAGTTCCACATAATTTATTTGGTGTCTAACCAAAAACGGGAAAAAGAAGCACAAAATAAGGGAAAAATACTTGTTTTCAGAAAAACACTGGGCGTGTAAAAGCTATCAGGCTCAATCAGGTGGAGACTAACTAATGTGCTTTGACAAGTTTGAACCGTCTATAGGGCCTGATAGAGTGGCGCTCGTACGCGAAGACTTTCTTTGAGGAAGGAATTCCAGTAGATCAGAATTCACCAATGTCTAAAGCTGGAATATCCACTTCTGATCCATTTCACCTCCCGTCTTGTCCTAGTATTTTCGTTATTTTTTGTTGCTACCCAATAGTTTTATCTGGTACGATACTCACCCCCCACAGGGAAACTTTCAACCCATGAGATACAAACCCCTTTCCAATTGAAATTCTTGCTCCCCACAAGGGAATGAACCCCCAGGACCAAAGCGATTATTCAACCAGCGGCTCGCTACCCGAAAACAGACGGTCTCATTTTATGGGCACAATAACAAGCTGATTGGAGTTACTCAAACTGAGCCAATCCTACCAAACATCTGTCGAGGAATAAAGTATAATATCGATGAAAGATGTCATGTGGCACTGTGAAAATCTTTTCAGTGTGCTTGTCATGAAGCTGTGGAATTCGTTGCGGGTTAATTATATGCTTAGAAGTGAAATGCTGAAATTCTTAGGTCAGTCCTAAATGTATTCGTGCCACACTGTCGCCAGGATTGCATAAATTGTTTTGCATGAGGCCGAGACATGTAGGCAGAATAAGAACACCCACACATAGAAAACCATTCGTTTTTGCTGCCACGTCACTAGCCCGCAGAGAGGAGGCCCACAATTACCACAACGAGCATTCGAAGGATATGGGAAAGAAATATGGTGGAAGAATAACTGGTCTGATAGCAGAAGCCCAAACATAACCAGGACTGCTTGGCCCGAAATAAGAGGTTGCCTTTTGACTTATTGGATCCTGCTTTACTCAGGCAGATTTCGCACCGGATAGACGGAACTAATTGGTTAGGTTTATCTAATAGAATCAAAAACCCTGATATTTGGACGATATGTCGCATAACTCTTTGTTCAAACTGGTCACTCTGCATCCTTTCCATTCACAAATCACCTAAATTGTCTACCATCCCAAAGAGCTCCTTCCGAAGAGATGTGACGTAGGACTCACAGTGGCGTTCCTCCTCCTCCTTATAAGGTGCTCCCTGATTTCATAATTTGGTCACGGACTAGGGTGTAAAAGTTGGAACAGTTCGTGACGTTGTGAAGTGCTAACAGATAGGATGAAGTCCTCAGTAGTTGAATGGTTACCAGAGTTTTGCAACTGCTTGAGAACGTTTTGAAAACATCCTAATCGTTGTGAGTAAAATGCTGAGTGGGGGTTCCCTCCGCTCGTGGTGCAGCTTATATATTTCAGCGAGGAATAGCCTATCTCTCTGCCTAACAATGTTTCCAGTTCACTGTTTGTTTACTTCTCCATTTCCTATTTCAGCTGCATTTTGATCTGAATTCTTTGTACTTGAGTGGTTCGTTGGACAGTTCACTTTTCAGAAGTTTCTACTCTTCCTTTTCAGTGGCTCTTCCAATATCTGCATGGCGTTTTGGTATGAAAGCTCTGTGATTTGGATGAATGTTCCATTTGACCCGCTGTGCAGTTGCATTGATCCATATGCTGTATCTGGTGCATTTTGACATGAATATCCTCCGCTCCTATTAGCCGTTCTGCTCCATATATTGTTCAGTGTTGGTCTGTTTGATATATTCGTTGCGTTGTGGTGTACAGTGTGAAACTCTGACTGGTTACTACAGCGCACTACCTTCGTCCACTTGTTTTGATATCTCCCATTCTTCTGGACTTATTAAGCTTCACATGTTACCGAAGTTCCTTTAGTAATACTGACTGATAAAGCAAAGCAATATCCATTTGTCTGTTTATAGTTTCCACAGTAGACTACGACGCCCCCATAAACCCGCTTTTTCTCCTTATTCTTACGCACGTCAATATCTCTACGTCGTTTTTGGTCTTCCCGCGCAGACACCACCATCAAGTGAGTTCATCTTTTTTGTGGGGCTACTGCTCTTGTATTCTGCTCTTGTATTCTCACCCAAGTTTGTCCAACTTGATGATGGTTCCTTTTGTCTACCTTAACTTCGAACATTTGTGTGCTAAAGTTACCCTTTGCTATCAGAATACCCGTGAAACCGTCTCGTAGATGAACTTAACATATGGAGGATCAATTCTTTAGTTCCGCAGGGATGAGTAAATAAAAGTTTTCAGGATAGGACTGAAAACGCGCCCAACCGTTCATTGATTATGGCTTGAATGGTGGCGAAATATTTGCCAACCAACTTCCAAGATTGGCGAATGAGCCAAAAACCAAAGGAGGAAATCTGATGCATTGTGCTCTTTCAACTTATCCTGTACATTGTTTAGAAGAGCTATCACTGGAATTCCGCCAACCGAAACCTCCAACCAAACAAACGCACTGCTTTCTTACTAAGGTTCATTCACTATAAAAATGTTCAGTCTGCAAAGCTTGAGAACGGACAACATACTTAAACATACTGAAATGAGATCATGGTAGACATTCGTCTGTAGTAGTAGTTGTCAAGTAGTAGTCACCATTGCTCTAAATGACTGTTTATGATGCCGTTTTACCTGTAGCATACTCTTAACTCTATGATACTCTCCGCTCTGAACGAGAAGGCGGTTTCTGGTATTGAAAGTAGATATCTACCAACACATCGATTCCTCAGGACTGATGAAAAAACGCTTCTTTGAGGGTTATAACTTTCTCAGAAAATTATCATCTATCACCGGAATTCCTGCACTTTGCTGCAGATCTATCCCTTGGAGAGATGATGTGACTCAGCGCACCAGATATTTCTGCGAAGATAGTAAGCCAGTCCCAGTAAGTTACATTCACAGGTCCAATAATACTGAAATTATTGGGATTCCTTCCACTTGCCGATTCACGGCGTTGAGTTAACCCCAATTAATCACCACTCTTGATCGTGTGCTGACCCAAAAATGGTTGGTTCCGTAAGACAATATAAACAAGCGGAAACACACTGGAATGCATCACGAATTGTCCTGTGAGAACTTGTCATCTCTCATCAACACTAGTTATATGTTGATAGTTTTTGCCGACAGTTTGAGCGTTTGACCAGCTTAATCGCTAACTTACTTAGTGACGCTTGGGAGCATACATCTAACTGTTTTGATCTTTCTCGCCTGTGAACGCTCGTTCGGATTAACAAAGCATCTTTTGATCTTACGAGAATTTTGCTGAAAAACCGATGAAGAATTCGGCTGGTCATTAGTGCGGAGTATCTCTGGCTGTGAAGTTTATAAATGAAAGGGATAAATATATTGAAGTATTAACGTACTTCTTTTGCACAGTCTTACTCTTATATCGCCACAGTTACTCGAGTTGCTCCACACCACAGATGAAGCAATGCACTCAACTTCCGCTCTGACTGGAACCCATCAGCGGTGCGTGTCTTTTCAACTCCGGGAACCTAAGAAACGAGGCGAGTGTGTTGCCATTCGAACTGGATGAATCTGAATTATCACATCAGTCCGGATAATTGTACTCGCCCCTGACCGATATGACTGGTTTTCCCAACCAACCAGAAAACCAGAACAGGTCTCTTCTATCCAAGTGAACGTCGAAAAAACACAAATCCTGCAACAGTCTACAAATTACGAACTTCGGATGGGTTAATGTGTGACAATTAGTACATCTCGTTGTGAAAAACAAATTGTTCGTATTCTGTGTTGAGCCACGCGGCTACACCCTGTTTTGATCAAAACATGAAGCACACTGACTTCGGCGGAATGAAACAACCCAATAGCATACGTCAAAAAAGAACAGGAAGACGGACCACCACGCAACACAGATCACGACCGGACCAATAGTACTCTAAGTGCGATAATGATTGTCAATAGCCAATCAAGTTATAGCTCAAGGCTGTGAAGTCTGTAAGTCAGTTGCCAAGCTCGGCGAACAGATCAACAACCTCCTGATCAATTACCAATGGTTTCATTTATCTGCTATTACTTCTAGTCTAATTAAACCGACTCACTGGTTCGATCGGAGTAGCCTATTCCCAACGTATAATAGGAACCTTTCTTTTGCAGAATACCGTGTGTATTTTTGAACTGATGACTGTGTTTCAGCTTTGTCTCGACGGTTGCAAAATCCAGCAATTTCAAAGATTTGATCTGTCCTCACGATGTTCTCGTTAGAAATATCACTAATGACAAATTATGCTGCTAAACCTCTCAGAATCTAGTACCTATTGGAAGCTTCTGAAGACCTTTAGGAGACACCATTTTTGGTTGGTCGAGCTCCTTACAGATGAGAGAAAATATAGCACTGTTTCGTTCTCGTGTAACTTCGCAGTTTATTTTCTATTGAGGTTCAAGAGAGAGCATTCTGTATTCACGTTTAGGAATTTTCAAGATGCATTTTGGGGTTAGAAGACGGATGTTTATACTTATTTGGTCTACCCTTACTGGATGAATGCCCTACCACCTTAAACGGTTTAGTAACTTTGTGTAGCACATTTGGAGATAGAAGAATAACATAAACCAGAGATTCAGCTGGGATTTGGTTGAGTTCCCATTACCCCCAACTGACTTTGAAAACGGGTACATTTCCCCGGGCTGTTTATCCCCGACGAATCGTCAATCAGCCTATATATACAGCCACCAATTTTATGGTTGAAACGGTTCAAAATTAGTTTTTGTGTGAGAGTCTGTAACTAGATGGGTCTTTGAATCACGTGAGATGCAGTTCATGGTAAGCACCTGAGTGCATCATATTCCTTTTAGGCTTAAATTAATCACACTCCTAGCCAAACACTGGCCAGAAAAGCATGGATTGCATTTCCTCTAGAGTTTTCTCGACTCCGGATAGGAACAAAATGATTTTACTCTACTTTTCGGCACATACTGACCTTGACGATAAAAAAACCACCCATATCTGGTCAGCTGATATTCAGCTCAAGAATGATACAGAGGAAGATGATGCTACATTATGAAGACTATTTCCAGCTCTAAGTTAACACAAACCAAAGTTCACGACTCTAGAGGGCCGCTTTTGTTCTATGGGAGACATTTTGAACGAATGCAAACCAGGTTCACTTATTCGCATATTCGAACCAGTCTCTAGAATATAATCATACGGCCAGCGTCAACTTTATGTGATACCGTCGAAGCCTTACTAATGGGTCGATTGTCATTCGGGCATGTGGTGCTGACACATCTTCTTGCCGAGGTGTCAAACCCATTCTGCCGTGGAAAAGTGAAAAAGTTGGCATAACGATTCCTTGGGTGTGGACCAGCCTCCTATCCTTGAGACTGGAACAGAAATGAGTTTTTGTAGTAAACCATAATAGTACTGTCGCTTCAGAGAAAATTGTTCATAAAGATTGAAATGTACGATGAGGAGCTTCTTCCACTGACATAATACTTTCATTTTGTAGACCCAAGTAGACCATTGTCTAAAAAAACGACCACTTCGGACGGTCTAACATTTCCTGGCACCATATTTTTAGTTTTCATTCTGTCTGGATAGACATTGGGTACTAAAAACTCTAGCAACGTTTACGCCCAGTTTCTAGTGTATCATCAGAACAGATCCGCCGAGTTCCTTAGGTTGAAGTGTATATCAGGCTTCTTTCCTGACACAATATACAAAGCTACTGACATTCGTCTTTTGTCCATCTCACTGGGACTTTCTGTATACAGCTGTCTGTGGCCAACCCATTGGTAATTTATTTATACGAGTATCCGACAAATGACACCAGTTTTCCATTTCAACTTCAAAAGTGAACTGAGTGAAAGGATGGGTCTGGTTAAATTTTTTACAAAAGAGTGGTGATTCCCGAAGGACCTAATATAAGAATGAAAATCCAATCAAGAGTGTAATAACAAGTCCTTCAAGTAGATACTAAGAATAGGGGGTATCAGATCTGATGAATAAATGTACTCACATGTAAAATCCACGGTGTGTATGAGCGTCACGTTTGTAGAAACGGATGTGACATAAAAAGAACATATATTTTTTGAGCCAATAATCAGCAACGTCACAAAGACTGTATAGGCGTAACCTTTGATGTATATTTTCCGAAAAATCTACCGACCAGTGTGCGATAGCCTGGTACAGGGAAGCATTCACGTCCAAAAGGATTTTTGCTTTCAATGTAAAAGTGGCTTCAAACCCCAGCATGGGCTCGATCAATCACAACGGGCGACTAAATTTCGAACCAAAAAAACTTGTTTAGCTAAAGTTCAATACTGTTCCCCTGTTTCGGCTTAGTGACAGCCAAGTGTGCTCTCCAGTACCAAACTGAACCTTTTCGAGTTCGGTAATATTCTGTCACTCCCGCTAGAACATGTCAGTGCGCCGTTATTTTTGACTTTGTAGACAGTGTACCAAGTCGTAGTTTTATGTACCGTCTGATAATCCGCGGCAGTTTCCCCGTTCACTAGCCTCACTTTGGATAAATAAATCATCCAGAGATAGTCAAACACCCAGATTACAAACAGGAATTTTAAACACCAAGTAGTTTTGAACATCAACACGCGGAGCATACACGATACCCTTTTGGAAGCAACGGGTGGACGATTGCAAATGGAGCACAGTAGAACATGGTCATAAATATGGAAACCAAATGGTTCAGTTCCTTCTGTGCACATAGTCGGTCGGTGAGACCGGACGAGTAAGGTCTCACTGAGACAGTCTCGAGCTTATCATGTGGAAATGCTTGGCAGTTGAAAAATGGGTTAGACTTAACCTTCGACCCCTTGTGGTCAGCTGTAGTACTACCAAAAAGACCTACCATGATGTATGTTCAGCTCTCCGACAGACGCCTGTCAGTCCTACCAAAAAAGATATCTCCATTAATGTAACAGACCGCTGGTGAATCGGATGAAGGATACGCACGATTCTAGATAACTATTCCTCTGGTGTTCTGAACCAGGCGCAAACGCGCAACAATGCAAACTGGTTTCAAGGCCAAATACAAGTTCATTTTATTTTCATGAGACAAGCCGCTACCGTTCACCTGTAGGAAGAGGCAACCAAGTTTTACAAAATAACCAGGCAGAAAACAAGTGTTGTTCACCGTGTGTGGTCCTTGAGCAATGTACAACACAATATAAATGTATGCGTATATCCACACAGTAGCTAAGAGGGCTGATTTAAAAATAGAGAAAACAAGAGTTCTCTAGCTGGCAATTGCTGCGTTTGGCGAGTTTAGCAACCGGTTTGCAAATGTTTTGCCACCATGCGAGTAAACATTGTCAGTGCGCAGATGAGCGGGGAACTCAGTGCAACTCTGTTAGCGTCTATATAATTTCTAATGAGTGGTTAAAATCTACGGTGTGAGTGGTCGCTCGGGGATTGTACAGTGCGCGATTTGATTGGTCCGCTTGGGATTTGTGTCGCGTTGTGATCCTATCATCTTGCTTATGGTTGGCCCGTTGAGTACCGCCATTTCAGCAGCTTTCTTTCCCTATTCCGATCTGTTCAATTTGTCTGTTTAGTGTATTACATTCCGGCTGAATGACCACGTACTAATGATTGCGCAAAGCTTGTGGAATAGGGATGTTATCAATCATTACATAATCGGAGTGTTCTTCTGGTTTCAGCTGTTTACTTTAGTTTGTTTAGCGACACTTCTAATGTGCATACAATTGATTCTGCGATAAATTTATTACTTCTGTTTTCACCTAGTAATTAGTATGTAACTTAGGGTCAACAGTGCACTGTTATTTCTCTCTTAGCTGCTGTGTTTTGTTGTAAACTGCCTGAATACCAAGCATAGAAAACATTGCTTGTTTAGTATCTCGCTATTCTGTTGACGTCTCCAGGTATACTGGAGCGCTTGAAATAAGCCAAAACCCTTTTACATTACTGAAGTGGCGGCTTTCAAGAGCTAATCTGAATTTCAATTAAACGCTGCAAATGGCCTTTAGATACAGGCCTTTCCCAAGAACTTTTTATCTTTGGCTCCTTTAGAGCTGCATATCCGTCTTGGCCAACAGAACAAGGTTTGAAGGCCATCAAGAGAAATCAAATCCGGCCTGCTTAGTAGTTAGTTGCGAAAGACGAAAATATGGTAGCAAACCGCACTAATGACCACAAGCAGACGCATCGAGGAAGAATGAACTAAAGTTGGGGTCAGGCTCTCGCCGACATAAATTCTGGCTGGAAAAGTTGATAATGCTATAAAATGATTAGTATGCCCAACGGGAGTAACGATAAGGCTATTATAAACACAGTGCTTCTACAACGACATTAGCTGATGCAAAATTTGAACACACTGCTCATTGTTGCGGCTTGATCCACCTGGGATTGAAAAAGGTGCACAAAAGGCCCCAAAACAGTCAGTCTGACTCCCTTGATTCAAATCACTGGACACCATGTTCTGGTTGGAACTGTCTTCCCGATGAAACTTGCTTCTAATTCATAAGTATGCCGGAAGCGACTACTGAATCGATGAAAATGCAGCAAGCTTAGACATTCCGACAGGTCCCATTGACTGCTAACCTATCGCGTAAGGCTGAGGCAACCCATTTTGAATAGTCGAGAATCACCAGACAGCTCTCTCACACATGTTTGGAAACCTCAGCAGAGTGAACCTCGTAAATCCAGACTGAGGTTTAAGCTCATGAAATTCTGAATTGTAAGTTGAAAACTGGAGCTAAATATTTGTAATGAGTACTCCAAGCTAGAAAATATATGAGATATATCTACGTAGTACACTACCATTATGTTGCTGAAAACTCTAACATAAGCGAGAGATTCCGCTGCGTGCTTTCTCCGAATAGCCTACTTTCTCGGGACTCGTCCAAATCCCATTCTTTATCGGAGTGCGATTTCTTGGGGTGCTTTCAATTTTCTACTCTCATCTCCAACAAAAGAAACGAGTAAATAGGATTTTTGAGTTCCTTGCGGTAAAACGAACCGTTAACTACAACCGGGTGGAAAGTACGCACATTTTTTTGTACTTGACGATGATTGCCGCGGGATTGATATCGAATAAGCGAACACTTGGAATGTGCTAAATATAGCTGACATGAGCTGCTGTGTGACTGAATGTCCCTTCCGGTGCAAATCGGTTTCGCTTTACATGTAACTTCTGTTTTGGCTATGAAAACTTCCGATTTTTGCAAATATACTGCGTGTCTCTTGTTTTTTTCTTAGGATGCACATCTGAGATGCACCGATGCCAGATGTGTTGGCTTTAGATTTGGGTGTTTGTTCCTTTGTTTTTTTATGTGATCACTGTTAGCATCTTCTTCATGAGAAACACTATTTATCATGGATTTGCGGTCTGTGCCAAGAACAGAAGTGCACTAAGTCCTCTCGAGGTTGCGTGGGACTGTGAAAGACAGTGTAAACGGTTCAGTGACCACAATTTGTGCTATATAAACTGTAATGTGATGCTGTAGTCCTCTCCAGTTTGAAGATACTGAGGTAGAGTTAGTCTTTTATTCCACCGTAACTTTGGAAGGGTGCATGCAGATGTGATTAGATCTGATCAAAATATCTGAAGAAATGCCTCACCGGACTGGGGACGTTGCATTACACGAATTCAATAGTGTATAACTGTCGTATACACCCGCGTCACTACTGCCCGCCTCTTCAAGCAATCGAACTGAAGAAATGCGCCTCGACTACTTGACTACCAAGGCTACGCTTTCCTTGAGAATACTGCTATTGAAGACATACTATCCGTTGCAATGCAAAACGTTTCGAGACTGCTAGATTACACCATATTCTTGAAAGCCTTTTTATTTACAGGTGCACCGTATACCTGGAGGCAGCGCCTTAGTTTCATACACTTCTCAGCCGTGTACATTCAACCCACGTGACCTGGTGATTACTCACTACTCGGTTAATAAAATTTCATCAGATCGAGCATGTGACTTTACATAGGATTTCATTCTTGAACACAGTGTTTTTAGCTTGGCTAGGTGGTGTACGGATTTACACGCTCTCTGGTGCCTAAGTTGCCACACAGTCGTTTACTGATGACCCATCGCTTTAACTACCATTCGAAGTGCTGGGTTTTGGAGTTTTTTGAGACAACTAACCAGTTTTTCCGCTTTTAAGTAAACGAAATTGTCTCACAGGTGTATATAAATTTTCCCGAACCCGGCCTCAACAGTAGTGGTTTTGGTGAGCATATCTAGGCATTTATCTCGCTTACCACTGTCTTGGACACTGATAGACGATGACTTAATTCAACCAGTGTTTTGGGAAACCGACTGCTGCGGTTCACAATCTAGCTGGGACAGATGTTACAAGTGTATTTCAAGAATGTGAGTTTTCCTGCAAACGAATATACATTCTCACGGTCTTTCTGACAAGGTATACCTTTGAAATAAGGACAGCCCTATCAAATGAACGGCGACCTAACGTGTAAACATAAGCTCATTTTTTTAAGTCAAACGGAAAGTGGACTGCAAGACTTCAGTTTATATTATTTTTGAATAACCAAATACACCGTAAAGCGTCTATGGAAAAACGAGATGCCAAATGATTGCGTTTTTCTGTGTGATGTTCAAGTAATCTGTATCGTTATATATATTCATATACAAGTGCTGTAAGTAGAAAGGAGGAACATTTCGAAAAGTTGTAGGTACGGTTTTGGCACCAAGTCACGCAATGTACACTGCGCGAAAGTCCAGAATCAATAGATCTTAATTCCCCTGTTTAGATTACGGTTGTTTTTAAGCGATTCACATGGACAGTGTAGAACAAGGCAAATTGAATAAAAAGGGCCATATTGATTTCGCTTTGTCAGATTCTGGCTCAATGAAATCGATAAAATTTAAGATAATATGTGTCAGCAACCTCATCAGCATCACGGTGATTGAGAGCGCAACGTCGATGTCCGTCACTGATGCATCGCTGTTGTACACAGGCGCAGATACTCACAACTATTAACGTTACTATTCAAGTGTCAAAGTGAATGGTTATGAACTAACCTTAACACAGTGGGATTATAATTCTTAAGGATCTTTCTTCTTCCTCAAGAAGTGATCCGAGACGAGAACTCATTGCTAGTTTTTACGCTTGTCTTTAAAATTCGCCGTCGTACAGGATTTTTACATTCAGTGTATATTGGGAAATTGGTTCCTTGAACTTATCTAAAATGAGATAGTAAGCATCTGATGGAGTTCAACCATATCTTCCAGGCACTGTGTAGCGTATAATAAGGATCACACTGACGTGCTTAATTTAGTTTATCTGCCCATTGGGGAGCCGACCGTCCAGACGAATATTCGGACTTCCCCCAGGCAGCTTCTGGAATAGAGAACGACATACGGTTGCCAGCTTCGTGTTTGCCCCGTTTATTAAACACAACACCAAAAGCAGATCAACAGTTTTTATACTTATTGATACAGCACAGAAAAAATTGTCAAAGTCTGTTAGAACGAATGCCAAGCCACCACAGAAACCTCCAGCACAATAATTTGCCTGCAAGAACTTCATATTCAAGAATGATTTGTACAGACACCAGCACTTGTATGGTCGACAAGTCAGGTGACTGAACCACTTAGCTGTCATACGCTGTTATTTTTTATCAATCAGTTGGACATCTGACAAATGAACTTCATCCTGAAAGAGATTATCCTACATCTTATCGATATAATCTAGTCTGACAAGAGAAATAAAAAAGTACTCTTCACTTGACCTGTGTTGTCCTAAACTTTGCTGTGTAAGTCTTCAATAATTCTTGCGAACTAGAATAGGTCTTCCGATCCTCGAATTCCGCGCACTGTACATTGCGGATACAGAACCGGATACAGAAAAGCGTAATTGTCAGCTGTTTAATTAATATTTGTTAGTTCCAGTTTTATTTTTCCGTTTAAACTTTGATTGCTAATAAAACCTCGCTGAGAGACCAATAACTGTGCTGCCGTAATGGCGCGGTTTTGATTTGAGATGGCTCACCAGAACATGGAGTGTGTATTTACGAAAACTCAGGTGACGCATTATTCACCATGAATAACTAATTTTATCCCAGAGCTAAAGTGCACCAAATGCATATACGTTTTACGGCATCAAAGTTGAAAATGTGTCTGAAACACTTTTTTTCACATTCGTCGAATCCTATTTTTATCATTGTGTCAGTGCGAAACAACATTCGAATTCGCTGGTGGACAAAAGCAGTCACAGTAGAATCTGACATGTCCCCTGTTTCACTGCTAAGCCGCAACAAGGTGGAATAAAGTAAAATATCTCGTCGACTTCAATTAGCCTCCAATTTTCGGACCTAGTGTTTTCAGCTAAGCTCATCATT